>JAPDNY010000004.1:118415138-118732536 GCA_029375565.1 Gekko gecko
ACACACGAATGAACAGGAATCGCCTTCTGCATATTAACCTGGGCATCCATCCTCATGCCAGCTATCATGGAGGGGATGGAGCTCAACTTAATGGTGGTCGTACACTAGTACATAGTTCAAGTGATGGACATATTGATCCACAGCGCACCACAGGTAAACAGCTGATATGCTTAGTGCAAGAACCACATTCTGCTCCAGCTGTTGTGGCAGCTTCTCCCAACTACAATCCATTTTTTATGAATGACCAGAATAGAAATGCAGCTACTCCTCCTCCTCAACCACCTCAACAATCTTCTTCCATACAGCCTGGAATGAATACATCTGCTATGCAAGGCCCTCCTCCTCCTCCATATATGCACATACCTCGGTACAGCACAAATCCAATTACTGTTACAGTGTCTCAAAACCTCCCTTCTGGACAGACTGTACCCAGAGCTTTACAAATTCTCCCCTCGATTCCAAGCAATCCTTATGGGAATCCTGGCTCTCTGTATATTAGACAAACATCTCAAAGTTCTTCAGGACGACAGACTCCTACACAGAATACACAATGGCACTCAGCACCACAAGGTCCAGTCCCACATTATAGTCCACATCCGTTACCTGTTTATCCACATCAGCAGAACTATCAGCCTTCTCAGTATTCTCCAAAACAGCCCCAGATTCCTCAGTCACCTTTTCGATCACCACCTACTTCTCAGTGCCCCTCTCCATTTGGTTCACCTCAACATCAAGTTCAACCTCCCCAGTTAGGACATCAGAGTTCTCATGTATTTATGCCACCTAGTCCTTCAACAGTGCTACCCCATCCATATCAACAAACACCCCAGACTTATCAAAAACAAGGTGGACACTCAGTATCTTATCTCCCATATGGTGGACCTAGCTTATCCAAAGGCTCCATGAACAAGATAGAAATTACAGTTGAGCCACCACAACGACCTGGGACTTCAATGAATAGGAGCCCTTCACCTATAAGTAACCAACCAACCCAACGAAACCAGCACCCACTGTATGCACCTGCTACTCCTCCTTCAAGTTCTCCTTCCAGAAGCATGTCGGGTCAGCCCAAACCTCCTTATAGTGTTAATCCTGTGTATATAACATACACACAACCAGCTGGACCTACTGGCGCACTTACACAGTCTCCCCGGGTAATGGTATCTCAGCCAAATCCTGCAGTTTTTAAGATTACAGTAGGTCGAGCACCAGCTGAGAACCTTTTAAATTTAGTGGACCAAGAAGAGCGTTCTGCAGCACCAGAGCCTATTCAGCCCATTTCAGTTGTACCAGGATCTGGAGGTGAAAGAGGAAGCCATAAGTACCAGAGGAGTTCCAGTTCTGGATCAGATGACTATGCCTATACTCAAGGTATATTTATAGAGCTGCCAGCTGCTGTTGTTTTCAAAAGGATTTTTTTTTAAAAAAAAAAATGCACTATGATGCACCATAAAAGCTTGTGCCACTAAAATAAGTTTTCCTATACCTGTAATATCGTTGGAAATACCATTACTTTTCTTTAAACTTGGTTCATAATACATAGCATGTAGCACTGCTAAAGCTTGGCTGTTTATTGGAATCCTCTGCCAGGCCAGTTTTTTAAGTCTTTGCTCATTTTTTGGTTTCTGTCTAATCATATAGTAATGTCTGCATAGCACTTTCACGTGTTCATAGATTTCACATACATTATTATCTTATTGTGATCCTTACAGCAGCCCTGTAAATACACCAGTGTTATCCACATAATGCAGATAGTACTCTGAGGCACACACAGAGAGAAACTTGCTTAATGGCAGATGCCCATCATATTCTCCTTTGAGACAGGAGATGGAATAAGTGTATAGTTTTATATAGCTCCTTTCGGGGGCTTTGCAGATGCAAAAAAAAAAAGTGTTTTATAGGGTCTAGCAGTTGCTGCATCAGCATAATGTGGCATGATGATGTGTTGTGCTGATGTAGACTGGCCAGTGTGTTGTACTGAAACAGTGAGGCAGATTGAGGCTTTTGAAGCCACTGACACAGAATTGGGAAGAAGGGAAGGGAGTAGATGCACTTGAAATAATTCAGCTGCGTGCTGTCCTAGAGTAATTTCTGCTGTTGTGAAACTAACAATGCTGGCACAGCCCTACATGCCGCATACATAGTAAAGTTCTTTAATGGCCAAGCTTACAGGTAGGCTTCGCTGGCTTGCTTTAGCAGTGAATACCACTGAGGTGTCATCTGTGTACTGTTAAAATGAATTGGCGAAACTTCTGCATGGAAGAAAACATGTTGACTGAGTTTTAAAATGTGCATGAATGTGCATGACAGTATTTTGGTCTCTAGTGGTCTGGATCTCTGTTTTACAGCCTCTAAAATGGGTTTTAACTGTTGGTATGCATTATGAGGAGCTGCGGTGGCTCAAGTGGTTAAGACACTGAACTGCAGGCTGTGGAAGGTCAGTAGTTCAGCAGTTCGAGACCCGGGTGCCGCATGACAGGGTGAGCTCCTGTCTCTAGTTCCAGCTCCTGCCAACCTAGCAGTTCGAAAGCAAGAAATTGCAAGTAGATAAATAGGTACCACTTCGGTGGGAAGGTAACAGCGTTCCGTGCGCCTTGGTGTTTAGTCATGCTGGCCACATGACCACAGAAATGTCTTCGGGCAGCGCTGGCTCTTTGGCTTTGAAACGGAGATGAGCACCGCAACCCTAGAGTCGGATTCGACTGGCTTTCGAGCAAGGGAACCTTTACCTTTACCTTTATGCATTATGAAATATACACGATCGTAGTCTCAGTAAAGTAGGATACAGGAGAATAATAGTGGATTGTTGTGCAGTGCTTATAAAAACTGTTTAAAAGCTCTAGCTGGATAACCTCTATTTGCCAGTTTGCATAGGAGAGACTGTTCTGTGTAATGGTAGTTTTCTAACAAAGCAGTGAACTACATTATGTATACACCAAGACTAGGTATATCTAAGGGAATAATGTATTGTGCATTTTAATCAGATGTGTCCGATGAGAATAGATTTGAGTCAGATGCTTGAACAGAATGAAGGTAAGTTATTAAGAAAAATATTTGGGGCAGGATGTTGACAAAATGATCTTGTGTGTATTTTGAGTTTCTCTTCTCAGAAAGAAATTGAAAAATAGCCACCTTGTTTCATAGTACTCTACTGGGGCTTGCTGTTTTAATCACTTTACTGCCTCAAGGAGCTTGAAAAGAACAACACGCTTTCAGGGATGAATCTATAGCAATCATTGTGCAAGATTAAAAAACGAAAGAACTTTGTGCTCCGGGCTATAGAATCCAAATCTTCTCTAAATGGTCATGTAGAACTTTTAAACAGTAGATCTGTTGTAGTTACTTACACATAATGTGTTGGTGGTATCATCAGGCATTGGGAAGTGATGCATTGTAGATAACAACCTTGTGTCTTCAGATAGTCTTCCTCTGCATTATCCTTGCAACAACCCTGTGAAGTAGAATGGCTGGCTCAAGTTTGCTGGTATTGATGTATTGTTGCCCCTGATCCTAAGGAAGGGCAAAGTTTTTGAAGTCCTTGAAAAAATGTTTCAGCAAGTCTTTAGGTATCTGGGATATTCACACCCACTGAGACTCTAAATAATAGGAAATTTCTTTTTCTTTTATAAAGTGAAAGCTGAGATACTTTAGAAACCAGTCCTGCAGTTTGTGGGTTGCTTGCTGTCCCAAAGATTCTCAGTATACCATGTAGCCTTAGTTCAGTCAGATATTATTAATAATAGTCATGTGTTTAGAGTCTGTTGTGTCCACTCTTTTCCCTCCACCTTGTCTGTTACTGCTTAAGAATGTAATGTGAACTGGGCTGAGCCATATTAATTTAAATGCAGGGTTTCTATGGCCCCATTCAGGCACCTCTTCCTTCAAGTCAGAGATAGATTGTAGGGTGATGGAGAACCCACATTCAAACAATACTGTTCAGTCAAACTCCTGAACACAGTTAAAGGGAAGCAGCAGCAGAGGAAACATGAATCTTCAGTTCTTACAGGTTGTGCTTTCACCACAAGCTGAGAAGTTGTAATGTATGTATAAAGAAGTCTACAAATCTTATGTGCTCCAACTTTAGGGGTAAGTGTACACCTAGAGAAAAGCAGGAGTCAAATTACAGTGGGAGCCAGATGGCTTTCTGGATGCAGTATTGTGTGTTCATGGAGAGTTCTTACATTATGTGGACAATGAAGAATGCAGGATAGGAAATGACTGAAGGAGGTAACCAGGAGAGATGAGGGAAAGCAGTGACTGGTTATGTAATACATTGTGCTAGGGAAGCAAGCTTTATTGTGATGTCACATTTCAGCCATCCTACCCCATCTGTTTTACATGTCAGTTTTGCTATCCTGTTTGTGCCCCACTGTGTGATGCATTTTGTTCAATAAATCATTAGCCTAACTCCAGATCCTTAAGTGTAGCATATACCATGAAATTGTGCCCTATCTAAATTCCTTTGCCATGAGATGTGGAAGATCAGCAACCCAGCGAGGAGTATATTCCAGGCATAGAGCAGGATGAGATGGGTGGGAATGGCTTGGTGGTGTGGCTTTGTGCTGCAGACTCTGTCTCTTTTCCCTCTCACCCTCCTCCTGGCAAGATAATGCAGCTGGCAGCAGGTGGAAGAGAGTGTCATCCTGCTGTGTGCCGCATCTGATCTGCAGGGGGACTGGGTGCCATCCAGCTGGCTCGTAGGTGAAGGCCTCGATTTCCCCTTTAGACAAGACAGCTGGTACTGTCCTGCTCTCCTAGAGCAGTATGAAAAAAATCTGTTTCTTAGAGACACTCTTAGAATGAATTGATGAAAGCTGGATAGAGACCAGGGTGGAAGATCTCCAAAAGTGCACAGAAAGGTGTTTCCCCCTTGAACTTCCTCCCATGTAGTCAACAGCTTGTCTGCTTGTAGAGAGGAAATTTCTTCCTCAGGAAGCCTCAAATCTCTTTGGAATTTTTCTTCTGAAGTTACAGGTGTTGCAGAGAGACTGCCGTGAACTGAGAGCATTAGGTTGAATGGCAAAATTGCCATTCTAGAATTAAGAAAGGGAACATGATTTTTTTAAATGAAGATTTTGGTGACTAATACATGTCCATCCTGCTCTTGTAGCTCATTAGTTCTGTATTTGAGCACTGACGATATTGTAATTTTGGTTATTAAAGCTGCTTTTCCAGAGGACAAAAGCATCTGTTATGATAAGACTGCTTTTGCTATAATAGTACACTCCATGGTATCAAGTGACTGCTTGAGGCAGCAAAGATTGACTTGTAGCTTTAAAATCTTCTCTTTGGATTTTTGCATTGTTACCATTTCCTCTTGAGATGCTTTTGCCTTGCATGAGTATCTTTTTATTTTGAGTAGACAAAAAAAAGAGCCAATTATAGTAATATCTTTAAGTTACTGTCTGAAAAAAATATTTTTATGGTTGACCAGAGTTACACCTGCAGTTGTAATTCAGTTGGCGCAATGTTCTACTGTATATTTGTGGTCACTTTTTCCTATAAAGACACCTGATTATACTATACAAGCTCTAAGTTAGGCTTCTCAGTTTTGTGTACTGCCCTGACTTTGTTCCTTATAATGTACTAGCCTTGCTGCTACATCAACGTGCAAGGATGGAGAGATTAGCAAAGGGATTGAAGCTTGAAAATGAGGAGCTTGAAAAGCTAAAATCTGAAGTGAATGGTATGGAGCACGACCTTATGCAAAGGCGTCTTAGAAGAGTGAGCTGCACAACCTCAATCCCAACAGTAAGTAATCAGTGTAAACTGAAATCTTTGTTCCTTTGTTTGGCCATGTGGAGAACTCATGTACCACTCTAAAATGTAGCCAGGTTCAAATTATCACTTTGTGAATCTAATGCTCTACCATCCTTACTGCAATTAGTAAAAGCTGACTTCTGGCTGGGAATCTGGCTTAGCCTAATTGACTCAAAACTTGTTGTATTAAACCTATATTCTAGGGGATCACTGAAAAAATCCTTGTTAACTGAACAGAACAGATTATTTTTAAAAGGTTGGGCTATGTTAAAACTCCAAGTTGATCGGAAAAGCTCTCCTATTTACTTCCATTTATCTTATCAGATAAATGTTTGAATTGTCTAAATACTACTTTTATCAGTTCCAAAATATCGTCATACCTTCTTGCTACTTAAATGCAATGTGTTACCTTCTGCTGAGATGAAGGGCCATTTTAGTAGAACCCCCCTCCCCCGAGAAACACTTCGGTACATATTGTAAAGATCAAGTTGACTCAATTGTCCATATCCTTTTTAGTTGCCCCCATTATATCTCACTTCATAACCAATATATTATGCCCTGGACTGACCATCTACAGAACATTTTGGAACAACAGAAACTAAAGATCTTACTGTCAGGCAAGATAAAAAAGTGTACATGTGATTTAGCCATATTTATCTATGCAGTTACAAATCACTTTATAAAATTTTCCAACGTATGGCTTGTAGGCCATTAGGCTACATTTCCTTTCCCTGTAACTTATCTTTTTACATAGTGATGACTAAGGTGCAATTGACCAATCTCTTGTTTCCACTCTTAGGAGATGCTTGAGGGTGGGGCAAAAAGTTGCAGTGGGAAGAAAGCATCAGGAAAACCCAGTTTTATGAGAGTCAATGTAATTTAAGAGTTGTACTTATACAGCAAATAGTCCAAATAGCTCCGTGATGTTTTATCAAGTGGGAAACTTTCTTTGTTGTTGTCTGCAGCTTTATAATTATGCTAGCTGTATAAGCACAGCTCTTACGGTATCAACATATCATGAGACAGCTGAAATCACTGCCCCTCCTCCGGCTCCTCAGGGTCCAGGGACCCTTTGGAATAGCATGATGAGCCGTGGGAATTACAACTGGAGGCGTAGGTGGATGCAATCTGGGACACCATATGTGAGCAGAAATGTGTTCTAGTCACAGAACAAGTCCTTTGGATCTCAGCAACATAGTGGTTTCATCAGTGGGAAACCAACCCTTGCACTGAAGAGCAGGTATTGCCAAGGAAGGGAGGAGGAGAATGGGCATTGCAGACTAAACGTTGGATATGAAAGTTTAGATTTTGTAAGGCTGCCATCTCTATTGAAGTATTTTTGAGATCTTATCTCTCAATAGTCAAACTAGTTGTGGCAGCTCTTTTCTTTTCTAATAAGAAATACTTGTTTAAACCACCTCTGAAAACCAATCAGAGTATTGGCTGAGTGTACAGATAGAAGGAAAATCCCTTCTCTGCCTTAAAATAAATTGTGTCTTTATAAATTACAGACAGCCTACTTTATTCATCTTAATAAAGAACCATGCATAAAACTTGTTTCAACTATCATTTTTTCTTCTAAGAAACTCTGGAAATTGTTCTGTTAGGATGGAGTTGAGACTTGTTAGGATTTAAATCGACAAGCATAAAAGCCAATTAAAATAATTGACTGAAATTTTACATTTTGTAAATTGTGCATTTCTTCAGCAAGAATTGAATTAATTTCTGCAACAACTGAAACCTATTGGCTGGCTTCTGTGCTACCTAGGAGCGTGATCCCACTTTCCCTTTTGTCCTACATAATTGTATGTACTTTGACACAAGGGAGGCAACTGTGAAATTAATGAATTTTTTATGGCTTATTGATGTATGTGCACATTAAATGAAACATTGTTATGCTGACTTTTCTTCCATTCCTATATTCGGTTCTCTCTTGCTAGCCTGAAGAGATGACCAGATTGAGAAGCATGAACAGACAGCTCCAGATAAATGTTGACTGTACACAGAAAGAAATTGATCTCCTGCAGTCTAGAGGCATATACTTTAATTATCTTTGTTTTGAAACTGTTTATTTGAATGCAAGCAGTTATATACATACTATAGTTCTGTCTTTTCTAATGATGCAGAATGAAAGCAAAATAAAAATTATAAAAAAGGAAAAAGAAAGATGCTTTTTAATATTTTTCTGTCAGTTATATGTAGCATAGTGTGCCACATAGTGTTACATTAGAACAATGAGTTCCAGATTCAGAACCCTAGTATTAGTTTTAATTATTTTTATACACTCTTATATCTGCATACCTTAATTCTTATATTTTATCAGGCTATGGTCATTCGTTTTCTTACTTACTTGTATTCTGGTCATGGACAGTAAATAAAGTAAAGTAAAGGCCCTTCTCCTGAGTTCCAGATTCAGAACCCTCAGCTTGCTGTGAAACTCAACAGGTGACCATGGCTCAGTCACTATCTGTCAGCCTAAACTGTGATGATAAAATGGTTGGGGTAGGGCAATGAGACAACTTATTGCACCTTGAAGAAATGCTGGGTTAAAAATGTAATAGCTATACCAGGTTGGTACTTGGATTTACTGCTAGTTAAAGGAAGGCAGAAGGAAAAGCTGGTTCTGGAAGTGCTGTGTGTTGGTATATCGTAAGTTAAAAAACTGGCACAGCTTCTTTACCATAAATATATAGCTCCCAGAACAATGGAGCTCTTTGAGGTACTATGATAGGAAAGGTACAAATGAAGCCTGTAAGGAATGGTGGACAGTAAACATCTGTCATGTTGAGCACATACTTATACTAGTAAGTTGCATAATCTCTTAAATACTTGGCTCTTATTCTGCAGAGGACATTATCTTCTGTTTTATGTATATCCTAATAGGAAACTTTGATCCGAAAGCCACGAGTAACTTTTATGACAACATAGAGCCTGGTCCTGTTGTGCCACCAAAGCCATGTAAAAAAGGTGAGTTGCTCAATAGATAGAAATGTTCATGTTAGGAAGGAGAACTTCCACATGCTTTATTTTTAAAAAAGCATTGTTAGCCCAATTGTGCTATCAAAATATGTTTAGTCTTCTACTCTGTGCATCAGAATCCTTATCCAGATGCATTATGATGCAGCTGTAGTAATACTGGCAGTGAGGGCATTTTTAACAGCCTGTTGGGAAATGGTCATTATACAATGATTATGAAAAAAATGCTAGGAAAAGTAGTGTATTTTCTTATTTTTACATTTGAGGTTTTCATCCTGGGTAGGTCCTTCTTGTTGTTTCTATCTTGTTATGCGATTGAAGAGATGGATTCCACCTGCCTTTCTGCTTAGCTTTCCTTAGGTTGTGCAAATTAATTTTTGGCTTAGTGCTGTAGATTCTTCCAGTTTAGCAGCCTTCTCCCTCAAGCTCAATTGTTTTTATTCAGGAGCTCTCCTACCCCTTTTCCTTTTAAGCTCTGAAGTGATTTTGTCCACTGGGAAGAAAATAACAGAACAGCTGTGCAAGTGATGCAATTCTAGTTTCTCTCTTTCCCACTTTTACTTTTTAGTGCACCTTTTACCAACTTAAGCAGAGTCCTCTATATTGGGCACTACTCCAGCAGCAGTGAGGAATTAATGGGCTGAAAGAGCACCAGAACAAGAATTAATTGGCAGAGCCGGAGCCCAAGTGGCCAATTCCAATTAATCTGTGATGAAGCCAAGAATCAGTTAATCCAACAGTTTTTATTTTTCACTTAACATTTTCTAGGGTTGGTTTGGTCAAATGTCAGGGAAGTTACTGATCACATAAATACTTCACACTGTGGCACTATGGTTGAAACAGATTCAGTGGTAAAGAACTCTCCTGTGATAATCAGAAAAATGACACAGCTTGAAAATTAGTCCATGAAATATAATTACCATAAGTCTGTCTTCTAGTGAATTCAGAGAATAAAAAGCATACATTTTATACTTTGTGCTGAGTGCCTGATGTTGTATAGTTCTGTGGTCTCTGAGTATGTGTCCATGTTTGGAACATTCATCTTGCTAGCACTCTAAAAATGCTAGCTAATGAAGAAAACCTCTGTAAGGATTTTGAGAAGAAATAAGAAAAACGTATATTAAGTGGTATTAAATGTGCTCTTTTGCAATATCCTGAGGCAAAATTCAAATCTACTGGAAAGTAGGTATCCGCTAAAAGAGTGAAGGAAGCTCTTATCCAGTGACTCTGACTATATTCAGGTTTGTGCAAAGCCTACCAAGTGTCTGGACACCAAATATGTTACATTAGATTTGCATCAGTCAGTTGAATTCCTCAGATGCTTGAGTTTAATACGGCTTGTTTATGTATGTATTTTATAGCCCTCCTTTTTCACCAAGATTGCAGGCAGATCATAGTGTGAAACACTGCAGTCAAATAGTATGAGTCATCAAATAAGCGATGCAATAGGACTAGGATTACAAAAATTTGAAACAATGCAAAATGTCTGAGACATACAGCATGAGCACAATCCAGCTTTGGAAATTTATTTATTTTTTGCATTGTTTAATCGGTGAAGCCTATGTGAAATAGTGGTTGATAACTGTTTCATTTGTCAATAGTGTTTCTGTGGGCTGCTCTTGGTATCTGGTTCGCCATTACGTTTCAGTGGTCCCAGTGTATAAACCCTAAAATACCACCTCCTGTGCCAAATCAGATACTAGTTCAGAAGCTATTCCAGTTCAGCCCACTGAAGTGCTAGAAGCAGTAAATGATATTCTTTTGTATTAATCCTAGTGTCAGAGTAGTATGGGAGTCCAGTCAAGCAATAAGCTGATACATCAAACATGTTCTGTCACAGTATCTCAGCTGAAGCTTTGAAGACACTTTACACAATGTAAAATCACACACAGACAAGTGCATATAATAGCATATGGCTGCTCCCAAAAACTTTATCTGTAAACTGGGGGAGGGAGGAACCTTGGCTTTCACTAAGGTCAGAGATAGCAAGTGGAAGACAGGTTCAGTTGTTGAACTTTCAATGTTATCATAAACTACTTTATTGTTGTTCATGTTGTGTGTATTCAAAGATAGATCTCTAAAAAATCATTCTCTTCAGATCATCAAAGCAGTTCCAAGCAAGCTGTGCGATCACAGCCAAGAGATGAAGACTTTGAAGGAGCTCCATGGAATTGTGATAGCTGCACGTTTTTGAACCATCCAGCACTGAATCGCTGTGAGCAATGTGAAATGCCACGGTATACCTGAATCCACTAAGGGCTGCTTTGAACTTTTTTTTAAAAAAAAGGCTCTTGAGCACACAGCCATAGGAGGAGGAGACAGAGAGCACCTTTCAGTCCATCTACCAGATGTCTGCCAGCCAATCATTGTCAAAATTATGAGAGAAATTCCCTTTCCACTCATGCTGCACTAAAGATTAGTATGGGAAGAAAAAATATTCTCTTATCCCACTGTCGTGACCTAAGCTGAAAGGATACCCTAAATTAAAAAAAAAGGATTTCCTCCATGAAGAATGTATACAGGAAAACAGGCGACTGCTGCTGTTCTAGCCCCCATAATCACACGTACTGGGTAGTAGCCCTTACATATATTTTTTTATAAGCATAGAACTATTACTTTGTGGTGTGAAGTGTTACAGGTATCCAGACAAACTGTGAAGAGCCAGAGCTGATGAATCTGGTCACAGCAAGCTGGGAAACAAAAGGCTCCCTGTGCTTCCAGATTGTAAACTACTGAAAAAGAAGACAGGGAAGAAAATTCAAAAAGAATCAAAGGGTATTAGTAAATGCTGCTTTTTTCAGGGTAATTTAAGTCTACACAATTGCTGTTTTAAAATTGTGAATTGTGGTGAGGAGGGAGAAGTACTGTATGAGCCTTATTTATAGAGTACAATCGGAGGTGATTTTACAATCCCTTTTGCTTGTACAGCACTCACCAAGTCATGTTAACACTGGTAATTAAGTAATTATACCATATTACAGCAGAAAACTAGTGCTGCATGCTTTTATTAGGCCATTGTGTTTTAAAGCTAAAAGTAAAGTATGCTTTTATAAATGACGTTCCCTTAACTGTGCTTGACTACAGTGGAGCGGACGTATGCCAAATGCCGAACTATTCCAAATTTCTCTTTGGAAGACTTGAGCTCAGCCATCATTATGTATAAGAAGTGTTTGCACCCTGTTTCTTAGGCCTTTCAGCTTCCAATTATGTGAAGAATTCATGATGTTTACAGCACAGAAGGTACTTTGTGCCCCCATTCGGATTTAGCTGAAAATTAGTAATCAATATTATCTCTTCATTAAAGGTTTATTTGCACCTTGTTAATAAACCAGCCTGTATTAACTAGTAAAAGTGGCATATCTTGAAATGTTGCATACTGCATTTATTCTTTGAATTTGGTCAGGTAATTCACATAGTCCCACCCAAAACAAAACCCTTGGAATTGTACTGGTACTTTTATGCATCTGACATTATAAAGGGGTGTCTGATTCGAGTGCTTTATGTTGCTGAATAATGCACTCATTTGTGAAGATTTCTTTGTTCTGAAGCTGAGTAATCTAGACAATGTGTGAAAATGTTCAAGATTTTTTTCTCACTCACAAAACATTGAGACAGTATTTAATTTCTTACACACTCAGATTGTGTTACTCCAGTCCTCACAGATTCTGATAGTGAGTGTTTTGAATCATGGCCATGTAGTTATATACAGGTGATAATGGTAAAATGGTCAGATTTGTTGTTCAAAATTGAGTTTATCTGGTATGATGCTGACGTGTTGCTTCATCTGTCTAAATCTTACTGAAAACAATTTAATATCAGACAGAACAAGGAAAACAAATAAAAGGGATCAGTGTTGAGATTTTCATTGAAATTCCAGACTTGTAACTCTGTTACAAATATGACCTATGAATTAAAAATTTTCCTGCCCTTAATAAGTGGCAAGAGTTAAATTATCTAATTCTTCCTTTTCATGAAACAGAAAATAATGATCTGAAATACATCAGGTGAAATTTTGTTCTCAGTTACCAGTTAAGTAACATCATTATGTCCTGAGCTGTTCTGTACCAATTGTCATGATTTCATCTTTATGCATTTGCATTTTATGAATACATGTTCCCATTTGGCACTCATTCATACTGCCATTGGCAAGGAAATTATAGTGATTAAGTTAGCAGTAGAAGTATCATGTTTAAAAGGTATGTACTACATCATTGCACCAGTATGACTGCTGATGGTTTTGTTTAGGAAAGAGAAAGGTTATCAGAATTGAATGCAGCCTATCAGTGTAGGGTGCATTCCATCTTAAGTGAATACTTTCTGGAATCAAACAATGTAATTGTAAGCCTTGCAGGGCCTTTAATATACTTGCACGGCTCTGGGCTCATAGTAGCACCCTGTTGTGTAGTTTGAGTCAAAGAATGCTCAAGACATGTGAATTTCCTCCACTGTTGTTTGATTCATGTGATAAAACAGGGAAACCGTATACATATAACTGCACCACAAACTGAATATGCCGATTTGTTGTTTTGGAGACCCATCTCCTTTTGCTGTTGGCTTTCACTTATGGGTAGAAGGCAAAAATACAGCTTGTAATGGAAAATACGATAGCTGGTAGTAATGATGATGATTCATATAGAAAAGCTTGAAGCAAATCAGTCATTCTTATTTGTTAACACTGCAAAAATGTCTTATACACATTACATGTAAATATCCATTCTCATTGTAATGGCCAATTAGCAATGAAATTGTTATATAGGGGACTTGAATTTTAATTTGGAAGAGTTACATACAAGTATTGAATATAAAATTTCACGTGGAAGACACTGGGAATAAGTGATTCAACCAAAATGGTTTTAGATTAAGCCCAACATAATGTTAATTTCACAGAACTTTTTGATTAATACATTCATGCCCCTGGTATCACTTGACTACAAAATGCACTGATGTATACAACTTGGAAATGTGCACATCTGAGTGATGGGATTTTGAGGCCATCATTAATTTTAAAAATGCACTACTTTTCAATAACCACTGAGCTTTCCTTTGCCCATAGTGCTTGGGTAAGTATAGTGGGGTAATCTATTTGGACATTAGATATTCAAGGTTATGCCCAGGTTATTGAAAATATTTCTGTTTATAAATGCCTATTTTATATTTAACTGCTGTTAAGATATTTCCCTTTCAAATATAGAACACAAAAGCTCCTCCAGGTTTTAGTCGATAGAATAGGTTGTGGGAAAAGTCAGAAAACTGCAAACCAAAAGTAAATCCTGAACTTTGGATATATGCTGAACTGTCAAGCTGGTTTGTTTGTGTAGAGAGGGAGGGGTTAAGAAAGCTAAGAGAAAACGTTTTGTGAAATAGATCAAATTGAGAGGTGTGTTTGTGAGTCTGTGGTATGTGTGGTACTTTCCCTTATTTGGCAGATGTACAAAGCCAGTATAATTTTTAAAGAGCTGGTCTCAGTCATGCTACTAAGCCATGTTTTCCTTCTTTAACAGTTGCTTTTTTTCATTTATTGTATGTCCCAGTTCTGCATGCACCCTTCATTTCCCCCCATTATGATTGATTGTAAGCTTCTTTAAAGTTACTTGGATGCACATATTTTGAAATTGGGGCAAAACTGCAAAATAAAAACATGTTTTAAACAGAAGATGAACAGATTTAAATGTGTCGATTAATGGGATTGTGACACTGGATTGACAAGCATTTAATAAAAGTAAAAAGCCGTTGTGTTGCCTAGAATGTGAAATTGGTTCATAGTACAGTATATGAGGTAGCCAGCTGGGCGTGCCTTTCCTCTAAAATAGTGTTTCTCCTGATACTGTACATGCTCAGATGCAATAGTGAAATCTACAGTGAAAGAAGAAAACATGCACAGAAATAAATGTGTATTGTAGCCAACACTGTCTCTGTGTTATATCTGTTTGTCCAAGTAATTGTTCTAAATGGGGGGGGGGGGGGTGTTAGGTTCGAGCTGCCTCATTTCTGTTTATCGGGCAAAGAGGGCTTCATGTTCAAATTAGTCATAAGTCAGACGAGTTAATGCAACATTGTTCTGAATCTCTTAAGACCTTAGAACAGAGTTTATAAAAATGTTATTTATGTGGTAAAACCAGTGTATCTAATTCATGCTTTCTGCTTGTTCGAAATCCTGCTAATTTTTCATCACAAACAAACCACAGTATTTCTAAATTATGTAAATAAGGTGTTCCTTACATTCTGGATTTGTATATGTTTTGAATAGAAAACTTACTGCAAGATGAATTGTGTAAAGGCATTAAGAGGCTGTGCATGCATGGAGAGCTGCAGTTTTCTGAAAAAAATAAAACACAACTCCCTGAATTTGTTTCCATATGTAATAAGGAGCCTTTAAAAAAATACTGTAACTTGCTTTGATGCCCGGTCTCTCTGCTTACAATCTAGTCTTTCTTCAAAACCCATTGTCATGTTGCAGGACAGATTTTGGATTGTGTTGTGCAAGAGCTCCTTTTCAGTGTTTATAAACTTTGAACCTTCAATCCAAAAGGAATTAAGTGGTGCCCTTGTGGGTCTCCACTGAAATTGTACCATTGGGGTCTCATTTTTTACAGATAATAGCTTAGTGTTGGGAAAAATAAAGTTTTTGGATTACAGCTTTAGGTGTTACAGACACTTCTTGAGTGTACCTACAGCACAGGTATTAGTTATGGTTCACAACTTGCTGTGATGTCAGACTCTCTCTCATGGGATGTGGAACAGTAAAAAAAGAAGGTACTTAAGTTTTTCATAATCCTTGTTAACCACAGATCACTTGTCTCCTAGTGGAAGGACATTTTTCCAGTTTTCTTCCCCATCTTACTGCAGGCCTCTGTTTTGCATCCCATACTGCATCACAGAATCATAAGGGGCCATAGAGGCCATCCAGTCCAACCCCCTACTTAATGCGAGATCAGCCTAAAGTAACCCTGGCAACAAGCGTTCTTCCAGCCACTGCCTGGAGACTGCCAGTGAGGGGGAGCTTACAAGCTCCTTAGGCAGCAGATTCCATTGATGAACTACTCTTCCTATAAAAAAAAATGCTAATATCCAACTTGTGTTGTTGTTGTTGTTACCATCTCATCCTTTGCTGTCCCCTTCTTCTTTGAACTTCAGTCTTTCCCACTGTCAGGGTCTTCTCCAGTAAATGCTCCCTTCTCCTAACCTTGTACCTTTTCGCTTATAATTTAAACCCATTATTGTGAGTCCTACCTCTGCTGCCAACAGGAACAGCTGCTTGGCCCGCTCTAAGTGACAGTCTTTCAGATACTTAGAGCAATCATATCCCCCCTCAGCCTCCTCTTTTCCAGACTGAACATTCCCAAGTCCCTCAGCCTTTCCTTGTAGGGCTTGGTCTCTAGGCCCCCAATCATCTTCACTGCTCTCCTCTGCACTTGCTCCATTCTTTCCACATCCTTTTTGAAGTGAGGCCTCAAGAACTGCACACAGTACTCCAAGTGTACTCTGACCAATGCAGTGTACACTGGGACTATGATATCTTGTAATCTGGACGCTATGCCTCTGTTGGTACACCCCAAGACTGCATTAGACTGTTTTGCTGCTGCATCACGCTTACTGTTCGTATTTAGTTTTGAAGTCCACCTGTGCCTGAAGATCTTGTTTACACACACTCTACTATCTAGAAATTTGTCCTCCATCCAGTATGCATGCTTCTCATTTTTGTTACCCATATGTAGAACTCTGCAATTACCTTGTTGAACTGCATTTTATTCACATCCGTCCACTTTTCTAGTGTGTTCAGATCTTGTTGAATTCTGTATATTCTGGTGTGCTCACTACTCCTCCCAAATTGGTGTCATCTGCAAATTTAAATCGTTTATAAAAATACTGGAAAGTACTGGGCCCAAAATCATGCCATGTGGCATCCCACTGGATACCTCCCTCATCTCAGATGAAATGCCATTGACAATTATTCTTTCAGTGTGGTTCTTTAATCAGTTCCCTATCCACCTAACTATTCTAGAACCCAGTCTTCAGTCCTCTAGTTTTACCCAACACCATGGGGAACCTTGTTAACAGCTTTACTGAAATCCAGGTAAACAACACTGACAGCATTCCCACAATCCAGTAAGCTTGTCATTCGATCAAAGGAGGAAACAAGGTTGGGGACAAATCCGTGCTGATTTCCCTGGATCATCAAGTTGTCTTTCAGATGCTCACAGATTAACCCCTTGAAAGTCTGCTCCAGTATCTTCCTTGGGAAAGAGGTCAGATTGCTTGGCCTATAGTTTCATGGGCCATCCTTCCTCCTGTTTTTGAAGATTGGGATAACATTTGCGTTCCTCCAGTCTTGTACATCTCCCATCCTCCAAGAGGTCTGGAAGATGATGGACAAAGGCTCTGCATGCTCTCTAGAAAGTTCTTTGAGCGCTAGTGGGTGTACTCCACCTGTCCTGGAGGATTTGTAATCTAGGTGCCTCTCAACAACCCCTCTGTCCATGTCGACTAGCAGCCAACTAGATGCCATGCCTTGTCTACTACCACCTCCAAATGGGCCTGTTCTGTTTTTCAGTGAAAAGACTGAGGCGAAATAGGAATTGAGCCTTTCTGCTTTCTTTCTGTCCTTTGTCAGAGTTTCTCCATTTTCACCCAACAGTGGCCCTATTGTGTCTTTTACCTTGTGTTTTCTCCTCACATAGCTGAAACTTTTCATGTCGTAGCAAATCTCTGTGGCCAATCTCAGTTCACTCCGAGCTTTGGCATAGCAATCCTCAGATACTCTTATTTTGAGGTATGTTCTTGCCATTTCTTTTTCTTTCTTAGCTTATTATGGAGTTCTCTGCTTATCCACATTGGCTTCTTGAATATGTTCAGTGTCCCCAGGGAATGCTGTCAGAGAGCTGAGCAGGCTGCAACAGGAGAGAGAAAATCAATGCCACCACCACCCCACAAAAATTACTTACGAAGGTAGAAAATGGCCCAAAAGTACTAAGTTCAACCCATCTATCAGTTTTAAGATTTACTTTGAGCAATTGTAGGTGAGTTTGTGACAGATCAGTGAACTCATCACAGTATTTTAGAGCAATGCAATTAGAAGAATGTAACTATTTTGCCAGCAAATCAAGTTAATTTTTACTGTGCTAAGAGACTTTCTGAGAACAAGTAACTACTGACCGCTCCCCAACACAAGTATAGTGTGGCTATTTCAAAAACAGCTTGCAAGTTCAAAAGTTGCTTAGCAATGATACATGAGGCTGGGATGTGAAAAAGTAAGCAGCTGAGCATGTATGTGCAGCTGTGTTTGTGGCTCTCTATGGCCTATATTTCTTCTGTCTTCAGGTATACAGTGATAACTTCTTGAAACACTAGTGAATACCTGCAGAGTATCATAGCAAGGAATAATTCTCTAATTATGGCTGCATTCACCACAGCTGTTGGTGTTCAGAACTGTCTCTTTCTTCACATAAATACATGAGTCTTTATGAACCTGAACTGTGGTCACAAAAGAAGCAATGGCTGCCAGTTCATGTAGCCCCTATTATATAAATGCATCCCAGGTGTTCATTTTCAGTTATACATGGAACAATTACAGCATTATTTTACAAAATTTCTGAAGGCTTTGAAAATCCATGTGTTCATTTGTTCTTGATACAGGAGAGTAATTCCCAGGCAATAATGACTTTGCTGAAGTTAAAAAAAAACCCCTTTTTTGGATGCGTTGGACAACAAATGTTGAAATGTACACATGATTCTAAAGCATGAATTTAAAGCATGATTCTAAAAAAAACCTGGGTGATAGGAGTTTACAGTTTACAAACACAATGAAAATTGAAATTCTTAAGTTTATGATACAATCTATAGTAAATACAATAAGCATTTATCAGTCACTACAATAATCTGCAGCTGCCATTAGATGGTCTTGTAATACTGCTTCATAATGGCTGGGCTTTAACTTTACTACATCCATATTGTTGAGGATAGCTCTTTTTTATAATTCTCAAAACTTTGTGGGGGGCAAGATTAATGGATATGTGTGTTGCAGTACTAGGGCAGGTGGAGTATGTATGTGGGAGGGACTGGCACAAAGGTCAAGGAAGTGAGACACAGAGGAAGATAGTTGTGGAAATATTTAAGCAATTGGTACTCCTTTGTACACCAGTGCTGTAGGCAGGTCAGCATAGCCTCAGGTAGTTTAGAGGTCAAGCAAAAGTGTTTTAAAGAACATAAAATAGTTTAGTCCTGGGGAAAAGGTGTGCATCGCTACTATCAAAACCATCTGTGAGAGACATACACAACTGTGTGGCACTAAACTGTCATCCACAACACTGGATGTGCTTGCTAATGTAGTAACTGCATGATCCTAGAACATTGTTTTTGCACATGTATTAAGCCATGTACATGCTGGAAAACTGATTCCCTCACAACTGAAGCTGGATTGTGTGGTAGTTGATGCATTTTCCCTGTGCAAAGACTACATCCACTCTAAATGCCTAGACAGATCTTAAGTACACAGCAGGAGAAATGGTGTTTTCTGTTATATTGCCTAAGAATCAACAAATCAGACTGCATATCTTCGTTATCTGGGTACGGAAGTTGTTCTTGGGTTTTTTGCTTTTTAAGGAATGAGAATGTGGAGGATGAAACAAGTATCTGGGTGTTCAGGAATTACATAAAGGCTAAATACTGCCACAAGAGATATAATTTGATGCATTTCCATTTCAAAAGCAATGGAAATTCTAGGATCAAAAGATCTTTCTCCTAAAAGAAAAGGATCTTGCAAACTAATTCGTGCTTCAAAAAGCATGGAAATTGTAAGCAAAGGATCTTCTGGTCTCTGTGCATCACATCTATGGGATCTAGTGTACCTGCGCTGATCTGATTGGTGTTGTACAAAGCTCATATCGGAATTTTCGCACCTCCACCCTGAGTCTGCATGGGAACCCCTACTGCGCATGCCCAGGGGGGTGGAGCGCAGACATCTCACCAGTGTTCTTTTTTTTCCTCACTTCAGGAATCGTCATTTTTCTTCATATTGGATGACTCTTCTTACTTCATCTTGTTCTTAAGGGAGAGGGGTGAGAACTTTCTTGGGTCTTCGGACCCCCCCCTTTCCTCAAGTCAGATAGATTTGTTGTCAAAGGCTTTCATGACCGGAGTTCATTAGTTGCTGTAGATTTTCCAGGTTATGTGGCCATGGTCTTGGCATTGTAGGACCTGACGTTTTGCCAGTAGCTGTGACTGGCATCCTCAGGTATAACACAGAAAGATGTAGTACTCTCTGTGTCAAGGTGAGCAGAAAAATGGTAGGCAGGTAATTTATATCTACCCTGGAAGGTGGGGTAGGGCTGAGTCATTAACTTGTAGTAGTTCTCCAGGCTCTGAACATGCTTATGGAGGAGCTTTCCTGAGGAAGTTCTTTTGTCTCAGGAAACAATCCACATCACTATGGACCAGTGGGTTTTGTCCATACTGACCCAAGGATATTCAATAGAGTTTTTGGACTTTCCGATATTGCCTGTTTCCTGGCTATCCCTCCCACTTCTCTCCTTCTCTGGGAGGTCACTTCCCTCCTGGCAAAAGATGTGATAGAACGAGTGCCAGTGGCATATGAGGGGACGGGCTTTTACTCCTGTTACTTTGCTGTTCCCAAATGGGATGGGGGCCAATGTCCAGTCTTAGACCTGCGTGGCCTCAACGTCTTTGTGGAATACCGCAAATTCAGGATGCATGTTTCCACCTCAACAGCCACCCGACTCATTAGAAGTACCTCCGATTTGCCATTGAGGACCTCCACTTCCAGTACAGGTGTCTACTGTTCAGCCTCTGTACAGCACCAAGAGTCTTCACCAAGACGGTGGTGGTGGTGGCCTATCTTCGTCTGCAGGGAATCACCATCTTTCCCTACATAGACCATTGGCTCTTAATGGCAAATTCCGTGGCACTCTTTGAGAACCACATCCCCCAGATGCTCCATATCCTATCATCCCTGGGCCTACAGGTCAACCATCTGAAGTCTCATCTGCAGCCCACACAGAGGGTGCAGTTCATCATGGCAGTTCTGGACTCTATGACATGCATGGCTTACCTCCCTGCAGACAGAACAGCAACCTTGTCGTCTCTTGTAATGGAGGTGTGAAAGAATGCCTGGTCCATGGCTTTTCAGGTCCAATGTCTGTTAGGTCACATGTCGGCCACCACGTCAGTACTACCATTCGCCAAGCTTCACATGAGGCCTCTACAGATGTGGTTCCAGCAGTACTTCAAGCCATGTCAAATGAACCAATCTGTCCATCTCCAACCCCCATTCAATGTATGGGACTTTCTATTGTGGTGGACTCTCAAAGCCAACCTAACCCAAGGTGCACCTTTCCACCCACCAACCCCATGTCTCACACTTACGACCAACGTTTCCCTGTGGGGATGAGGAGCCCATCTCAATGGCCTATGTGTTGGTTACCAGTGGGATGCTCTCAATGCATCCAAACACATCAGCTATCTGGAGCTACTGGCAATAAAACTGGCGCTGAACTCCTTCCAGCCCATTCTCCAGGGACATTGCATAGCTGTTCTGACAGACAATATTATGGCGCTCAGCTATGTCAATCACTAAGGTGATATGGTATCCCGGAGCCTATGCCGGCTGGCAATCGACCTACGGAAATGGTGTATAGGCAACGACATCTTCCCTGTGGCCACTCACATTCTGGGGATCTGCAATGTGACAGCGGATCTCCTCAGGAGGGGTCTCACTCAGCATCACAAGTGGGAAGTGAACTGGACTTATCTCCAGCCAGTCTTTCAGAAATGGGGCAGGCCACAGATAAATGTCTTCGCCTCCAGAAAGAACACAAAGTGCCCCTTCTGCAGTCAGGGGGGAGCAGACCCTCACTGTCTAGGAGACAGCCTCCTCTACCCATGGGGACAGACACTCCTTTATATGTTTCCTCCTCTACTCCTTCTGTCATGGGTGGTTCAGAAACTAGCCAGGCTCATGCCAGACTGTATCCTAGTGGCTCCATGGTGGCCCAGGCAACCCTGGTTCACCACTCTTCTCAGCCTCTCTGGAGGCAGGCACTATCTCTTCCCCAGGGTGCCAGATCTCTTCCTGGCAGAAGGCAGGACGCTGCTCTACTTAAGTGTAGACAACCTGAAACCGACAGCCTGGCGACTAGGCCAGTAACCTTCTCTGATCAGGTCTCAGAAGTTCTATTGAATGCAAGAAAACCATCTACTCATCATTCCTACCAGAGGAAGTGGCATAGGTTTCTGTCCTTCTTACAGACTTCAAGCACTTAACCAATGTCCATGAGTCTTGACAGAATCCTGGAGTTCCTCCTTTCGCTCGCTGATCAGGACCTTTGCCACTCCTCCATTAAGGTCTACTTGGCAGCCATTTCTGCTTACCATGACAGACTGGATGGTTACTCTATCTTCGCTCATCCTGTCTCATAGAAGTTCTTATGGGGGCTCATGTGTTTATATCCCCCTGTCAGTGCCCTGATGCCATTATGGGACCTACCCTTGGTGCTCCGTCATCTCACCAGGAAGCCATTTGAACTTCTGGCAACCTATGATCTACAGTACGCAGCATGGAAAAGTGAATTTTTAGTGGCAATTATGTCGGCCAGGAGGGTCACGAACTGATGGCACTATGCCATGATCCTCCATACCTGATCTTCCTGGTGAATGGAGTGCGTCTGGTGCCGGATGTTTCCTTTCTACCAAAAGTAGTCTCTGAATTTCATTTGAATTCCGAAATTTTCCTACCTGATTACTTTCCATCCCCTGAAGGGGACGAACAATGTCTTCTTCATACCCTCGATGTGAAGCGGGCGCTTCTCTTCTACCTAAACTGCCTAAACTACCTACCTCCTACTAGAAAGGACAACACTCTGTTCCTCTCTTACTCCACCTCTTTACTGGGGTTAAGGATTTCAGCTCAGTGCCTATCCAAGTGGATTGTCAGGACAATAAATTTATGCTACTTGTTAGCGAAGCGTCCCCTCCCTGTACGCTTGAAGGTGCATTCCACCAGATCGATGGCAACCTCTGCAGCTTTCCTGAAGGGCGCATCACTGTCCTCTATCTGTAGAGCTACCACATGGTCCACACTAACCACATTCATTAGACATTACACACTAGACGTTTGTCTACAACGTAAGGTCGATCTGGGTTGTCTGGTCCTGTCCTCTGCAGCGCACTGAGTCTGACAGCACCCACCTCCAGGTGAGCCACTGCTTTTCAATCTCGCATAGGTGTGATGCACAGAGACTATGAAGAAGATAAACAGGTTGCTTACCTGTAACTAATGATCATCGAGTGGTCATCTGTGCAGTCACACCGCCCGCCTGTCCTTCCCCACTGCTGTTATCCTCAGTTGTTTATTTTACATGGCTTTGGTTGATGGTGGTCAGAAGAAACTGGTGAGATGTCCACGCTCCACCCCCCTGGGCATGTGCAGTAGAGGTTCCCGTGCAGACTCAGGGTGGAGGCACGAAAATCCTGTTGTGAGCTTTGTACAACAGCAATCAGATCAGCATAGGCACACTAGATCCCATAGGTGTGACTGCACAGATGACCACTTGAAGATCATCAGTTACAGATAAGCAACCTGTTTGAACTGCCTCCTCTTTGCACTTTGTAAGGAGTACAGGATATGTGATGAGAAAGTACCTGAGGCACTAAGGGATAGGGATCACAGATGTAGCTAAAGAGCAGCCAGAAGTACATGTACTCATCGAGTGTACTTCTATATGGGAAAAGAAGACGAGGGAATGTTAGGTATGGTGTATTCAGGTATCAAGAGAGCCAATGTGGTGCATAGGTTAAAATATTGGTCTAGAACCAGAGAAACCAAGGTTCCATTGCCATATTGAGGCATGGCTACTATTCAGGATTCAACAGAAAATTCTGAAATTCCTGGCATAGTGTTTGTGTGTCCCCTTCTTTGGTCCTTATGAACATGGAATCAAGCAGCGTGATGTGATGATGCGCTGTACTTCTATTTATTTTATACAAAGGAATCTTTAGAAAAAGACCAAAACTATGATTCATTACTATTAATTAGAAAGTGAACTTCATTTGTAATTTGAGGTGGCTTTTAATGTGCTGTTGCCCCAATTGTAAGCATCATACTGACCAACCCCTCTCCTACTTTTTTTTTTTTTTAGTTATTGATTCATGCTGTTCTATAGCTTTTGGGTTTGGCACTCTAGTGCTTCATATTTGTGCTGATCAAGCAAATATTTAGTGCCATGCTGGTACATTAGCTCATCAGTTGGTTCAAATCACTCATTTCCAAATGGTGCTTTTTTGTTACTCCGTGCTTTACTACTTTGGTAGGGAGTGGCAAGTTCCATTTTAAGTTTCTATTGGTATCCTTTGTGCTAAATGCTTTTAGGTAGAGGCAGTTTGTAACTTCCTTAGAATCACTGAGATTTACAGCTAGGTCTGCTGGGGGGGGCCTCTTAATCAACTGACTGTATCTTCCAGCAGTATAACTGGCACTCAAGGGAGATGATCCTTTGCCCCTTTTTCCAGGGCAGATGTTTCTTTGTGTTCAGTGACAGGAGTCTGACTCAACACAGGGCAATAATTCCAAATATCCACAAGGAATCATGTCTCCTCCAGTGTGCTTAGGTGCCTACATCAGAAAGAAAAGTTATTTTCCTCGGGCATCAGGAATTGCCCAGTTGTGCACTACACCAACATTTTTCTCAGTTACTAGGTGAGAAATGTGTGTTAGTTTTCCAGCGGTCACAAGAAATGATCCAGCTTTTTGTTCAAACCTAATTTGGCCCCCAAGAGAAGGAATATAATTCTTTAGATGTTTACTGAGTTGTGTCAATATCCCTGAAGTATCCCTTTGCATTAGGTCAGCTAACAGTCTGTTCCCCTTTGAAGGTGGTTTCTGAGCTGTAAATCTTTTAAAAACAATTGTTCAATAGTGGCTTGTTCAATAATGTCTGGTGCTAAGCATAAATCTTAGATGTTGTAAGGAAGACCACTGTTTTTTAGATTTCCTATACCGAGGGAACCCTGGTTATATTGAGGATTATGTTTTTTAAAAATCCAGCCTGCTAAGGAACTCCTTTGAAAGCAGGACACTGGTCTGCCTTGGTAGGCTTTGCATTGCACACAAAAAGTGGCAGTCGGTGACTTCTTCTCCTGGAGGATAAATTTAGGCTGCTGGGCAGGAAACTCAAGGCCAGGACCTCCAAGGTAGCCTTCTCAGAAGTGCTACCTGTTCCACGCGCAGGGCCGGAGAGACAGGCACAGATCAGGAGTCTCAATGCGTGGATGAGACGGTGGTGTAGGGGGGAAGGGTTCAAGTTTGTTAGGCACTGGGATGCTTTTTGGGACAAGAGGGAGCTGCACAAAAGAGACGGTCTCCACTTGTCCCAAGAAGGAACCAGGCTGCTGGCGCTCAAAATCAAAAAGGTGGCAGAGCAGTTTTTGAACTGAATAATGGGGGAAAACGGACAGGAGATGAAAAGTCTCTGGTTCGAGATGGCTCATCTCAAAGAGATGAAGGGGTAGCTTTTACTTTTGTACAAGGAAAGGGATTAAAATTGTCCACTGAGACTGTGGCTAATGATAGGAACTGCCTGGGAAGGTCTTGAGGCAGCAAGAGGAAGGTTGTGGGCTTAACAAGCGTGGGCAACTATAAATGTTTATACACAAATTCTAGAAGTCTCCAAGGTAAAATCAGGGAGTTGGGATGCTTGGAATTGGGGGGGGAATAGACATTGTGGGTATTTCAGAAACTTGGTAGGATGAGGAAAATCAGTGGGATACGGTGATTCCTGGTTATAAATTATTTCGGAAGGATGGGGGGAAGGGTTGGAGGTGGGGTGACTCTGTATGTCAGAGAGGGTATACTGTCCAGTAAGATTGAGAGGGTAAGAAAATTGGATTTGCTTCTGGAAATGCTATGGGTTGAAATAGTGGGTCCAAAAGGAAGCTTAACAGTGGGAGTTTGTTATCGCACACCGGATCAAAGGGTGGAGGAGGATTATAAAATGATGAATGAATTAAAGATAGTGGCTAGATGGAATAACTGTGTTGTAATAGGCGACTTTAACTATCAACACATTGATTGGGTCAATATTTAGTTCTAGACAGGAAAAACAGATTGAGTTTTTAGACACTCTCAATGACTGTGCTATGGAACAGATGGTAACAGATCCTACCAGAGGAGAGGCGATCCTGGATTTGGTCCTAAGTAACACCCAAGACCTGGTGAGAGATGTAAAAGTGATTGCACCGCTTGGGAACAGTGACCATAATGTCATTGAGTTTAACATTTGTACAGATAGGGAGTTGCCCAAAAAGACTGAAGCAACCACTTTTAACTTTAAAAGGGGTAACTTCTCTGGTATGAGGGGACATGTGAGGAAGAAATTGAAAGGAAGAGTGGAAAAGGTCAAAACCATTGGGGAAGCTTGGAGACTATTTAAAAATACAATCCTAGAAGCTCAGAAAAAATATATACCGCAGGTTAGGAAAGGCACAAATAGGTATAGAAAAAAGCCTGCATGGTTAACAAATAAAGTAATGGAAGCTGTAAAAGGTAAGAAGGATTCCTTTAAGCGGTGGAAAGCTAGTCTCAGTGAGGTTGATAAAGGGGAACACAGGCTGTGGCAAATAAAATGCAAGTCTGTGATCAGGCAAGCAAAAAGGGAATATGAGGAGCATATCGCAAAAAACATACAGGCCAACAATAAAACTTTCTTCAAATACATTAGAAGTAGGAAGCCAGCCAGGGAGGCAGTGGGGCCCTTGGATGACCAAGGGGTAAAAGGAGTAGTGAAGGATGATAGGGAAATGGCTGAGAAGCTGAACGCATTTTTCGCCTCTGTCTTCACTGTGGAAGAGGAGAAGTGCTTGCCCACTCCAGAAGCACTGATTTCGGGAGGGGGTTTGAAAGACCTGAATCAGATTGAGGTGACAAGACAGGAAGTCCTATGACTGATGGACAATTTAAAAACTAATAAATCACCAGGCCCGGATGGCATTCATCCGAGAGTTCTGAAAGAACTCAAATGTGAACTTGTGGATCTCCTTACAAAAATATGTAATCTTTCTTTAAAATCAGCCTCCATTCCTGAGGACTGGAAGGTAGCTAATGTCACTCCCATCTTTAAAAAGGGCTCCAGGGGAGATCCGGGAAATTACAGGGCAGTCAGTCTGACATCGATACCAGGTAAGTTGGTGGAAACTGTTATTAAGGAAAGAATTAGTAGGCACATCGATGAACAAAAACTATTGAGGCAGACTCAGCATGGGTTCTGTAAGGGAAGTTCTTGTCTCACTAACCTGTTAGTGTTTTTTTGAGGGAGTGAACAAACATGTGGACAAGGGGGACCCAATAGATGTTGTTTACCTTGACTTCCAGAAAGCTTTTGATACAGTTCCTCATCAAAGGCTCCTAAGTAAGCTCAATAGTCATGGGATAAAAGGATAAGTCCTCTTGTGGATCAAAAACTGGCTTATAAATAGGAAACAGAGAGTGAGTATAAATGAGAAACTTTCTCAGTGGAGGGTGGTAAGCAGTGGGGTACCACAGGGATCAGTACTCAGTCTGATGCGTTTTAACTTGTTTATTAACGATTTGGTATTGGGAGTAAGCAGTGAAGTGGCTAAATCTGCAGATGACACAAAGTTGTTCAGGGTCGTGAAAACCAGGGAGGATTGTGAGGCACTCCAAAGGGATCTGTCGGGGATGGGTGAGTGGGCGTCAACGTGGCAAATGGGGTTCAATGTGGCCAAGTGCAAAGTGATGCACATTGGAGCCACTAATCCTAAATATAAATACACGTTGATGGGGTCTGAGCTAGTAGAGATGGACCAAGAGAGAGATCTTGGAGTCGTAGTAGATAACTCAATGAAAATGTCTAGACAGTGTGTAACTGCAATAAAGAAGGCCAACGCTATGCTGGGGATTATTAGGAAGGGAATTGAAAACAAATCAGCCAGTATCATAATGCCCCTGTATAAATCACTGGTGCAACCTCATTTGGAATACTGTGTACAGTTCTGGCTGCCACACCTCAAAAAGGATATTATAGCATTGGAAAAAGTGCAGAGAAGGGCAACTAGAATGATAAAAGGGTTGGAACACCTTCCCTATGAAGAAAGGTTAAAACGCTTGGGGCTCTTTAGCTTGGAGAAACGACGGCTGAGGGGTGACATGATCGAGGTTTATAAGATTATGAATGGGATTGAGCAGGTTGACAAAGAAGTACTTTTTTCCTTTCTCACAATACAAGAACTCGTGGGCACTCCATGAAATTTCTGAGCAGTCGGGTTAGAACGGATAAAAGGAAGTACTTCTTCACCCAAAGAGTGATTAACATATGGAATTCACTGCCACAGGAGGTGGTGGCAGCTACAAGCATGGACAGTTTCAAGAGGGAATTAGATAAACATATGGAGCAGAAGTCCATCAGTGGCTATTAGCCACAAGGTATTGATAGGAACTCTCAGGCTGGGGCAAGTGATGCACTCTATTCTTCGTGCTGGGGGGGAGTAGTGGGAGGGCTTCTAGTGTCCTGGCCCCACTGCTGGACCTCCTGATGGCAGCTGGTATTTTTGGCCACTGTGTGACAGAGTTTTGGACTAGATGGGCCATTGGCCTGATTCAACCTTGGCTTCTCTTATGTTCTTATGTATCTTAGATTATACTTAAAATTGCATGTGTGCACTGAAGGGGAACATTAGCATTGGTGGGATTAACCAAGATGTTTACTTAATTCATTAATTGGGGAACCTCCTCAGTGTAAAAAATCACTGATGTAGACACATATGCTGAGGAGGAGGAGGAGTTGGTTTTATATCCCACTCTTCACTATTCGAAGGAGTCTCGGAGCAGTTTGCAATCACCTTCCCTTCCTCTCCCCACAACAAGACACCCTGTGAGGTAGGTGGGGCTGAGAGAGCTCTGGGAGAGCTATGACTAACCCAAAATCACCCAGCTGGCTGCATGTGGAGAAGCGGGGAAATCAAACCCAGTTTTCCAGATTAGAGTCTGCCGCTGTTAGCCACTATACCAGATTGGCTATATGCTGCCAATTGGTAGGTATGTTCTTCAGGAGGTTCTGAAGCCATCATGAGGGAAAGTAGCTTGGATTTATTCTCTCTCTCTCTCTCTCTCTCTCTCTCTCTCTCTCTCTCTCTCTCTCTCTCTCTCTCTCTCTCTCTCTCTCTTCCAACTGTATCTTTATCTACAAAGTACCAGCAATTTGGGAATATATGTACTTTAGAGGGAGGCACTGATAAGCTTCAGCTTGCATCTTGCTGCCACCAAGCCCCCATTCCCCTTGTATGTGACAATTCCCATATAGAAAGTATCTGTCACAACAGGAAGAAAAATTAATTAACTGGTTCAATCTTCTCTTTCTATTTGACAGTTTTAAACATTATTACCCATACACACATGCTTTCTTGGCTTAACTTTAGTTTCATGTTTCTCTTGACTATGCAGACACTCCCCAAGCTAGTTCTCTACTTCACTTTTGGTGGCAACGCTAGAACACAGTAATAATTTGTACTTTGCAGTATGCTTTGTTTCAAAAAATAGCCTGCTATATACCTGTAAGCGATAAGAATGACACTTTCCTGTTACACCTTGACTACTCCTGTGTAATACAGATTTCTGGTAGTGAATTACAATAGCAGAATGAAATTAAAGTCAGAAAGTCAGTGATCTTGTGGCACAACCCAGCAAAGCAGTCATGTCCTGATTCCTTCTGGCAATTTAAACAAATGTCACTTAAAAGTAAATACAATCATGAAGTCAGAGATACCGTGTGCTGAAATAGTGAGCTGAGTTTGGTTTTTAAAAACAGGGGTTTAAATACTGTTTATATTACACATATAAGTCACAAGCATTTGCAGATGAAGTTGTGGCCGAAGGCAAAGCACAAAGGTTGAGGGGCTAGGGAGGTTTGCACTTCCATTGCAAGCACAATTACTAGCTATGGTTCTAAGGCTTTACGCAGGCTTTGAAGGTCTTCCAGTGACCTTGTGGGGAAAGGAAGGAAAGGAAATTGTAAGCTGCTCTGAGACTCCAAGTCTGAATAAAGAAGATGTGTCATACTTGGAGGTTGGATGGCTTGGCCCTGGCTTGAGCATCAGAGAGGCTGTTTAACTAGGCTTGTTCCTGGGCCATTTAGACTTTCCAGTCAGCCTGCTTCTCTTATACACAGAGAAGTTACCACAGGCATACACAGAAGGGGTTTCTTTTTATGAGAAACAGCCAGAACTGTCAGGAGGCCCTCTTCTGAAAGTCTTCTGACTTCTTCCCACAGAGAGATAATGTCTGCATAACACACACACACCCAGTTAGGGATGCCACCCTCCAGATGGGTCTTGGGGACCTCTTGGAATTACACCTCATCTTGACTACAAAGATCAGTTCCCCTGGAGAAAATGAATGCTTTGGAGAGGGGACTCTATGGCATTCTGCCCCCCTCAGGTCCCTGTCCATCCCAGGCTCCATCCCCCAAAATTGGCAACCCTACTCCCCCATCCCCTTCTGGTGGCCAGGGGGGGACCTGGCAACACTATGCCCAGTATTACACAGGGCAGAACGGTGAGAAGACCAAGCCAGTCTCTGAATGGGTTATTGCATTGTTTTCCTGGTCCCCTGTCGCTTTAAATATAGAAATGAACCCAGATTTGCACTCCCGTTTAAAGTAAAGCCAGGCCACCTGCCCAGGCTCCAGCGCAGCCAGGGAACAAAGCTGTTAGCCACCAGGACCCTGGCTTCTTCTCTGCGCTCAACTGCCAGCACCAGGAGCCGCCGAGGGCTTCTTACTGCTGCGGCGGCGAGGGCACCCGGTCGGAGCCAGCCCCACACTAAAGGGATGCAGGAGGGCAGGGAAGTGCCATCAGGAGGTCCAGCAGTGGGGCCAGGACACTAGAAGCCCTCACACTGTTGCCCTCCTAACACCAAGAATACAAATCCTTCCTATCTATATCTTGTGGCTAATCACCACTGATGGACCTCTGCTCCATATGCTTATCTAATTCCCTCTTGAAGCCATTCATGGTTGTAGCTGCCACCACCTCCTGTGGCAGTGAATTTCATTTGTTAATCACTCTTTGGGTGAAGAAGTACTTCCTTTTATCTGTTCTAACCCGATTGCTTAGCAATTTCATGGAGTTCCCACGAGTTCTTGTATTTTGAGAAAGGGAGAAAATTACTTCTTTCCCTACCTGTTCTATCCCATGCATAATCTTATAAACCTCAATCATGTCACCCCTCAGCTGTTGTTTCTTCAAGCTAATGAGCCTCAAGCGCTTTAACCTTTCTTCATAGGGAAAGTGTTCCAACCCTTTTATCATTCTAGTTGCCCTTTTTGCCCTTTTTCCAATGCTATAATATCCTTTTTAAGGTGTGGTGACCAGAACTGTACACAGAATCCCAAATGAGGTTGCACTATTGATTTATATAGGGGCATTATAACTTCACTATCATGAAAAACTGATGGCCTATTTCGATCTTATTCCAAGGCACTGAAATGCTGGACAACACATCCAATTACCATGTCAGATTATACAGGGAAGCCATTGAAATTCATAAACATAAACATGATTTCAACAGGAAAGAAGAGAGTTTAAAAATAAATAGGGTATGGTTTCCAGTCCTGAAAAACAGAAAATGTTCTACATCTTACGACAGCACTACATATAAGATTAGAATTTCAACAACCAATCCGTATGCAAAAGAACCTCCTCAGGAAATCTCCTCCATTAACATGTCACAGCCTGGGAAACTCCTACAAAATAATGACTCAGCCTTACCCCACCTTTCTGAATAGATATAAATTACCTGCCTACCATTTTTCTTCTCACATTGACACAGAGAGTATTCCATCTTTCTGTGTTATACTTCGGAGGATGCCAGTCACAGCTGCTGGCGAAATGTCCAGTACTACAATGCCAAGACCATGGCCATACAGCCCAGAAAATCTAGAACTACTAATGAACTCTGGCTGTGAAAGCCTTTGACAACATAATGGTGAAAATGTTTTTTAAAGCAGAAAGGGGTTATTTTAAGTAAGTATTAGCAAAAAGCTGTTGTTGTCCAGGGCATGATAATAATGTTGCACAGATTTTATTAGAAAAAATGAAATGCTTACTCCCATTTAACAGCTCTCTTTCATTTTACCTCTATAATTTTAAATCTGTCAGCCATGTGTTCATGCTTCTAGATTCAGTATCCCCAACAGTCCCTGTGTAAATGGCACATCCTCTGTTTACATTTGAAAAACACTTTTGTGTGGAGAATCTAACATTTTCTAAGCACGGAAGGCAAGATTCTATCCACTGCACAGCTTCAGCCAAAGTCTAATTTAACTTGTCAACAAATGACAAGAAAATAAGTGGATCTCTTCCTAACAAATGACCCACTCCATATTGATCACTGTAGCATATGTGCGTGCAAGCCTCCCCCCCCTTTTAAAGGGCACTGGATTGGATGTGAAACAAATATGTCTTCCCTGGGTTACAGAACTATCTGGGTTACAATAAACCTTAATAAATGTATTTTGTTTTCATTTCTATTCCATCTTTTGTATACTTTAAAATTTCTTTTGAGTTACTTAGGTCATGCTTGCACAGACACATGGAAAGTAGTCAAGTGTGCCATCAATAGGCTCTCTACAAGTACATGTATTCTGAAGCCCTCCTTTGCTGCTCCCATCATTATGAAACCTCTTTGGTTCCATTTTACTTTGTTGGCACGAGGAAGTCCTGTGGGAAAAAAACGCTTTTCCCAGGAATCCTTCCTAAATGGATAAACATATGGAGCAGACGTCCATCAGTGGCTATTAGCCACAAGGTATAGCTAGGAACTCTCAGTCTGAGGCAAGTGATGCTCTGTATTCTTGGTGCTGGGGGGGGCAGCAATGGGAGGGCTTCTAGTGTCCTGGCCCCACTGGTGGACCTCCTGATGGCACCTAGTAATTTTTGGCCACTGGGTGACAGTGTTGGACTGGATGGGCCATTGGCCTGATCCAACATTGGCTTCTCTTATGTTCTTATATGTCTCATTTAAAATTAGTGCTTTAACAGACCCTCAGTCTGATTTGCAAGAAGTACAATCCCCTCTGTTCCAACAAAGTCAGTTAAAGGGACTTAATAAAATATTTATTTCATGAACCTTCAGCTTGTAGAGTAGAGTAATGGAGATAAGGTGGAGCTGGAATTTAAATCTAGATATAATCACCCATGCTCCACTTCTAAACCTGTTCTTTTCATTATTAAGTAGGGCAGGGAAGTAAAGCTGACTTCATAACATTAAAGAAATCATCAAATCATACTTAAAATGGTTAACCTTTTAGAGGTAAGGTTTTGTTTACTGTGAGCAAGGAAGCTGCTTCAATGAAAAAGAAAAGCCATATCACCTATCCACAAAATTTTCATTCCCAGCTTGAGTTACTAGTAAAATAATGATAAGGGAAGATAGAGGATATTATATTTTTAACTTTCAATTAGCATCACTGAAATTGTGCTGTCTGCTAACCAGAACAGGGACATTCTGGGACTACAGGAAAGGTTTGGTGTCTCTTACAAGCTGTTATCCATAGGACTTATCCTACAGGTCACAACAGCCTCAGTTCAGGTGATGGCAAAGAGAAAATTTCAACTGATAAAGTACAGTAGTAAGAAAAACTGCATCACCCTAAATGATGACCTACAAGACCCCCATTTTCTGCATTTGGTCACCTTACCAACTGGTAGATTTATAACCCTGGATTTCTAAATGTGTCTACAGTAAATTATTGTAAGGCTAAAACAAATTACCCTACCAAGCTATTTAGATCTTGATTGGAGATTTTAGTCCTTTTAGGTCGCGTCTGTAAGGATTATTAATGGTCTTTACTGTTAAGGCTGATACTATCAACCCTTCTCAACAATTCCTGTGCAAAGAACTTAACATTCTTATCAATATAGTTTGAATTCAGAATAGTTAAATAAGATGATAGACAACCATTTCTGAGCCACCATGTCCCAAGTTGTTATTTTCTCAGACATGTACAGAGTAAAAAATATTATATCTGAGTTAACACATTCATAATCAGATTTTTTTTTTGTAGCTGATAAGTGTAAGAATTACTTTCCCAGCCAACTGATGTTGTATTGCTGCTGTTCAAGACCTTTGGAGATGTAGGTACTGTCCAAAGCTGGTCAGTGAAACTTGAATCTACTTTATCTACTGTTAAAAACAAGACACACTGTTGAGAAGAACATTTTGACACTGTTGGCTCATTCAGCAAATTGCAAGAAGTGAATTTTCCTGTTCACCTGCACAATGCACTTCAGAAACTTTCATTTCAATTTCCAGAAGCCTCTCTGTTCTTGTGCAGATCAAAGGTATGCACTGTGAATCATATGAAGGTTGCGTTGAATAGTTGATATTGTTGGAGCTTGAAGATTCAGTGATCCCAATAGGGCAAGTTCTTCTGAAATCTGCAATGTAAGCAGCACTGAAATTATGGTTAAACCCTATTAGCACTTACAATGAAAGGGACTTCCTCTCCAATGATATCATCTACAACACTCTGTTTATTGTCTCTGATACTGGTTTATGTTCCAATTCTGTGCTTTCTAAAATAATACCTGTAAAATCTGCCATTGTATCCTGTGAGTGGCTTGACCTCAAAATCTTCCATTCAACAGGCAAGAAAGTTTGGGAAGAAATTAGAGGTAACACACTGTCAGCTGAACCTTCTGTCTTATACCTACAGGATTCAAGAAGTCCTTCTCCTGGCTAGGTAAAATATGTGAATCCCTATGTGTTATTTGCACTAGTGGATGTCTCATTATTGGCTCTTCTAGAACATCAGTGTGAATGCTCTCCCTTATAGTGGCATCATCTTGAGCATCTCTAGTATATCCTGGAGAAGCCATCCAGTTATTTGTCTGGATGTGAACTCCCTTGATTAGCAAGTCGGAATTTTCTGTGGTTGTATTTGATGATGGATGTAGCCCAGCACTATCCACTGGTGACTGTCAGATTTCATTTGATCACTGCCAAAAAGTTTCAAATTCTCATTAGCTCTGACTATCCTTTGTGAATCCTGGCAAAAATAAAAACACTAATGTTATAGGTACAGAAGCACTGTAATTAGCTTCATCCACATCCATCTATTTCAAAATAGTGCACTCAGCAAAAGAATTAACTCATTCACAGTTAGAACGAACAAGAACAGCCCTTATCTCATGAGAGAAAGACTGGAGACAGAAGCAGGTGAAGACATGATGTTTATACCTGCTGCCTGACATCAAGGAATGACTTCTTTTGCCACCACTTGAAAGGAGAGAGGGCATGAACCCAGGAAGTAAATTTATACATGGTCATGCAGTACCTAATTGAGTGCTCTGCTGGAGACCAACTCCATCCTTCACAATGCTCCCTCTAAGCTGTGGAGCATTGTGATATGGCCCTAAGAAACTTTGAATGGATCTCCAAAGACTATGAGGCTCTGGGCAAGAAGGTGAAAGATCTGGGGGCTCAGGTGGTGTTCTCCATTTTACCTGTTGAGGGCCATGGAGCTGGAAAGGAGAACAGGATACTGGAGGTGAATGGCTGGTTACGTAGATGGTGCCGTCGAGAGGGATTTGGCTTCCTGGACTATGGTATTGACCTCCAAAATGAAGGACTGTTGGCGATGGATGGGGTGCACCTTACAAAGAATGGAAGGAATGTCTTTGCTGGAAGACTTGTGAACCTGAGCAGGAGGGCCTTAAACTGAAGACATCGGGGGTGGGAAGAAAAAGCCTGATGTTGTGTGGCATCCCCAACACTAAGTTCAAAAAGGGGAGTGACCTGAGAAGAAATGAATGGGAGAGAGGTGAGTTCAGTAATTTTCAGGTAAATTCAAAGGGACCTACAGTAGGAAAGGATGTCTGTAATCTGAGATGTCTTTATACCAATGCACAGAGTATGGGAAATAAACAGGAGGAACTTGAACTTCAAATATCGGAAAGTAAGTATGATCTGATAGGTATCACTGAGACTTGGTGGGATGAATCTCATATATGGAGAACAGCGATTGATGAATATACCTTGTTCAAATGAAACAGAATAAACAAAAAAGGAGGCGGGGTGGCACTATATGTCAAGAATGAATTCACTTGCACTGAAAATCAGGATTTTGTGAGTTGCCCTGTTGAAAGTGTGTGGGTAAGGATAGAGTGGGGAGGGGGGAGAAGGGGATATTGTTGTGGGGGTATACTACAGACCTCCAAATCAACCGGAGGAACAGGGTAATGCATTTGTACAACAGCTTGCTAAACTTTCACAGAGACAGGATGTAGTGGTTACGGGAGATTTCAACTATCCAGATATTTGCTGGAAATCTGCTAGACATGAGGCACCCCGCAGATTCTTGAATAGTCTTGCGGACAACTTCATCTCTCAGAAGGTGGAAGTGGGGACCAGAGGATTTGCTATCCTAGATTTAATTCTGTCTAACAAGGAAGAACTGATTGATGAAGTGAATGCTGTGGGATCCTTGGGGAATGGTGACCACGTCAGCTTGGAATATGACATAGAGAAGGATGTGAAAACAGGACATAGTAGGACTCGTATCCTGGACTTCAGGAAAGCTGATTTCAAAAAACTCAGAGAAATAATAGGTAGGATCCTGTGGCTGGAAATGCAGAGGGGGAAATCTGCATAGGAAGGATGGGTGATGCTGAAAAATGAAGTGCTTAAGGCACAATCCCAAACTGTTCCAGTAAGAAAGAAAGGTGGAAGACGGGTAATGAAGCCAAGGTGACTGAACAAGGAACTCTCTGAAGAGCTGAGACTAAAAAGGGAAATATGCAGGAAATGGAAGGAGGGTCAGATTACTGAGGGTGAGTACAAGAAGCAGGCTCAAATCTGTAGGGATGGTGTCAGAAAGGCTAAAGTGCACATGGAGCTGAGGCTGGTGAGGGATGCTAAAAATAACAAGAAAGGTTTCTATGCCTATGTTCGGAGCAAAAAGAAGAACAGGGATGGGGTAAGCTCATTGCTAGGGGAAAACGGTCAAGCCTTAACAAGGAATGAAGACAAAGCGGAATTACTCAACTCTCACTTTGCATCAGTCTTTAACCATAAGGCGAGCTGTATACAAACTGAAGAATGCAGGGCATATGAAGGAAGGGGGAACTGCCAGTCCAGAATAAGTAAGGAAATGGTTGGAGAGCATCTAGCTGCCTTAAATACTTTCAAATCTCCAGGGCCGGATGGCTTGCTTCCCAGGGTGCTAAAAGAAATTACAGATGTTATTTCAGAGCCTCTGGCTCTAATCTTTGAGATGTCCTGGAGTACTGGTATTGTGCCGGAAGATTGGAGAAGAGTGAATGTTGTCCCAATCTTCAAGAAGGGAAAAAAGACAGACCCGGGAAATTACAGGCCTGTCAGTTTGACATCAATACCTGGGAAAATTCTAGAGCAGATTATTAAACACTCTGTCTGTGAGCACCTTGAATGGAATGAATTAATTGGTAGTAGCCAGCATGGGTTTATCAAGAATAAGTCATGCCAGACCAACATTATCTCCTTTTTTGACAGAGTTACTAAAATGGGTGACTCTGGCAATGCTGTGGATATAGTGTATCTAGATTTCTGTAAAGAATTTGACAAAGTTTCTCATGATATCCTTGAGGATAATCTGGTTAAGTGTGGGCTGGATGGTGCAACCGTTGGATGGATTCATGGTTGGTTGAAAAATCGTACCCAACGAGTGCTCGTAAATGGTTCTGCATCTATGTGGAGGGAAGTCTTGAGTGGAGTGCCACAGGGCTCAGTCCTGGGCCCGGTGTTAATGTTTTTCTAAATGACCTGGAGGAAGACATAGAGGGGATGCTTATCAAATCTGCAGATGACACAAAGCTGGGTGGGATTGCTAATTCTGAAGAAGATACAGTCAGGATTCAAAATGATCTAGATAGGCTAGAGCAGTGGGCTGAGACAAAATGAATTTCAATAGAGATAAGTGCAAAGTCCTACACTTAGGTACAAAAAATCAAAGGCACAGATATAGAATGGGGGGGACTTGGCTTGACAGCAGCACATGTGAAAGGAGTCTAGGAGTTATGGTTGTTCACAAGCTAAACATGAGCCTGCAATGTGATGTGGCTGTGAAGAAAGCTAATGCAATCTTAGGATGCATTAACGTAAGCATTGTGTCCAGATCATGGGAGGTGGTAGTTCCACTCTATTCTGCTATGGTCAGGCCTCACCTGGAGTACTGTGTCCAGTTTTGGGCACCACATTTTAGGAAGGATGTTGACAAGCTCGAGCATGTCCAGAAGAGGGCAAGTAGGATGATGAGAGGGCTGGAATCCAAGTCTTATGAGGAAAGGCTGAAAGAGTTGGGTATATTTAGCCTGGGAAAGAGAAGGTTTAGAGGAGACATGATTGCAGTTTTCAAGTATTTGAAGGGCTGTCATGTAGAAGATGGAGCAGATCTATTCTCTCTTGCTCTGGATTACAAGACTAGATCTAATGAGTGGAAATTACAAGGGAGTCGTTACCGGCTAAATATCAGGAGAAACTTCCTAACTGTAAGAATGGTAGAGCAGTGGAACAGACTGCCTCGGGAAGTGGTGGATGCTCCTTCGCTGGACATTTTCAAGCAGAGACTGGACGACCATCTTTCAGGTATGTTGTAGGTATGTAGGTATCTTTTGGCTATGCTCGTGCAGAGTGCAGGGGGTTGGACTAGATGACCTGCAAGGTCCCTTCCAAGTCTAAAATTCTATGATTCTATGAGTCCTGTGAGCAAAAATCCGACTTTCTGAGTTACTGGCATTAAAGTTGTGAGCAGGTTATTTGACTGCTGCATAAATTAGTTTGCTCTGGAGCCATCCTTCCTGAGCTAAGACAAAAATGTGTGAGCCAGAGACTAAAAAACTGTGAGCTACCTCACACTAACTCAGCTAAGAGGGAGCAATAACCAGAGTGCTCTTTTTCAAAGTGGCTTGACGGTGCAGTTTTTCTTCCTCATAGTTAGGTAGTATCTGAAAACACATTAGCTATCATTAAATGTAACTATCTCAACTGAGTAGGACAGTGTAAATTACTAAGGAACAGCTCTATTAAAATGTATTTAATGAAATTTAACTGTTACTGATTTGTGCCTACAGCAATTATTTCTTACTATACTTTAAGAGCAATTTTATGAGCATGCAATAATGATATTGTTCAGTCTAGTTTGAATGTGCATTTTGGAATATTGCTATAAACTTAATATTATACGAAGGGTGAAGATATATCAAATTGGAGTTCATACTACCGTGTAGTAAAATTTTGAGATTTCATATTATAATATTCCATGGGATAAATTATCTCAGAGATTAGAAAACTTTCTTCAGGGCTGTACATTATCATGGATGTTGACAGTGTTGAAACCAAACAAAGGGAAGATTCACCAGGAGAAAACCTTGTTCCATTAATGGGTCACTGAGTTTGAGCACTAGTGCCTTTCAGAATAAAAAGGAACAAATAAGTCCAATGCTGGGTCATGAGAGAGTGAAAAAATAGGACTCTGGGAAGATTAATTGTGAGAAATGTTGTGACAGAATATGAAGCTTATTTAAAAAACTGCTTATATTCCCTTCAAAATACATCAGGGGAAAAATATTAAAAGAATTTGTGGGCAGTTCTCCTGGATACAAAGCAGATATTCCTAAATCTATAGGGGGCAGTACTGAGCTCTATTTGTGTACTTTTTCAGGTTTTGGATGGATTCTCTTTTGATTTCAGCAGACAATAATAAATTGTGGGCACATATTTTCACCTCAGCTTTTATTATTTATTTTTTTTAACATTTTTTATTGCTTTTTATCTCTACACACTACAAGGGATAAGGCGTCAAGGATATTCTAAACTAAAATACAGAGTAGGCAAGGATCATATAATGTTCTACACTTTGGTTTCCTGGTGTTTCCCTATTAGTTAGTTTTTACAAAGATGGAGATTAACTTTTTATATTTCTACATTAAACAATTACAGGCAAGATTAGCTATAATATTTGCTTCTTAGTAAGTAAAAAAAAAAGAGAACAGATTTTCAGAATCAAGTTACTTAGCAGCTTTCTTTCCTCTACATTTGTTTTTATCAAAGGTCAACTTAACTTTAAGCGGCTTAGGAGCCACTGCTCCTAGTTCTGATTCAGAGTCAAAGTCTTCTTCTGAAGAACTGCCCAAGGAACTATCACTGCTTCTCAGTCCATGTTCGCTGTTAACTTCTGTAATAACATTGTCCTCTGCTTTTCCTTTTCCTTTCACTGGACTTTGATGCTGTTCCAAAAATGCTTTTGCTTTTGTAACAGAGTCAATCTTTTGAAGATAAGTCCTTCTGGGATTATCCATCTGTAGGGAGTGGAATTTTTCTGTAAAAATAGTGTCAGATTCCTGTATTGCTTCCTCCTCTTTCTCACCACAAATGGAACATCCTTTAAAACTTTCACTTCTTCTCCTTTGATTTTTAGGGTTATCCCATTGGTCACTTTCAATATCATGTCTCTCGTTGTCCTTTTGGAGAATTTCACGAATACTTCACCTGGCAGGTTGTTTTTCTTAATAAATTCTGGATAGGTTCAATATACCATATCCATGTCACTTTGTAATGATTCCTCTTTACAATCTGCCACAGGAGCTAAAGCTTTGCTTAGAATCTCTTTCAGGTTCTCTCTTTTTTGTTCTGGAATATCTTGAAATCTCAGGATCTATGATGGTCTTTCCATCTGAAGTTGCAACAGCTGTTGTTTCTTGGAGGTCCTCTCTTTTTCCTGCCTCCATTCTTTGATTCAATACGTTTGTCTTATCATCAACCTTTTTCAGCTTTTTAGATGTCTTCTCTGTTCTTATATTGGAAAACTCTCCCATCACCAGATCTCTTGCTCGCTTGCTCCGGTATGCACCTTTAAAACCATGGCTGGTCTCATGCTGGCAGGACCTATTGGAACAAAGAGAAGCCTCAATCCTTCAGCCATCACCTCAGGAGAGGCACCCCTCTCGCCCCAGGCTATGAGCCCCCTCCGAGGGCTCTGGGGGGCCTGGAATCATCCAGGACCCCTCCCGTCCAGTGCAATCACAGGCCATTCTCATCAGAGATTTGATGGAGCGCACCTGCCAGCAGGTTGCTAAAACCAGAAGCCTTCACCTCAGCTTTTAAAATGATTGTTTAGAATAGCTGTTCTCTCCCAATCTATGATAATAACTTACAAATAAAAAAGAGAGAGAAATTGTAGATAGGTTGACTTTCCTTTAAGAGAATGCTTTCCATAGGAACAATTACTAGAATGAAAGACCAATGTAAGCATTTGTCGGCTAGTATTGGCTGTATAGATCAGAAGTCTATCAAGCAAAGTATATTGAAAATTAGTTTTGAAAGCTGATTTCTTTGCGGCACATCAAAGCAGTACTTACCAAGGTAAAATTCAGAACTTAATGCTTCTCAGTGGGATTACTGTTGATGCAGAGAGCTCTTACAGGAAAGTTTCATCCCGAAGTATCTGTATTAATCTGACAGTAGTGTGGCTTAAATCCTCACAAGCACAAATGTGTTTCATTAGAGTTATGGTCCCTTTCTTAGTATTCAGTACTTCTAAAGCTACTTAATTTATCATGTAGTTACTGTAAATTAGGGATAACAGAGACAGGAAGAAATGGCTTCTATTAGCTCCAGATTTAGGGACAGCAGATTCTTCTTTCAAGAGACCCTTGGCATTTTAGTTCAGTGAAGTGGGGTGGGGGTAGAAGAATTACTACAGCAAATTCTCAATGAGTCACCTACATAAAATTCTTGACATCCTTTGGGGGAAGTCATTGCAGTTAAACTAGTATAAAATCTTTACTAAGTTTGTAGGGTAAAGTTTGTAGTGTAAATAGGACTGATTTGCCCAAATCTGAGAGCTGTGTAAGATTTGAGAGATTTAAGGCTGTGTGTTTGCAAGAGCTCTGTTTGGTGTTTTTCCATAGTGCTCCTGGTCTAGTTTTTTAGCTTGTCCACAGGGGATCTATTTACTCATCAAATCAGATGACAAGCTGTTCTTCACACACCTATGACCAAATAGCAGCACATCTTTATTAAAATAATGCTGTTTGAAGATGCTGCTGCTTTTGTAGCCAAGACACAAAACCATGTGAGGACCCTCACATACCAAATCCAGGTTATCCTTTGACAATTGCTTTAAGAAAACCATAGACATCTCACAAGCCATTGCATAACAGCCCATGGTAACCTAAACAATGCTTTTGTTCAGGTCATCTTGGATCCCTAGTGACTCATAATTTTCCACTAGAAGAGATGCTACATGGTTGGAAAGCAGCCACCACTTTTGTCAGATTTACAGCACATTTTAAAACCCAATCTCCAAATGGTTTAGGATAGTGACAGCACATCTTATAGATAAGCCGATGTATCTGCAGATCCACTGGCAGTCCTGCCAGCTTCATGCCGATATAAACTCTGTACTAATGAAGATCTGGGCTGCATCAGGGGCATGTCACGGGCAGAATAGAACTTTGCTTCCTGAGCCTTTCCAGCTGGAAACGGCACAATGCCTTTGCAACATTACTTCACTAAAAACCCTGGGGCATTTCTCAAACATCCCATAGAGGCTCATTCATGGGGGGAAAACACAGCTCAGGATACCAACTAAGTCTGAGTTAATCACAGCCCTCCAAATCATGATATAAACCCCAACTAGGACACCCATAGGTTACATGACAGGATGTGCACCATGGGACTATATCTCTTAGGTCTCATGTCACACAGCGGGGAAGAGGCTTTGAAAGCCTGTGTGGAGTAAGGGTTAGAATGTCAGACTACAATCTGGGAAATCCAGGATCAAATCCCCACTCTGCCGTGAGAGCTCACTGAGTGACCTTGGGCCAGCCACACAGGATTGTTGTGAGGATAAAAGAGAAGGGAACAATGTAAGCCGCATTGGGTGCCACTGGGAAAAAAGGCAGGATATAAATAATCTAATAAATAATTTTTGATGAATCAACACAGAATGGGCACTTTGTAAAACAAAGAGGCACAACAGCCAGGGAAAGCACAAACGTTGTTGCTGCATATGTCTAAGCACTCTGCTCAGAGCCCTTAAAGGAATACCACCTCAGGATATAGATGCCAAATGGCTCAGCTCCTCCGACCCTGCCTCAGCTGCAACTGTTTCTCCCTGCCTGACCTCCATCATGCAAGCCCCAACTCCTGCCGAGCCTGCGCTGGTGGGAGGGGGCTGTCTGTTTAATGCATGGAAATGCGCAGCTGTAGTTTTTCATGGCATGGAGGTAAATAACATCACTGGATAATTAACATCCCTTTAAAGGGAGTGGGCTTCCTTTGCTACCCAGGAATATCAATAAGTTATTTCAAGGCTTCCGGTCTGGGATCCATGGCATCCTAACGTGTTCTGGCTTCACTCCCAGAGCAAACGGATGGTCTTCACGACAGGGCGGGCTATTAGACTGCCGCAGATCTCCCCAGGTAGGGGAGTGACCAGCAACAAGCATCGGCCCAAGCGGGAGTTGAGATCAGCTGATAGCGGGGCTTTAAAGAGCGCCGCAACCAGCCTTGATCCCCTCCCCCCAAGCGGGAACTTCGGGATTTCTCTAAAAGACCCCACCGAGTTGGATTCTCAACATAAGAACGCATGACCCAGACCTCTGAGACATTCTACGGAAACTGACACCAAAGAAACACTGCTATGGCAAAACACTGACTTTGAAGGTAACTTTTAAAAATTGCTCACCGGAGACACGTTGATTTCGAAGATAAGCAACATCCGTTGAAGCACATGACCGTGCAGTATATTATGTACTAATACTGATTCCAGAAAATGCGATTTAAAGACTAAAAAAAGCCAAAAAGCCGGTTTGTTGATCATTCCTGTGGTCGGGATATTGACTTTAAAATAGAAACTAATATTAAATCCCATGAGAAACAAAGTGGAAAGTTACTCAAGCTGCGACAGAAAACACCAGAACAGGAAATAATTTCAGAAGAGACAAGCTGCGATTCCTAGAGACGACCGAGGAGGCTGGAAGGAGTTTGCTGAGACCTGCAGTCAAAATGGGAAGGAACTAGAAGATAGGGGGACGAATAAGACTGCCGGACAGGAAGTAAGGAACAGGAAAAGTCAAATACCATAGAGAAATAGTGTCCGCCATCTTGGGAAGGTCGAAACTTTTAAACTAAATTATGGCTAAACGCCTGAAGTAAAAAAAGCGAAAATAGAGCGGTTTAACTGGGCATTTAAAGAGCTTTAATTTGATGTGAGTTTTATGACCGCTTTGAACAACGGCTTACGACCTCTGGCAAAGACAGAGGGCAAATTCTTGGTCCTCCCCAAAAATGACTGCTAAAGAGGAGAAAAAATTGCAGGGCATGATGGAGGCTATGGAAAAACGGATGATGGATGTCATGCAAAAAATGGAAAAAACTCTAGGTAAAGTGGCTGAAGAAGTAGCTGATTTGAAAAAAGATCTAGCTGGAATTACAACAGAAATACAGACCTTGAACAAAAGAACAACTGATGTGGAAGAGAGAGTATGAGGAGTGGAAACTGGTGTAGTGGAAGTTACCAAAGATGCACTAAAGGCTAATGTAATGGTGGAGTATAATGGAATGCTGAACCATCTGAGATTCAGGGGAATCCCTGAAGATAAAAATGAGAACAGCCACTCAGTCATGGTGGATGCTGTTGCAGAATTTTTTAAAATGGAAGAGGAGAAGGTGGCGGTACATATTGATTTGGTGTACAGAGTCAACTCTGCAATTGCTCAAAAGAAGAAATTACCCAGAGATGTGATTGTCCAGTTTATATCCAAAAGAGTCAAGGAGGATTTGTTCAAACAACAATTTCAGGAAGATTTCATGATTGGGCAAAAGAAAATAATGATATTGAATGAATTACCCAGAAGAGGTCTCCAGGACAGACAACTTTTCAAAGACCTGGTTGACAAACTGAAAACAGAGGGGATAAGGTACAGATGGGAAATTCCGAAAGGTGTGAGTTTTACATTTAAGCAGAAGAGAGTCACCATCAGATCAGTGGAACAAATGACCAAGTTTATTAGAGACAATTTTAAAGACTCTGATAAGTAAAGACAAAACATTATGGAGAGTCAAATTATTTCGTGGAATGTAAATGGACTTAACTCCCCCCAAAAAAGGAAAAAAGTCAGACTGTGGTTGGAAAAGCAAAAATGTGATATTGTTTGTTTGCAAGAAACACATATCAAAAAAACAGATGCCAAATTTTTGATTCAAAATAGATTGGGAGAAGAATTTTACTCTCTCTCCTCACAGAAGAAAAAAGGTGTTGTTACATATGTAAAAAAAGAACTGGAACCAAAAGAAATTTTTTAAGATAAAGAAGGAAGATTTTTGGTGGTGGAAATTATGCTCCAGAATAAAAAGACCTTAATTGTAAACCTCTATGCTCCGAATGGAGCCAAGGAAATTTTTTTTCAAGATTTATGGGAAGAACTACATCAGTTAACCTATGAACAAATGATATTGATGGGTGACTTTAATGGTACTGTTAACAATGCAATTGACAGAAAATCAAAAAAAGGAAATGAAGAATTAGGTAAACTTCCGAAAGTATTTTTTCAATTGGCAAAGCATGAACACTTGGAAGATGCATGGAGAGTAAAAAACTCAAAGATTAAAGATTATACTTTTTATTCATTGAGACATGAATCTTTTTCTAGAATTGATATGATTTGGATGTCTGACAACCTAATAACACAAACGCGCAAAATAGAAATATTACCTAGAATTATTTCTGACCACAGTCCGATAAAATGGTCAACTTATGTTAAGAAAAAGAAATATCGATGGAGACTCAATGAGGATCTACTGGACAAACAAAGCATTTTGGATAAGATAAGAACAGAAACCAAAACATATTTTCAAATAAATCTGAATAAAGAAGTACAAACGCAGACGGTATGGGATGCTTACAAGGTTGTGATGAGAGGACATTTTATTGCAATCAATAATAATGAAAGGAAAGAACAACTTAAAATGGACAAGGAAATTTTGGAAAATATCCAAAAGAAAGAAGGAGAGCTTAAGAAGAGACCTGGCAAAAAGAAAATTGTGAGAGAATTGAGGATTTTAAAGGAACAATATGATGCGAGGTTAAATAAAGAAGTTTATTGGAATTTGAAAAAATTGCAACAGAAGTCCTTTGAAGGAGCAAATAAACCGGGGAAGTACTTGGCATGGCAATTGAAGAAAAGAAGAGAAAATAAAATAGTGACCAAACTGAAAGATGGGAACAAGGAAATTACAGACACAGGAGGAATCCAGAGAGAATTTTATAAATATTACGCTACTCTTTTTCAGGCAAAACAAGTGGATCCACAGAAAATTTAATGCAACCAAGTGAAAAAATAAAAGAATCTTTGAACGCTGCAATAACTAAAGAAGAAATCAGCAAAGCAATAGGGGAAGCAAAAATCTCCAAAGTCCCAGGACCAGATGGATTTTCAGCCAAATTCTATAAGAAGTTTCAAGAAGACCTGGTGCTGGTTCTAGAGACGCTTTTAAAAGGAAATTAGAGAATATGGGAATATTCCAGATACCTGGAAAGAAGCAGCAATCACCTTGATACCAAAAGAGTTACAAGATTTAACTAACGTTAAAAATTATCGACCTATTTCACTCCTGAATAATGACTATAAAATTTTTGCAAAAGTACTAGCAGAATGCCTTAAAAAGTATTTGAAAGGACTCATTGCCAAGGACTAGGCTGGTTTTCTACCGGATAGGCAAATAAAAGACAATTTGAGGGTGGTATTGGACGCAATAGAATACTATGACAAGCACCCTGAAAAGGAAGTCAGCCTTTTATTTTTGGATGCGGAAAAGGCATTTGATAACTTGAACTGGGAATTTATGTTTAGAGTGATTGAAAAATTGCAAAAATTGCAGATGGGCGAAAAATTTTCAAGAATGATCAAATCGATTTATAAAGAGCAAAAAGCTACAGTGATTGTTAATGCAGAGTCAACAGAAATATTCCGGGTCAGAAAAGGAACTAGACAGGGCTGTCCTTTATCGCCATTGTTATTTATCTGGATTTTGGAAATATTGCTGCAAGCGATTAGAGATGATAAAAATATAAAAGGTCTTAACATTAGAGGTTTCTCATATAAATTAAGAGCGTTTGCTGATGATGTTATGTTTATTGTGGAAGATCCTATTAATACTATGCCGTTGCTTTTGAAAAAGTAAAAGAGTTTGGTGAACTCGCAGGGTTCTATGTAAATAAAAACAAATTGAAAATACTATGTAAAAATATGACTACTACAAGGCAACAATCGTTACAAAAAAATGACAGAATGTGAAGTGGGTAAAAAAGTTAAATATTTGGGAATTGACATTACAATGAAAAATATTTTTTTAAAACAATTTATTATTGGATATATCACATGTTCATACAATTTAAACAAACCAATACATATCCATTTTTCTTTCTCCCTCTCCCCCCCAAACAAGGCTTCCCGCACTGCATCAACCCCATTGATATTTTTCTTATACAATTACATTTACTACTAAACATATTTTCTTTTACTAATGGTAACAATTCAAAGATCTAGGTCTCTTTCCACTTCTCCTCAATAGCTGTCAAAACAAATCAAACCACGTTTAACATCCCAGTTCTTCAACAGGTATACTTGAAAGTCTTTCCAGTCTTCGAAAAAGATTTCATCTTCTTTGTTGTTTAATTTTCTTGTTAATTTGTCCATTTCTGCCATAAACAACGTCTTTTTAATCCATTCCCATGTTTCAGGTACTTTATCTTGTTTCCAACATTGAGCAAAAGTCAGTCTAGCTGCTATAATCAAGTACCATAATAGTGTTCTCTTGGCTACATTTATTTCTTCCATTTTAAGACCTAACAATAACATCTGTGGGTCTTTCTTAAAAGTATATTTCAAAATTTTTTGTATCTCATTGTGGATCTCAGTCCAATACTTTACTGCTTTATCACATGTCCACCACATATGGTAAAAAGACCCTTCATGTTTCTTACATTTCCAACATTTGTTAGACATACTTTCATTTATAATAGCAATTTTTTTAGGCGTCATACACCATCTGTACATCATTTTATAACAATTCTCTTTAACATTTACACAAGTTGAAATTTTCATTGACTTTTTCCACAAATATTCCCAAGATGTCATTAATATCTCATTATTAATATTTACAGCCCATTTTATCATTTGCTCTTTTACAATTTCATCCTCAGTGTACCATTTCAATAAAACCTTGTACAGTTTAGAAATCATTTTTTTACCCTTCTCAAGCCATACAGTTTCAATTTCAGTGTTATTTTCTCTAAAACCATGTTCTCTTTTATCGGTCTTAAATAAGTCATAAATCTGTCTATACTTCAACCAATCATATTCAAATTCCACATCAAATCTGTCTTTTAACACAAAGTTTTTCCCTTCTAATTTTAAAAGACTTTTATAAGGTAGCCAATCTAACCCTTGATTTCTTGAATATGGATTAATCACTTCTGCTGGTACTATCCAAAGTGGTCTTTCTTCTGAAAAGAATTTTCTATATCTCATCCAAGTCTCGAACAGTGATCGTCTTATAAAGTGGTGTTTGAAAAATGTGTCTGTTTTTACTTTTCCATACCATAAATATGCATGCCATCCAAACTTGTTATCATGCCCTTCCAGAGCCAATAACTTTTTATTCTCAAGATGAATCCACTGTTCCAACCATGTTAAACAGACGGCATCATAATACAGTCTTAAATTTGGTAGTTGTAGACCTCCTCTTTCCTTTGCATCACATAAAATTTTCATTTTAATCCTTGGCTTTCTTCCTGCCCATACAAATTTGGATAATTCTTTCTGCCACGTATCCAATATTTTCCTTTGTTTTAATATTGGAATAGTCTGAAATAAGAACATCAAACGCGGTAAAATATTCATTTTTACCGTTGCGATTCTTCCCAATAATGATAAATTCAAGGTATCCCATTTCTTCATATCTTGCTGAATCCTATACCAAACCTTTTCATAGTTATTTTTGAACAAATCAATGTTTTTCATAGTCAATTCAATTCCTTAATATTTAGTCTTTGTAACTACTTCACATTGAATTTTCTCTTGGAGTTCTGTTTGTCTTTGTTTCGTCATATTTTTGCACATCACTTTAGTTTTACTTTTATTAACGTAGAATCCCGCAACTGATCCAAATTCTTCAATTTTTCCCATCAATTGTGGTATTTTCTCAATTGGATCTTGAATCATAAACATTACATCATCTGCAAATGCCCTGTGTTTATATGCAAAACCTTTCACTGTAAGTCCTTCAATGCTGTTATCTTTTCTTATCGCTGTCAATAATATTTCCAATATCCAAATAAACAACAATGGGGATAACGGGCAGCCTTGACGTGTTCCCTTTTGAACTTGGAAAAAATCTGTTCTTTCTTTATTTATATTCAAAGCTGCTTTCTGTTCTGAATAAATTGCCACAATCATGTTTAAAAAAGACTGTCCTATATTCATTTTTTCAATAACTTGCAGCATAAACTCCCAATTTAAATTATCAAAAGCTTTTTCCGCATCTAAAAAGAGGAATCCCACTTCTTTTTCTGGATGTTTATCATAATATTCAATTGCATCAATCACCACTCTTAGATTGTCTCTTATTTGTCTATTTGGTAAAAAAACCAGCTTGTTCTTCCGCTATAGTATCTTTCAAATATTTTTTCAGTCTTTCCGAAATTATTTTTGCAAATAATTTGTAATCATTATTTAATAGCGATATTGGTCTATAATTCTTTACTTCAGTTAAGTCCAAACCTTCTTTGGGTATCAATGAAATATTTGCTTCTTTCCATGAGTCTGGGATCCGTTTAGTCTTTCTTTCTTTCTTATCTCGTTCGACAGAAGTACTAAGATAGGGGTTAGCTCCTCCTTAAATTTCTTATAAAACTTTGCTGTAAAGCCATCTGGACCTGGAGCTTTGCCCGACTTTGCATCTTCTATCGCCATTGTCACCTCTTCCTTTGTTACTAAACCATTTAATAACTCTTTAATTTGTTTTCCCAGCTCTGGAACTTCAATAGTCTCCAAATATTTCTTAATTTTCTGTTGATCAATTCCTTTCTTTGTAAACAGTTTGGCGTAGTATTTGAAGAAGACTCTTTTTATACCTTTCTGATTCATAACATCCTTTCCATCTTCAGTAATCTTACTTATAAAATTCCTTTCTTTTCTATTTTTCAATTGCCACGCTAAAAATTTTCCTGGTTTATTTGCACCCTCAAATGCTTTTTGCTGTAATTTCTTCAGATTCCAGTATAATTCTCTATTTAGTAGAACATTCAATTGATCCTGCAAAAAGTGGATCTCTTTAATAATCTTTTTCTTCCCTGGCCTTTTCTTTAATTCCTTTTCTTTTTGTCGAATTTTTTCATGGAGGTCGTTTTGTTGTTGCATCCTTTGTTTTTTATCTTTAGAGTTCAGAGAAATAAGCAAACCTCTCATTACTGCTTTATACGTGTCCCATACAACTTGTATATCAGTACCTTTGTTTAAATTCAGTTCAAAAAAACTTTTCGTTTCTTTTTTTAAAGTTTCATTAATTAATTTTTCGTCCAATAAGTCCTCATTAATTCTCCAATATAATTGTTTAGGTTTTTCTTTAGCAATCCAAAGTAAAGGGTTGTGATCTGAATTGGTTTTCGGTAAAATTTCTATTTTGTAGGTTTTTTGCGCCATCTCCTCTGACATCCAAATCATATCAATTCTAGAAAAGGAATTATGTCTGTTAGAATAAAATGTATAGTCCTTTGTCTTAGGGTTCCACTTCCTCCAAACGTCTTCTAGTTTCTCTTGCTTCATTAGCTGGAAAAAGTTTTTGGCAGCTTTCCAACTGCCTCTCCACTTGCTTTGGACTTTCTATCCAATACATTGTTTACTGTGCCATTAAAATCTCCTGCAAGGACTATTTGATCATAATTTAAACAGTCCAACTCTTTAGTCAAATCATTAAAAAAGGTCTCTTTTGCACCATTGGGTGCATATATATTTACAAGCAATGTCTTTTTTCTATTCATTATTATTTCCACGCCAACATATCTTCCTTCTTTGTCTGAGAAAATTTGTTTAGGTTCCAATTCTTTGGTAATGTATATCACTGTTCCTTTTTTCTTATTAACTGCTGATGAATGAAATTCTTCTCCCAATTTTTTATTAATCAAATATTTATTATCTTGTTTTCTGATATGTGTTTCTTGCAAACAAATTATGTTACATTTTTGTTTCTCTAGCCAATGAATCACTAATCTTCTTTTGTTTGGTGAATTTAGTCCATTTACGTTCCAAGATAAAAATTTGTAATCCATAGTTGTTTTGAATTAAATATCTTTAAAATCATCAAAGTTGTTCTCTTTGAATCTGTACATGTCTCCTTCCGTTTTAAGGGTAAATCTCACCGAGTTGTATACAAATGATAATCCATATGGAATCTCCCATCTAAACCTGATACTCATTTCTTTTAACCTATCTGTTAGTTTCTTAAATTTCTTTCTGTCTTGTAGGATCGATCTCGGAATTTCTCTCAAAATTATTATTTTTTTTCCATTAATTTCCAACGGTTGTGTAAATTGCTTCTTGAAAACGTCTTCCTTCATTTTTGTAGTCACAAATTGAACAATCACATCTCTAGGTAATTGCTTTCTCTTGGCATAAGCTGAATTTACTCTGTAAATCAGGTCAAAGTCTGGATCCAAATCTCCAACATCTTCCCCTATGTAAGTTGTCAATGTGTTAATTACTAAGGCCCGTAAATCCTGATCTTCCTCCTCTTCAATTCCCCTCAGTCTCAAGTGATTCTGAGTGGCCCTATATTCCATCATGGACTCCAGTCTTGTATTTTCTGATAGGGTTCTTTTGACTTTCTGTTCCATTTCTTCTGATTTTGTCACCAGACTTTTAACCTCTTTTTTAACTTCTTCTGTATCTTTTTTTATCCCTGCCACTTCTGTTAGTACCAGTTCTTTCAACTCTTCCATATTTTTTTTCTGTACTTGGACTTGCACTTGTTCTATTTGCTCCAGTTGTATTTGCAGCTATTGTTGCAGCTGTTGTTGCAGCTGTGATTCTATTTGCTTTCCCAAGCTCTGCACCACTTCAGTCATCCGTTTCTCCATCGCTTCCATGGCAGCCTGCCACTCTTTTTTTTCCTTTGCAGTCATTCTTGGACTAGGTGATGAGCAGCCCTTGGTCTTGACCTCAAATCCATCTTGGAGGCGAGTTCAGGACTAATCAATCTTTATATTATCAATCCTCAGGCCAAATTGCCACCTTTATAGCTTCTTCCAGTGCTTTTTCAGCTTAAAAATAACTTTTTAAAATTTAGTCCTCCTCAAAATGGCAGGCGCAATTTCTCTATGATTTTCTGGCTAGAGTAGGCTTCTTCAGAACTTCCTGTTTATCTGTCCGTCACTGTAATCCAACTTCCGGTGTCACACTCTAAAACGACCGTCTACTTCCGGCACACCAACATCGAAAACATCCACTCTAGCCTACTTCCTGTATCATAGAATCACAGTCAGTTTCGTTTCTGCTACGCAAAGTTTAGTCTTAGCTGACCACAGGAATGCAAAACAAAGTCACTTTTCAGCCGTTTTCTCTAAAGGAAAGCTTTCTTTTTACTTTTAAATCAAGCGGATTAGTTCATTGAAGCTTTTTACGCTTATCCGTACGTTTAAATTTTACGATCTTCTTCAAACCGGTAAGCAATTGTTCACTTGTTACGTTACTTGTAATCTCGGGGTTTCGCAGTGCTTCTTCTGTAAACGATGTTAATCTTGATGTTAAAGAGGTCGGTAGATGACGAATTTATGCTGAATTCTCAGCCCAGCTGGTATCTGTAGTGCTGATTTGCAACTGCCCTCTTCGCGGAAGGAGATCAAAGTGTAAACAAGCTTCCTCCGAAGCTTATCCACACTGATCTCGACTCCCTCTCAGGCTTGGCTGCTTGCTTGCCACCCCCCCGCCTGGGGAGTGCTGCGCTGGGCCAGGTAGAGCCCAGACTGTCGTCAGATACCGCTGTTCACCCTGCACAAATCGCAAAGTGTGTCAATTCGCCATTTTAACTCCGACCGGAAGCCATTACAATGAAAAATATTGATTTGTTTAAGAATAATTATGAAAAACTGTGGATATCGATGTCATGATTTGAGAAAATGGGTGAAAAGTTATATTTTTCCCACCATAGAGAAGAATGGAGGGAATAGGGGCAACCTGTTTGGGGGCCCATAGAATTGGACCCCCTGGTCCAATGGACTTGAAACTTGGTGGGCATCTTGGGGAGAGGCTCCATCAGCTATCCTGTGAGTTTGGAGCCTCTCCCTCAAACCCCCTCCCCTCCAGCCCCCAGAATATACCCTATGTTTTCACCATTGACTTCAATGGCCCATAGGATATAATGGGGCCTAATTGCCGCCAAATTTCTTTCATTCCCTCCTTTCCTTCTCTCTTTTTCCTCTTTCCCTCCTTCTTCTCTTCTCTCTTTCTTTCTTTCCCATCTTCTTCTCTTCCCTTTTTTCCTCCTTTCCCTGTTTCCCTCCTTCTTCCCTCTCTTTCTTTCCCTCCCCTTTCCTTCTCTTTCTTTCCCTCTTTCCTTCCCTCTTTCCTCCTTCTGTGGCCCAACTCTCATGAGAAGGAGTTTAAACTTTGAACCCCTTCTCTTAGCTCCCCCACCCAGACCAGCTGGGGAAGCAAAGGGGAGGCTTTTGAAGATGCCTCCCCCTTTTGCTTCCCCTCTGACATCACTTCCGGTGATGTCAGGGGGCATGGCATATGCTAATAGCCTAATAGCTCATTAGCATACCATATGCTGAGCTCCTGCAGCTGTTTTTCTACAAAAAGACCCCTGAATTTTCTTTGTTATTGGCAATAGCAGTATTGGAAGCCTATTAGGGGGGAAGGGGGGAAGGGATATAGTTTATAAATGGATTTGGAAATTTTGTTTAACAATGTTGAATATATTCCAATAAAAACTTTTGTTATAAAAAAAATAAGTTATTTCAATTGATCAGTGCAAACATAAGCCCTATGAACATTAGGCAGTGCCTTGCAAATCACAATGATCAAGAAAAAACAGAAAATAACAACTGTGCCCTGCCAAAACCCGCAGAAAAGCTTACAAAAAGAGACTTCAACACAATAAGTGATTCAACACATGTAATACATCATAGGAAAATATTAACGTCCACTATATCCCAAAGGGAAAAAAACAAAGTCCAGAATAGAAATCTCTCAAAGGGAAGCAATGAATTCTGGAATAGATGTCCAACACTTTTCCTAGGTATTGATCAGTGTTTCGAACTTCAGGTCCTTCCTCAGGAACTAGAAGCCACTATAGGAAGTCTCATTGCCATTTCTTAACAGGTAAACATTATTCAGTTTCTATGTGGGCCAGGTCTCCTCAGCTTTAGAAAGCATCTGCAAAGGTTGCTACTATGTAAGTTGGATCAAATGGGCTACTGCAGGAATAAGAGGAGGACACTTTCCCTATGAAGAAAGGTTATCACGTTTGGGGATCTTAGCTTTGAGAAATAATGACTGAAGGGTGACATGATAAAAGGTTTACAAGACTATGCATGGGATAGAGGCAGGTAGAGAAAGAAGTACTTTTCACCCTTTCTCACAAGACAAGAACTCGTGGGCACTCAAGGAAATTGCTGAGCAGTCAGGTTAGAAGTTAGAACAGATGAAAGGTTTTTCGGTTCTTACAGGTTTACAACTTTAAAAAGTTCTGCTGGTTGCTGTTGCTTGGGGTGGGGGTTGGTTTGGTTTTTTCCTGTCTGCTCCAGCCTCCATACATTTGTCAAATTCTATCTGGAAGCTGTTCTGCTGGTTGCTGTTGCTTGGGTGGGGGGGTTCTATCTGGAAGCTGTTCATGCCAGCCACCACCACCACTTCCTGTAGCGGTGAATTCCATGTATTAATCACTGTTTGGGTGAAGAAGTACTTCCTTTCATCTGCAGTTGCCCATTTCTGCCTTTTCCCCAGTGCTATAAATATTCTTTTTGAGGTGTGTGTGGTGTGAGTGGTCCAATGAGGTTGCACCATCAATTTATATATGTATAAATGTTGTTCCTTTTGGTCTTTTAGGGTTTCTGTGTGGCACTGTGGCATGCTTGCACTGCCACAGTGCCACTTGTTCTGGACTGTGCCACTTGTTCTCATGGCAAACAAGCACCTCCCAAGACAGTTCGCTTTCCTTGAGATTCTCTGGGAGAGTCTGACCACTGGTACTGCCTGCTTGCCTGCCTTAAGTGCTGCTGGCTGGGTTTCCCCATTGAAAACAATGGAGGTAATGGGGGTAACCTGTTTGGGTGCCATAGAATTAGGCCCATTGGTCCAATTGCTTTGAGACGAGGCGGTGTATGTGGGGAGAGGCTCCCAAAGCTGCCCTGAAAATTTGGAGCCTCTCCCTCAACCCCCCCCCGAGCTACTAACAGCACCGTGGGGGAAAGTAACATTTTTCCCACCATAGAGAACAATGGAGGGGCTGGGGCAACCTGTTTGGGGGCCCATAGAATTGGACCCCCTGGTCCAATGTTCTTGAAACTTGGTGGGCATCTTGGGGAGAGGCTCCACCAGCTACCCTGTGAGTTTGGAGCCTCTCCCTCAAACCCCTCCCCCCATCCCCCAGAATATACTCTATGTTTTCTCCATTGACTTCAATGGCCCATAGGATATAATGGGGCTGAATTGCCGCCAAATTTCTTTCATTCCCTCCTTTCCTTCTCTCCTTTTCCTCTTTCCCTCCTTCTTCCCTTCTCTCTTTCTTTCTTTCCCACCGTCTTCTCTTTTTTCCTCCTTTTCCTGTTTCCCTCCTTCTTTCCTTCTCTTTCTTTCCCTCTTTCCTTCCTTCTTTCCTTCTCTCTACTTTCTCTCTTTTCTTCCCTCTTTCCTCCTTCTGTGGCCCAACTCTAGTGAGAAGGGGTTTAAACTTCAAACCCCTTCTCTTTTCGCTCCCCCACCCAGGCCAGCTGGGGAAGGGAAGGGGAGGCTTTTGAAGATGCCTCCCCTTCCCTTTTGCTTCCCTTTCTGACATCACTTCCAGTGATGACAGGGGGCATGGCATATGCTAATAGCCTAGTAGCCTCCTGCAGCTCTTTTTCTACGAAAAGACCCCTGTTTAGAACAATTTGGCCTGGCCTATCTTAGCAGGCCTTGCAGCTTCTGGAGTGGTGGGCCAGGGGGCTCTCCTAAATATGCCAAACCACTGGTCGAGAGCTATATTGGGTGGCTCGAGATTGGGGAAGGTGCATCACCCAGAAGGAGATGAAGGTGGTCATGAGTTTGACACCAGTCATATTCCTCAGTACATTTTAGCAGCCCCTCGCCAGTTGTTTGATTATAAATAATTAATAAAGTGGCCCTTGTTAAATCCAAATTGGTGTCCGTCTCTTCATTCCAATTGTGGTGGCGATGCTCCACATGTAGTCTCAACAACCCTGCTTCCTGTTTCTAGCAGTATATACACTGCTGAAGGGGGAGGTTTGCCTGATATGCTGGCACTATATTACTGTGCTGTCCATAAAATATCATGCCAGTATAACCTCCTCTGTTCCAAGTGAGGGATGCAGGAAACCTAACTATAGCTCACAGTGATCACCCTCCTTTCTAGGCTGCACTACTAATGACCTAACACCAATGATTACGATTGCTGTTCAGGATCAGTGCCCCATGTAATAGCCACAGCTGACAGGCAAACACAGTAAACTACACTATGTCCCCCAACAAGAACAATCCATCCTGTGGGGACTACACAGGGTTCCTGGAAGGTGTACAACATGCAGACCTTTGGAATCCATGTACTCTTTGCATAGACCATCAATCATCACTCTCTGTCTCTTTAGACCCTTTGTAGGCAGCCAACTAACACAGGGAAAGGTCAAGAAGGACCCCATTCCCAGCATGGAGACAGCACCACAACAGCTACAGTGACCAGGATGCACTTAGCCTCTCTGCTGGGGGTTCCCAACTTTCTTGTTCTAATCTGACTCCTGTTAACATTGCAGCCTGCTTAACAGAAAGTTGTCTGATGAACACACTTATCCTTCTCATGGGTGTGCAGTAATTGAGAGAGCTCTCATAACTTTATGGTCTGTCTATGCAGCTAACAATGGCAGAAGAACCTTGCTAGCTGCTGCACACCCAGGCAGCTTGCATGAGAATGGGGGACCAGATGGCTAGCATGAATGGGCAGATCATGGTAATAAACCCTTCTCAGTGAAGCAGGGAGGTGGAGCATAGAGGCTCACCAGCCCAAATGATGGGTGTGTGGGACAACCAATCAACATAATCGGTCCTTTCCATGTGAACCTATTTGATGGGACAAAATCTCAGCTGTACTAGGGACTCTATCCAGCTTCAGGGCTATCCCCATGTAGGATCTGAATCAAGGACCTTTGTTGCACCTGCCATTTCAGTGTGCTTTGCCTTTCCCTGCAGCATTCACTGCCCTATTCTGTATAGCTGGTATTGATGACAGGGCTGCTGGAGGGTGCCTAACATCCTGTGGTGTATTTTGTTCCTGTGTGCTCAGCTGGGTGAGTGGTTAGAGGGTTGCTCTTGAGTGTGTGAGGTGTCGGTTCTAGTCCAGCACCTCCCTGCTGTTTTGCTGCTGCTGGCTAAAAGGTGAGCTTTGCCATCTTGCCAGCATTGCCCGACTCCCACGTGCCACATGGAAATCTTTCCCCAATGAGCTATTGGGGAGTTAACAGGAATGCCTTTTCTGCAGGTGCTGTTCTGTGTTCCCATTGCTGCCTCTGGTCTGCATTCACTCTGCCTAGTAAAAGGGCAGTGTTCTCAAGGCCTGCCCATCCCAAGACTTAGACAGAAGAGTTCTTGGGTGTTCTATCAAGGTCACATATACTGAGAGTGCAATAAGAGCATATGAATGTTGTAACTGGAGCTTCCACGTTCAGTTCCATGTGTGTGCACCTGGCAAAGGGAACCTGGATACAAGAACAGAATAAAGCCCACAATTCAAAGCTCCATAGAGTATGTTCACTCTAGAACTTCTCTTAGTCCCACCATGGTACTCTTTCTACCACAGGATACTTTGGTCTCTCTTCTCATGTATTCTGCATATGGACAATGGCATCCTGATGTTAGGGGACATGGTTGTGGCAGCATGTGCCAGTTGGCTGCTTCCCTGTATGTCACCATATCATTGTGATTGAATGCTGGTGGGGTTGCTATGGACTGCAGTGCAGTCATTATGTTTTCTGCACCTTGGTGAGGGATATTTCATTCACATTTGTATCTTTTCTAAAGTGGGCCTAGGGTACTACTGGCAGGACAAGCAGTGCTGGTGCTGAGCCAGCAATGTACAAGGGTCTTAGGTTTGGACTGTTAATGCCTGCCTGGAGTAATGTCAAACTAACAGTCAAGGCAAAGATGCTAATCCATCTTTCAGATCAATATTCTGAATTCTCTATTATATAGCAATGGGAGATGGATCACTTCCAGCTGGAAGGGAGCTCAATATGTTTTCCATTTACACAGACTTTCTCAGCAAGATAAAACTACTAGTACAGAGATCCTTGCCTAAACAAATTACCTACCATCTTGGCTATTTCCAAACAGGGACAGCTATGCTTGCTCGGGCAAACACACATTATTATTTTTTTAAATGTGCTAGACATGCCCATCCATGTTAATCATCATAATACTATCTTAAGATCCATCATCTATTCTTACCTCTTGTCCAATAAATATACAGTTGCAATCCTGTAAAATTCTAATGAGGTGGTACTTAACACCATCTAAATTACACCACATAATTGTAACAAAATCACATTTTTGTTGGAAGTCATACGGGGAATATGGCAGTTACTTTCACTGTTGGTGGTCTTGTAAAGTTGTTAGAGAATTCGGGGGGGGGGTTATCCCAAATAAGGAAAATTACAGGATATAATATCCCAAGGCAACCTGAACTGATTTTATTAGATCTTTGGCATGGCTCAAAAATATCAACAATTCATAAAGAATTAATATCAATTTTATTAATGGCAGCTAAAAGTGTAATAAGAACATAAGGGAAGCCAATGCTGAATCAGGCCAATGGCCCATCTAGTCCAACTTTCTGTCACACTGTGGCCAAAAATACTGGATGCCATCAGGAGGTCCAGCAGTGGGGCCAGGACACTAGAAGCCCTCCCACTGCTCCCCCCCAGCACGAAGAATAGAGTGCATCACTTGCCCCAGCCTGAGAGTTCCTATCTATACCTTGTGGCTAATAACCACTGATGGACCTCTGCTCCATATGCTTATCTAATTCCCTCTTGAAGCTGTCCATGCTTGTAGCCACCACCACCTCCTGTGACAGTGAATTCCATGTGTTAATCACTCTTTGGGTGAAGAAGTACTTCCTTTTATCCGTTCTAACCCGACTGCTCAGCAATTTCATGAAGTGCCCATGAGTTCTTGTATTGTGAGAAAGGGAGAAAACTACTTCTTTCTTTACCTGCTCTACCCCATGCATAATCTTAACATAAGAACGTAAGAACATAAGAGAAACCAATGTTGGATCAGGCCAATGGCCCATCTAGTCCAACACTTTGTCAAATAGTGGCCAAAAATACCAGGTGCCATCAGGAGGTCCACCAGTGGGGCCAGGACACTAGAAGCTCTCCCACTGTTGACCCCCCACACGCACGAAGAATACAGAGCCTCACTTGCCCCAGAGTCCCTATCTATACTTTGTGGCTAATAGCCACTGATGGATCTCTGCTCCATATGCTTATCTAATTCCCTCTTGAAACTGTCCATGCTTATAGCCGCCACCACCTCCTGTGGCAGTGAATTCCATGTGTTAATCACTCTTTGGGTGAAGAAATACTTCCTTTTATCCATTCTAATCCGACTGCTCAGCAATTTCATGGAGTGCCCACGAGTTCTTGTATTGTGAGAAAGGGAGAAAAGTACCTCTTTCCCTACCTGTTCTATCCCATGCATAATCTTATAAACCTTGATCATGTCACCCCTTAGCCATTGTTTCTGCAAGCTAAAGAGCCCCAAGCGCTTTAACTTTTCTTCATAGGGAAAGTGTCCAACCCTTTTTTCATTCTAGTTGCCCTCTTCTGCACTTTTTCCAAAGCTATAATATCCTTTTTAAGGTGTGGTGACCAGAACTGTACACAGTACTCCAAATGAGGTTGCACCATTGATTTATATAGGGGCATTATGATATTGGCTGATTTGTTTTCAATACCCTTCCTAATAAACCCCAGCATAGTGTTGGCCTTTCTTATTGCAGTTGTACACTGTCTTGACATTTTTAGTGAGTTATCTACTACGACTCCAAGATCTCTCTCCATTTGCCACGTTGATACCCACTTGCCCATCCTCAACAGATCCCTTTGGAGTGCTTCACAATCCTCCCTGGTTCTCACCACCCTGAACAACTTCGTGTCATCTGCAAATTTCCCCACTTCACTACTTACTCCCAACTCCAAATCATTAATAAATGAGTTAAAAAGCATCAGACCAAGTACTGATCCCTGTGGTACCCCACAGCTTACCACCCCCCACTGAGAACATTGCCCATTTATACTCACTCTCTGTTTCCTATTAATTAGCCAGTTTTTGATCCACAAAAGGACTTGTCCTTTTATCCCATGACTATTGAGCTTACTTAGGAGCCTTTGATGAGGAACTTTATCAAAAGCTTTCTGGAAGTCAAGGTTGTTGTTTTTCAGTCACACAGTCGAGTCCGACTCTTCGCGACCCCATGGACCAGATCACACCAGCCCCCCTGTCTTAAGAACATAAGAACATAAGAGAAGCCAATGTTGAATCAGGCCAATGGCCCATCTAGTCCAACACTCTGTCACACAGCGGCCAAAAAATACCAGGTGCCATCAGGAGGTCCAGCAGTGGGGCCAGGGCACCAGAAGCCCTCCCACTGCTGCCCCCTCCAGCACCAAGAATAGAGTGCATCACCTGCCCCAGACTGAGAGTTCTCATTCTATACCCCGTGGCTAATAGCCACTGGTGGACTTCTGCTCCATATGTTTATCTAATTTCCTCTTGAAACTGTCCATGCTTGCAGCTGCCACGACCTCCTGTGGCAGTGAATTCCATATGTTAATCACTCTTTGGGTGAAGAAGTACTTCCTTTTATCTGTTCTAACCCGACTGCTCAGCAATTTCATAGAGTGCCCACGAGTTCTTGTATTGTGAGAAAGGGAGAAAAGTACTTCTTTCTCAACCTGCTCAATCCCATTCATAATCTTATAAACCTCGATCATGTCACCCCTCAGCCGTCGTTTCTCCAAGCTAAAGAGCCCCAAGCATTTTAACCTTTCTTCATAGGGAAGGTGTTCCAACCCTTTTATCATTCTAGTTGCCCTTCTCTGCACTTTTTCCAATGCTATAATATCCTTTTTGAGATGTGGTGACCAGAACTGTACACAGTATTCCAAATGAGGTCGCACCAATGATTTATACAGGGGCATGATGATACTGGCTGATTTGTTATCAATTCCCTTCCTAATAATCCCCAGCATAGCTGTCCTCTTCTGCTGTCCTCTGAAGTTTGCTCAATTTCATGTTCATTGCATCGATGACACTGTCCAACCATCTCATCCTTTGCCGTCCCCTTCTTCTTTGATCTTCAATCTTTCTCCAGTGAGTGCTCCCTTCTCATTTGGTGGCCAAAGTATTTGAGCTTCAACTTCAGGATCTGGCCTTCCAGGGAACAGTCAGGGTTGATTTCTTTTATGATTGAATGATTTGATCTCCTTGTAGTCCAAGGGACTCTCAAGAGTCTTCTCCAGGACCATAGTTCAAAAGAATCTATTCTTCAGCGCTCGTCCTTCCTTATAGTCCAACTCTCGCAGCCATACATTACTACTGGGAATACCATTGCTTTGACCATGCGGACTTTTGTTGGCAGAGTGATGTCTCTGCATTTTATTATGCTGTTTAGGTTTGCCATCACTTCCCTCCCAAGGAGCAGGCGTCTTTTAATTTCATGGCTGCAGTCACCATCTGCAGTGATCTGGGATTCCAGGAATGTGAAGTCTGTCACTACTTCTATGACTTGCCCTTCTATTTGCCAAGGAGTGATGGGGCCAGACGCCATGATCTTAGTTTTTTGATGTTGAGCTTCAAGCCCACTTTTGCGCTCTCCTCTTTCACCTGAGCAAGAGGCTCTTGAGGTCATCTTCACTTTCTGCCATCAGAGTGGTATCGTCTGCATATCTGAGGTTATTGATCTTTTCCCCAGCAATCTTAACTCCAGCTTGTGATTCATCCAGGCCAGCATTTCGCATGATGTACTCTGCATATAAATTAAATAAGCAAGGTGACAATATACATCCTTGTCATACTCCTTTTCCTATGCTAAACCAATCAGTTGTTCCATATCCGGTTCTAACTGTTGCTTCTTGACCCTTATACAGGTTTCTCAGGAGACAAGTGAGGTGGTCTGGTACTCCCATCTCTTTAAGAACCTGCCATAGTTTGTTGTGATCCACACAATCAAAGGCTTTAGCATAGTCAATGAAGCAGAAGTAGATGTTTTTCTGGTACTCTCGTGCTTCCTCCATAATCCAGCGACTATGATCTCTAGTTCCTCTACCTCTTCGAAACCCAGCTTGTACTTCTGGCAGTTCTCTATCCACGTACTGTTGGAGCCTATCTTGTAGGATCTTGAGCATGACCTTGCTAGCATGTGAAATGAGTGCAATTGTGCGATAGTTTGAACATTCCTTGGCATTGCCCTTCTTTGGGATTGGAATGTATACTGACCTTTTCCAATCCTGTGGCCACTGTTGTGTTTTCCAAATTTGCCTGCAAATTGAGTGCAGCACTTTAACAGCATCTTCTTTTAAGACTTTGAATAGTTCAGCTGGGATACCATCACCTCCACTAGCTTTGTTGTTAGTAATGCTTTCTAAGGCCCATTTAACTTCGCATTCCAGGATGTCTGGCTCAAGGTCAGGGATTATACCATCATAGTTGTCAAGAACATTGAGGTCCTTCTTGTATAGTTCTTCTGTGTATTCTTGCCATCTTTTCCTAATCTCTTCTGCTTCTGTTAGGTCCGTACCATTTTTGTCCTTTATCATGGCCAGCTTTGCATGGAATGTTCCCTTGATTTCTCCAGTTTTCTTGAAGAGATCTCTAGTCCTTCCCAATCTATTGTTTTCCTCTATTACTTTGCATTGATCATTCAGGAAATCCTCCTTATCCATCCTTGCCGTTCTCTGGAAATCTGCATTCAGTTGGGTAAATCTTTCCTTTTCACCTTCTTTCCGCTGCTATTTGTAAAGCCTCATCAGACAGCCACTTTGCTTTCTTGCATTTCTTTTTCTTTGGGATGGCGGTGATTGCTGCCTCCTGTACAATGTCATGAACCTCTGTCCATAGTTCTTCAGGCACTCTGTCTATCAAATCTAGTCCCTTAAACCTATTCTTCACTTCTACTGTATATTCATTGGGGATGTGATCTAGGTCAAATCTGAATGGCCTAGTGGTTTTCCCAACTTTCTTCAGTCTAAGTCTGAATTTTGCAATGAGTAGCTCATAATCTGAGCTACAGTCAGCTCCAGGTCTTGTTTTTACTGACTGGATAGAGCTTATCCATCTTTGATGGCAAGTTATGTAGTCAATCTGATTTCGGTGTTGCCCATCTGGTGATGTCCATGTGTATAGTCACCTCTTAGGTTGTTGGAAAAGGGTGTTCACTATGACCAGCGTGTTCTCTTGACAAAACTCTGTTAACCTTTGCCCTGCTTCGTTTTGTTCTCCAAGGCCAAACTTGTCTGTTATTTTGGTTACCTTTTGATTTCCTACTTTAGCATTCCAGTCCCCTATGAGGATGAGGACATCATTTTTTGGTGTTAGTTCTATGAGGTGTTGTAGGTCTTCATAGAACTGGTCCACTTCAGCCTCTTCTGCAGCAGTGGTTGGGGCATAGACTTGGATTACTGTGATGTTGAATGGTTTGCCTTGGATTCGGACCGAGATCATTCTGTCATTTTTGAGATTGTATCCCAATACTGCCTTTCTTGTTAACTATAAAGGCCACAGCATTTTTTCTATGGGATTCCTGGCCACAGTAGTAGATATAATGGTCTTCTGAGTTAAATTCGCCTATTCCTGTCCACTTTAATTCACTGATTCCCAAGATGTCAATGTTCATTCTTGCCATCTCATTTTTGGCCACGTCAAGCTTACCTTGATTCATAGATCTTACATTCCAGGTTCCTATGCAGTATTGTTCTTTGCAGCATTGGACTTTCCTTTCACCGTCAGACACATCCACAACTGAGCGTCCTTTCGGCTTTGGCCCAGCCGCTTCACTCTTTCTGGGGTTACTTGTACTTGCCCTCTGCTCTTCCCCAGTAGCATATTGGACACCTTCCGACCTGAGGGGCTCATCTTCTGGCGTCATATCTTTTAGCCTTTTGTTACTGTCCATGGGTAAAAATACTGGAGTGGGTTGCCATTTCCTTCTCCAGTGGACCACACTTGGTCTGAGTTCTCTGCTGTGGCCTGTCCGTCCTGAGTGGCCCTCCATGGCATAGCCCACAGCCTCATCGAACCATGCAAGCCTCCTCGCCATGACAAGGCAGTGATCCATGAGGGAGGGAAGTCAAGTTAGACAACATCTATTGGGTCCCCCTTGTCCATCTGTTTGTTCACCCCCTCAAAGATCACTAATAGGTTAGTGAGACAAGATCTTCCCTGACAGAACCCATACTGAGTCTGCCTCAATAGTTTTTGTTCACCAATGTGCCTACTAATTCTTTCCTTAATAACAGTTTCCACCAACCTACCCGGTATCGACATCAGACTGACTGGCCTGTAATTTCCCGGATCTCCTCTGGAACCCTTTTTAATAGCCAGTAGATGGAAAGATAAAAACCCACTGATGGTAAAACAATGGAATGCTAAAGTTTGGGAATTCTATGCAATGGATAAAATTGCAGAAAGCATCTCAGACTCAGATAGTAAATTGATCAACAACACTGACAGAATGGTTTCCATTCATAGATAAAATGATCAAGAAGAATCAGAATTATGTTTAGTGGTACCACATAGATATTATGACATTGGTAATTATATGTGAAATATTATTAACTATACAAAATTGAAAAATTTAGAGATGTTATCTATTTAAAAGCAAATTATTGACACTTTTATATGAAGTTTCCTAGTTAATGTAAAACTTATATATGTGGTACAATTACTCACAAAATAATTTACGGATTTATATAAAAGATGACCTAATAATAGAAGGCTATGATATTTAGATTTGGTAATTGTATACTAGACCTATTAAAAGTTTTATATGTTGGTTGAACATATAATTTGAAGATGTATGTTTTGTTTATCTAAAATAAAAATATTTAGTTTAAAAATATGGAGGTTTGATATAAGGGGCTATGGCAGCTGTTACCAATTTAGGAATGGCATCTGTATCCATCAAAGGAAATGCCATTCACCTAAGTCTTCAAAATGGATGCTGTGAACCCAACAAAGACAAAAAGACCAGCTATGATGTGTTTATCAATGGATGGGAAATAAACTGATAACTACATTTCAGACACATGGCAGACTGGCAGAGAGACACTTGATTTGTATTTCGAGACAGGCCTGAAAATTAAGATGAAGGAATACTTGAAAAATAAATACAATGTGACTGGCAGAAGGTTAAAGCCATTTATGTGTTCCACGAGTTGCAAGTGTTTGGGACTCAAGCTCACTAATTCTTTGAATAACTAACTTTTCTTAAACAAAATCCCAATATGAGTAAATCCACAGTGAATATTTCTTTCTGGAAGTACAGGAGCGGAAATGCCTACTGCTGTGGTTTGTTTATTGAAGTACATTTTTATCCTGCCCTTTCTCTAAGAAACTTAGGGAAGTGTACATATTCTTCCTTCCTCAGTTTTATCCACAACACAATGCTGTGAAGTAGGTTAGGCTAGGAGAGAGTGCGTTGCCCAAGGGCACTGCGATGGATTTGTTATTTACGCAGACCACCTCCAGGGGTTCACGGCTAAAGTAAGGAGCTGAACACAAAGGGACCTAGGATCCTAGACCACCTAGTGTCCACCAATAGCACTTCTGGCAGGAAATTCAAACTCTCCAATGGGACTGTCAGTGTGCCGGGTGGGATGTATATAGTTGGCCCTTGCGGGGCTGTTTTGGCAGTTCATGTGTGAAGTACAATAAATGCGTCTGAACGCATGTCGTTGTTTGAGTCCTGCATGCGGCAAACCCAGTACTCTTCAGGACTCTTACAATTTCAGGGGAAGTGGCTGTGTTAGAAAAAACTTCCCACTCCCCTTCCTCTGAGCTATTCTAGGGTAGCATACTTAAGGTTTTATTTTGATGGCTGTTGAGGTTTACGGTTCTTTAAGGAGACAGACTCTTGAGGCAGGATTATAAAAGAACAGCAGTTATGATTTATTTTTCTTCTTAGAACTGGCTGAAATGCTTAAATAGTCATAGACACACTAAACAGGCTATGGAACAATATAAAATTACAGCCCTGGTTGAGGGATATATATTTTCAGCCACAAATCATTCAACGACTTCACCTCAAGAGAATTTGTCTCTGTAAGATGTCCACAGTCTTGACATGCAATATATAACAAGTGTATAACAAGTGTCCTTTCTGAAGAATAGACTTAAAACAGGTGGGACCTACTTATAAACCATCCAGGGCTCTTTTTGTAGCAGGAACTCCTTTGCATATTAGGCAACACACCCCTAATGTAGCCAATCCTCCAAGAGCTTACAGAGCTCTTCTTACAGGGGCTACTGTAAGCTCTTGGAGAATTGGCTACATTAGGGGGTGTGTCACCTAATATGCAAAGGAGTTCCTGCTACAAAAAGAGCCCTGAAACCATCTAATCTACCTAGTCTGCTTCACCATTGAGACAGGCTCTTTTTATAATACATCTACTCTTTCCCAGAGTCAGACCTTAACTATACTACTGCTGTGCCCTCCAAAGAGTCACATTAACCCTCAGCTGCCTGTTCTTCCCCCAACATTCCATCAGCCTTCTGAAAACTAATTAGATGTAGCTGTAGCCTTCAACTCTACTTTGCAAGGGTTGGTTGTTTGACAGCTAGGGGACAGAGGTCACCCTGTCCATCACTATTACTCACCAAGCTTTATGGCAGAGTGGATAGTTAAGCCTGCATCTCCCATATCTTAGTCCTAAACACCACACCATGTTGGGTCTTTCCTAGCTCTGGCTGTAGTTGCTAGGAATATACTGCTACACAGTTTAACTTAAACGCATGTAGCTTTTCAGGGTGTTTGTTGTGATTTATGTATACTATCTCAATCCACATAACTAACTATGGTATAGGTCCTTATTATTCTTCTACTTTAGAATGGAGCAGGTAGAAGTTGAGAGAGAGAACATCTAGTCAATGCTGTGAGATAATAACAGAGAGGCAATTTGCACTGAGTACTTCTCAGTCTCTCAGCCACAATTACAGTTCAATTCATGACTGAAATAAAGTAATGTGCGGGCTTATGCATGCACTGCCACTTGTGGGTGTTGTGGAAAATCATTTGAGCACAGAAATTGGCTTCTGTGCAAGGATTTCTCTTGCAGGATCAGAAAGAATATTTTACAGTTCTTGGGATCATCTGCAGAGCAAAACAAAGGGGAAACTGACTAGAAAAGAAGAACCAGAACCAGACTGTGGTATTGGAGGTGAAGAGAAGATGCTTCTAACAAAGTAAGGGAAGGGCTAGGGGGATAAGATGAACATTTCTACTAGTTTTGTCAGTCCTTTCCTTCAAATAAAATTGCATGATTTTCAGCAGTGCTACCAAGGGTAGAAAATGCAGGTGGTAGCTTAAGGCAGAAGTCAGCACGAACAGCTTTTAGTAAAAACATGACCTGAATGGTGAGTAGTAGCTGTGAAATGTAAAATGGAGATCAAAGGAGGTGGCATGGGGAAGAAAGTAAGAGTTTGAGGAATCAGCAGGATTATCAGAGCTGAAGTTCCCATGGATAAAGGTGACTGACAGCACAGGAACAAGCAGAGCTAAGCATCAAAGTTAGAAAGAAAATAGGTATCAAAGCTAGCAGGAAGGAGAAGAGAAAATGTACCATTATATATTAGGTAGTAGGATGCATCAAGCCACAAGGTTAAAAAGGGTTCAAATGACCTCCCTTAAGGGTCCATCACATGCTCAGTTTGACATCTGCTCTTAAAGGTTACTTAGATAGCCTTTCTTGGATTTTTAGTGCTACTCAGTCCCTAGACAGAAGCTCCTATTTAATAAGCCATTCAAGATTTTTACAAGCATTCAAAGAATCAAACACTTGCCGGGTAACATGCTAAATGACACCATGTTTATTCTCCTCAGTTTTGGTAAGGTAAATGATGCATCATTATGACACTGTTTCATACAATAGCACCTTTGTATAAGCAAATTTAATTATGTGAAAAATGTACTGAGTGAACTGCTGTACACAAAACTCTTAAAGAACATTTTGAAGCACATTATAAAGAGTCACATTTGCCACATTTCATATGGCATTTAGCACAAATGCAGGAGTCTTGAACCTTCAGAGAATGGCCATTCAGCACAGCTATTTAATCTTTATTGCAATGGAACATCTCAATTACAGCAGATGTTGATGAGGCCATCTGGAAGTAGCAGTGACAGGACAAATAAGTAAAACATACTTCTTTTTTTACTGGTCCCTGAAGAGACTTAACTTAAATGTCCTTTTAATTGAAAAGCATCTGGAGCTATTTATCACAAACAGTTTAACAATGCTACAGGCTGTTAATGGAAAAATACAGAATACAAATGTCAGCAAACAATTTCTGAGCCCATCATAAGAAACCTATATTACACAGAGTTTACAATTCTTTCTTGCGCTTTATTTGAATATCTAATACAAAATACCTAGAACAATGATTATAGACAGTGTCCTATGTGAAACACACAAACTAAAATGAGCCCTTGGTACATGTGAGCATGTGAGGAGGGAAAATATGGATTTTTGTGATGCAAGCTGGACATAATAGATTTCTGCCATCTTTTCTATACCATCACCTTTGAAGAGGGAAAGACTACAATTTTTACAGTGTATGCTACATTATAGGCATGGGGCAGGGGCATTTATGCCTATTTACGTGTGCATGGTGTGCATGGATAAATGTGTGAAGCAGCTCATTGAAAACAGGATGGAAAAACAATAAAAACAGAGAGACTAGGATTTTGGAAACACAGGTTCAAATCCCTAATTTGCCATGGAGGTTTGCTGAGTGGCTTTAGGCCAGTCACACTGTCTCAGCCTAAGCTACCTCAGAGAAGAGAAGAACAAAACACTGAAGGTTTTCTGGAGATTTCTTCTGTTTAGTGGGGTGAAGTCATCCAAACTGGTTAGGCCATGCCTCCTGTCATTTCAGGCAGAGCAATGCAAATTTGTGTAGACTGTATAGGCTCAGAGCGAGGCTGATCCTCCAGTCTTAGTATAGCCCAGCTCCATAATGGAATTTGCATCCAACTAGGTTTTTTTTTTGTGTGTGTGGTGGGATGTGGATGACTTCACCCCACTGAAGAGAAGAAACCTTCAGGTAAGCTCCAGTGTTTCATTCTCCTTCAGTGGAGGAAGTAATCCAAACTGGTTATATGCCCACAATACCATCTGGGTGGGATCCTCATTTTTATTCTGTTCTACCACTATGTTACACACCTTTCTACCAGATGACACTTTCACAGATTTTAAATGGTCCAATTTATAATGTCTCACACAGGTATAAAAGGTGGACTAGGCTGCAGCTCTACAGATTTCTTCCACTGGAGCTACAGTGGAAAAGGTTGCTGATGCTGCTGCAGATCTGATGGAGTGGGCCATAAATCCTTCAGAGGTCACAGGTCTTGCACTTCATATGCTTTTCAGATACATGGCTAGATCTGTAAGGCAATGGTGGATTTTGAGACCTTTTTACCTAGAGACTGTGAGCTGTGAGGCACAAGCAGAAATTCCTTTTGCCTAATCTACACCATCCTATTTAAGCAAATGGGCAGAGCCCTGCACATGTTTAATTTGTGACACTCTCTCTTTGAGATGAAATGGCATAAAGAATGGTAGTACCAATTCTTAGTTAAAATGATAAGGGAAAATACCTTTGGCACAAAGGAAGGACCTGTTCAAACTACCACCGAGACCTTGTGGAATATACACAATTCCTTCCTGGCCAATAAAGCCCCTAATTCAGATATCCTTCTTGTAGAAGTCATCTCTGCAAGAAAAAGATTTTTTCCAAGAGGGAAACTTCAGATTCTGAAGATCTGAAAGGCTTAAATGGTGGTTTGCTCAAGGCCTGTAACTCTTTAGAAAGGTTCCCAACAGGAAACCTATGCCTAATGGGAAATGCCAGCTGCATGGTTCCTTTGAGGAAATGCTTAATGTGTCTATGAGAGGAAAAAGATTACACATTCTTTTGCTGTCCAACATAGCGGCCAGTGCTGCAACCTGTCTCTGGTCTTAGAACCTGATTCCAGCCTTTGTGTAGAAAGGGAATGATGTCTTTGTATGTAAGTTTCAGTGGAACCAGCTTTATAGTATTGGTCCACTTTTGAACATCAGCCATGTATGATTATAGAGAAAACTGGAAGCAGGTTTTCTGGACTGTACCATGATGTCAACTACTTAACTTGGAAGGCCTGATCCCTCTAAATCCACCCGTTCAATCTCTAAGCTGTTAGCTAGAGTCAAATAGGGTCTGGGTGGCAAATTAATTATTGTACAAGGAGAACCCCTCTGCTTGGCAATCTCCACAGTGGAGACACTGACATCTTCACTAGTTCTGAGACCCAAAAAACTTCTGTGCCGGAAGTGAGTTATGAAAATCACCTCCACTGCCTCTTTTGACACCTTGTTCATGCCTCTGCTGATCAGTGCAGTCAGAGGGAAGGCATACAGCAAACCACTGGGTCAACAGCAAGTGCATGCAGCCCAGGGATCAAAGAAACTGTTTAGAAACCTGGCAACTTGATTTTTGTTCCATGTTGTAAAAAGCTTCAAGATAGGGATCCCAAGGGCTTACGGGTTCGGCAACTCCTTGGTTGGGTACGCTACATCAAGCTCCAATGGGAGCCACCTGAATCACAGCGGGTGGAGGGGACTCGGATGATTCCGCCCCCCCCCCCCGGAGCCCTTGTAGGGAGCTCCCAGCCTGGGGTGCAAGGGGTGCCTCTTCCAAGGCAATGGCTGAAGAATTGAGGCACTTCTTTACTCCGATAGGTCCTGCCACTGCAAGGCCAAAATGGTGATTAGAGGCGCACACCGGTCGAAAGTGGGCAGGTGATCCAGCGTTACATTGATCTTCCTACATCCCATTAAATAGACTGAATGAACTGTGAGTTTAAGTGATTCCCCTAAGCTACCTGAGCTGGTGAAGTGGAGCAGCTGAATTAAAGCCCCAAACTGATTGAAAGGGAGGGAGGAACTGGGGATCCTCCCCCATGAAAGACAGCAATTCTCGAGTGGCAGCTTGGAGTCAAAAGTGACGGCAGTGGCAAGGGAAAGTTTAATTCAGGCAAATCAGTCCAAAGCGAGTTAAAACTGGTGGACTTTCAGTTTGTTTAAACGGATTATATCTTGTGTAAACAATGTCAGCAAAAGCAGAGAAAATGGCATTGAAAAAAAAGACCTTCTCCAGGAACTATCAACTCAGTGACCTCCGCTCTTAATCTGGAAGTAGTTACTGACTTCCCAACCGTGATTGCAGTGGTGTTGCGCCCTCTGTTGGACCAGATGTCCAATACCAACAGTAAGCTTGATTGTTTCCAGAAACAATTGATGGAAATAGACAAAAGAGCAGATGAAACTGACAAAGCTGTTAAACAAGTTGATTCTAAGACAGATTCTATTAAACAGAGACTGGAGGCAGTGGAAAAAGAACGGATTTCTGACAAAGAGCGATTGCTACAGCTTCAAATGGAGAAATCATTGTTTGTTCTGCATTTCCAGGGCATCCCAGAACAGAAAGGGGAGAATTTAAAAGAAATATTAAGTGAAGCATTTGCACCAATGGTAGGTTCCAAAGAGGAATTACTACAAAGCGATCTGGATATGGTTTATTGAACCTACCCATACTTTATCAAGAAAAATAACCTACCTGGTGAAATATTTGTTAAATTCTCAAAAAGATCAACTAGACATGCAATTTTGAAAGTGATAAATGGGAATTCTCTGAAAATTAAAGGGGAAGAAACGAGGATCTTGAAGGACATTCCATTTGAAATATGAAAACATAGACAACAATATAAAAATCTAGCTTCCTTTTTGCACAAACACTCCAATCCCTTCAGATGGATATTTCCAGAAGGACTTATATTCAACTACAGCGGCAAAAAGATGAAGATTGACTCCGCTCAAAAAGCAAAGACTTTTATGGAACAACAGCTAAAACAATAAAAGACAAAGGAAAAACAAAGGACAACATACAACAAGAAGAAAAGAATAACCAAGACTCCAAAGACAGTTCAAGCATTTTTGATAGCTCTTCAGAGGGATCTGATGTTGAAAAAGGAACGGCAGCGCCTAAAACTCTCAAAGTTAAGATGAGATAGGACAAAAAGAAACTCAATATTTGATTGGTTTTTTTAAATGCAATGAAATTCTGAAAGTTTATTTTTTTATAATAGTTAGCTGTAATGTACCCAACATTTGGTAAAATGGGTTCAAGTTAGCTTAAATGATATTTGAATTAAGACACACAGTATCATTCTTTTGCCTTTTCTATTGTAAGATTGTAGGTATGACAAATAAGGTTATCTGACTGTAATTTGATCCTTGCCTTAATTTCTGTGCTTCACTTTTTTCTTTTTTCTTAGTCTTCATGTTTACCCTGCACTAATAAAAAATAATGTAAAAAAAAAAAAAAAGATAGGGATCCCAAAATGAAGTGTGATTTTGCTGGAAGATCTTTTTGTTTAGACTCCATTTTCCTGGATCTCAATCCTTCCTGCTCAAGAAGTTGGCTAGGAAGTTTGTAAGACCTTATAGGTGTTCTGCTTTCAGACCTACCAAAATTTATCCCCACCCAATCAAACAGGACTCCCGGAGAAGCACCAGTGATCTGGTGTCTCTTGGCCGACTGATGTGCGCCTTGGCCATAGTATTGACTGTACACACTAGCACATACTTGTGCCTTGATAGATTCTGGAAGGCAATTGGTGCTAGTTTGATTGCCTCAAGTTCCAGCCAGTTCATACTGTTCATTTCTTCCAGTGGGCTCCATTTGCCTTGAACAATCTGATCCTTGCAGTGTGCTCTCCGGACCCTTCTGCCAGCGTCCCTAATCAGGGGTCAGTTGAAGGAGCATGGAGGAGCGGTGCTCTGGTAGTGAGGAGCTGAGGGGGCAGGCACATGACCAAGCCCTGCCCCCTGCAGCCCTCAGTCAGGCCACAAGGAAGCAGAGAGAGGAAGGTAAGTTGACTGCTTGACCCATCCTTGGCTTTCCTGTGCCGCGTGGAGGCACAGCACCCTGGGAAGGATTTGCCTGCCCCATCCCCAGCTTTCCCATGCCATGCCCTCACCTCCGCTCTCTTGGCCTTTTCCACACACACACATTCTCTCTCTCTCGTGCACACAGGTGCTGGGGGGTGCTGGCTTGGCTTCCTTCTCCTCCCCAGCCTCACTCCCCTTCTCGCCTAGGTCTGGAACATTGCTGGGTAGTGGAGGAGTGGGCTGGAGAGGGAGGCACCTTAGAAGCAGCAGCAGCACCACTTTCCATGTGAAGAGCCGGGCTGGGACAAGGCGCACCCAGAGGGCCACCTCTACCTTCCTTTGCTGCCCCATCCCCAGCTTTCCTGCTTGCCCTGTCCCCGGCTTTCCCATGCTGTGCCCTTACCTCCGCTCTCTCTGCCTTTTACACACACAAACACACACACACACACACACACGCACACACACACATGCACACACACTCTCTCTCACGCACACAGGTGCTGGGGGCTGCTGGCTTGGCTTCCTTCTCCTCCCTGCCCTTGCTCCCCTCCTCACTTAGATCCCGCAACTTCGTTGTGGCCTGTTTCCCTGCCATCTCTGCCACTGCCCCCTCCCACCTTGTGCTACCTGGGAAGCCTGGGGTGGAGTGGCTCAACTGGGAGGAGGAGGAGGAGATAAGGCTTTTGTTAAGCCGCCCAAGTATGGCCCTGGAGAGTGGAAGAAAGGGAAGGAACAGATGGAACTTGGAATCTTAACACTGAAAGGCACTGTTGAATGTGGCCGGAATGGGTCATTTGAACCCAGAGTGAGTTGGAGTGGACACATATGGTGATGGTGGCAAGCCCCGCCCCTAGCAGGCTGGTGGGGGAAGCCAAGAGAGAAGCAGGGGTCAGTATCAAGCCAAGAGCACGGACGGCTCTATCGTAAGAACAGAGCAGAAGAGTGCCAGAAGAGAAGGGCGCTCTGCTCCCCTCCCCACCCCCAAAAGAGTCACCCTCATGCCAGTCTGTCGACTCCATTTCCCCAGCTCTGGCTCAGTCCTCCTGAGTGGAGCATGGAGACAGTATCGCACAAGTGCATGCACACACAGCATCCCTATTCATCTCATGAGTGAGAGCCCCAGCCCTCATGCACAATTACCCAGGCTACTCCGCTCCCCCTTAGAAGTGGCAATCCTTGGGGCGCACTAAGCACATGTGCGTTGCACGTCTTCTTGCTGCCTGCAGCCAAAAAGGACTTTGTGTTGGGCGCCTCCAGCTGATAATAGGCAGACTTTGCTACCCCTGCTCACCTCAGTCACCACCACTGCAACACAAGTGAGTGGGGCGATCAGTTGGTTGCCACTAGCCAGACTGTGTGGGGAGCAAGAGGGCGGCGAATCAAGCCGAGGGCTTTCTGGTGTGTGGGGGTCTTTGTTCTTACATCACAGCCAAAGAGAATGGGGAGGGCTTCCGATCTGCAACTGGAGGGGGGAAAGCCCTTCAGCCAGATTTCAGGCAGGTTTACTTGCAATTAAGTAATGGGGTGGGGGGAGATAAGCCTTTCAGTCCCTGCTGGAGAGAGAAATGCACCTGTCGTGTGTGTGTGTGTGTGTGTGTGCTTTTTTTTAAATGGGGAGGTCGTATTAAATAGTTTTGAAATTGGTGGAAACTGTTATTAAGGAAAGAATTAGTAGGCACATTGATGAACAAAAACTATTGAGGCAGACTCAGCATGGGTTCTGTAAGGGAAGATCTTGTCTCACTAACCTGTTAGTGTTTTTTGAGGGAGTGAACAAACATGTGGACAAGGGGGACCCAATAGATATTATTTACCTTGACTTCCGGAAAGCTTTTGATACAGTTCCTCACCAAAGGCTCCTAAGTAAGCTCAATAGTCATGGGATAAAAGGACAAGTCCTCTTGTGGATCAAAAACTGGCTTATAAATAGGAAACAGAGAGTGAGTATAAATGGGAAACTTTCTCAGTGGAGGGTGGTAAGCAGTGGGGTACCACAGGGATCAGTACTCAGTCCGATGCTTTTTAACTTGTTTATTAACGATTTGGAATTGGGAGTAAGCAGTGGTGTGGCTAAATTTGCAGATGACACGAAGTTGTTCAGGGTGGTGAAAACCAGGGAGGAGTGTGAGGCACTCCAAAGGGATCTGTTGAGGATGGGTGAGTGGGCGTCAACGTGGCAAATGGGGTTCAATGTGGCCAAGTGCAAAGTGATGCACATTGGAGCCAAAAATCCTAAATATAAATACACGTTGATGGGGTCTGAACTGGCAGAGACGGACCAAGAGAGAGATCTTGGAGTCGTAGTGGATAACTCAATGAAAATGTCTAGACAGTGTGTAGCTGCAATAAAGAAGGCCAACGCTATGCTGGGGATTATTAGATAGGGAATTGATAACAAATCAGCCAGTATCATCATGCCCCTGTATAAATCATTGGTGCGACCTCATTTGGAATACTGTGTACAGTTCTGGTCACCACATCTCAAAAAGGATATTATAGCATTGGAAAAAGTGCAGAGAAGGGCGACTAGAATGATAAAAGGGTTGGAACACCTTCCCTATGAAGAAAGGTTAAAATGCTTGGGGCTCTTTAGCTTGGAGAAACGACAGCTGAGAGGTGACATGATCGAGGTTTATAAGATTATGAATGGGATTGAGCAGGTTGAGAAAGAAGTACTTTTCTCCCTTTCTCACAATACAAGAACTCGTGGGCACTCTATGAAATTGCTGAGCAGTTGGGTTAGAACAGATAAAAGGAAATACTTCTTTACCCAAAGAGTGATTAACGTATGGAAATCACTGCCATAGGAGGTCGTGGCAGCTGCAAGCATGGACAGTTTCAAGAGGGAATTAGATAAACATATGGAGTAGAAGTCCACCAGTGGCTATTAGCCACAGGGTATAGATGGGAACTCTCAGTCTGGGGCAGGTGATGCACTCTATTCTTGGTGCTGGAGGGGGCAGCAGTGGGAGGGCTTCTGGTGCCCTGGCCCCACTGCTGGACCTCCTGATGGCACCTGGTATATTTTGGCTGCTGTGTGACAGAGTGTTGGATTAGATGGGCCATTGGCCTGATTCAACATTGGCTTCTCTTATGTTCTTATGAAATACAGTAGTTTTTAAATGTCTGTACACCTGGATGAATAGAGCCACTCTCCCCACCCCTAGTCCGTGATTGGTGGAGGACCAAGTATCTGGGCAAAGCTAATTAGGAGAGAGATACTGTCTCTCCCTCTTGCACCCAGGTCTCGGTCACACATGCTCAGGGCCAGCCCCAGGTGTCTGGGCACCCTAGGCTAGACAGCCTTGGGTGCCCACCCCACCGGAGATGCCAACCTCCCAGTGGGGCCTGCAGACCGGCGGGGGGGCAGCAGAGCGCTGGCTTTCCTGGGCACTCTGCAGCTGCGGGCCCCTCCGGAAAGCCAGGAAAGGGGCGGGGGTTCTAGCCCCTGCCCCTTCCCTCCCAGCGCCAGCTTTCCTGCAGGCTCCACAGCTGCAAGGCCTCCAGGAAAGCCAGGGAAGGGGTGGGGGATCTAACCTCCGCCCCTTCCCTCAGAGCGCCAACAGTGGCGGTGGCGGGGGGGCTTTTCACAGAGGGGCAGGGGGCCGTTTGGTGCCCCTGCAGACCAGCACCCTAGGCAAGCACCTAGCTTGCCTAGTGGGCAAGCTGGCCATGCACACGCCAGTTCTACATTCTGCTGCTGCAAAAAGCTTCGCAGGACCATGGTCTTATTATTTGTAGACCTGGCATCGCACGGCGCCAATGTCAAAGGGGGTTCAATGTTCCTAGCCTCACTGCCAACAACCTTTGGGATGGGACATAGGCTGGAAGGGGGCCAAGCTAAACCACTTCTCTGTCCCCTTCCCTTACTTCCCTGCCTCATCCCACCGCTATAATTTCCCCTCCCCAGGAGCACTGGAATGTTACGCCTGATCATCATCAGGCCAGCTAATCTTCACCAGCTGTAACCCTGATATTGGCCGCAGATCAACTAGATAACAACCCACCGGGATGGTCATTTGTGACGCACACTGGCGTCTGTCAGGTAGCCCCAAGATGGAGTTTTACTCCTTCTCTGGGATGTGCTTTTATGGGCAGCCGTTTCACTTTTTCTATGTGCCTTATCTCGACACTGGCCTTGAGTGCTTCACTCCTTTGGCACAAAGCCACTGCTGTCTCCCACTCACACCTGAACCATTAGACAGTTCCCCGCGCTATGCAATGATTGCTTATTGGCCCCTAGGTGTCAGGGGGTACTGTATGTACCCACTATAATTGCTATGGCCATTTTGTATGCTCTATTCCTGACTTAAACATCCATGATGACTTCATCTCCCTCTGATCAATAAAGCCGAATCTGTTTAAGAACCTGCTGTTGATACTGTCATTGGAGTACTTGACAGCGCCCACTGACTCCAAATTTAGTAAAGCCCTGAAAGTTTCATCTAGAGGCTTATTAATACAGTTTTTCTTTAACTTATTCTATATATGATCCAATCCAACTAGCCCACTTTAAAACGTTCAGCTACTAGAGTATAAAAACTCAGTGATAAATTTCCTATTAAGCAGCTACAAAACTCTTATTAACCAATTTGTAAATTTAAGTTCAGATTTCAAATCAATTAATTGAAATTAATTCAACATTTGCAGGGCATACAACGCATCAATTCTACAGAATCGAATCTGCAATTAATCAATTGTCAATTAATCTGTATTTAATTGGGGGGAACTAACAATAAAAACAAATATATTTCCTATGCCCTAACCCAATTAATTAATTTAAATCTAATAATTCAGTGTGGTTAACCGCCAGCATCTGCTATCTACCACCGGGTCCTTGATGGCAATTTGGGCCATATTGTTAAAGCTCGGCCTGTCCGATGTTTCCCTTCATGCCTGACAGTCCCGCATATGGATGCGGGTTCTGATCTCAGGCCCTTTCTCCTGGGCCACTGCAGTGTCTATCACCTCACCCTGGCTGTCCTGGCCAGCACCTCCAAATCGTCAGTCTCTTGGGTCTGGGCGGCTCTGTTGGTTCGCAGGTCTGTTACCACAGACTCTGTTTGCAGAGAGGCAGGACACTGCTCATGTTGCGCTGCCCGCAGCCATCTGGTGGGCCCAAGTTCAATTTGGGGGCTCCCAAGGCTCCCCGGTGCACAAGCACCCATCCAAGGGACTTTGTTGTTTCTGGAGTCTGTTCTCACAGACTCTGTTTGCAGGGGGGCAGGGCACTGTTCATGTCATGCTGCTCACAGCCATCCAGTGGATCTGCGTTAGATTTGGGGGCTCCCACGACTCCCCGGCACACATACATCTGTCCGGGGCACTCCTGCGCATCCCAGCAGCGATCACAGCAGGAGTGACAATAGTTAGAGGTAGGTCCTGCCAGCGGGCGGTGGCTCAGGCTGGATCAGACCAGCCGGGGAAGCAGCTCCACACAGCTGACTCTCACATACTCCCCGCCGGCTGGACTTTCACTCGGCGCTGCGGCTTCACGGATTGTGAACAGGCTATCCCAGGAAGTCCAGAGACCACGTCGGGAGGGGAGAGACAACCCATTGGTCATATTTTAGAGCTTGACTCAGTCCACCAAGCAGCAACCAGCTTAGTATAATTTCCCAGTAGGTGGTAAGTAATCCTTTATCCAAAGTGGAGTAAAATCAGTTTTGTCGCAGGAGCCCCTGGCACTCAAGCTTCCTGCTTGACGCCATCATCTTTAGTCATGATGTTGTTGTTGTTGTTGGTGGTGGCAGCGGCTCCTTACTCAAAAGCCTGGTCAATGAGCTCCATCTTGCAGGCCCTACAGAACTGTAGAAGGTCCCACAGGGCCCTGATCTTTTCTGGGAGCTCATTCCACTAGTATGGAGCTGTCACTGAGAAGGCCCTGGCCCTGGTTGTTGCCAGTCTGACTTTTGGGGGCCTGGGAGGGTCAATCGATTTTGTGACCCTGAATGCAGTGCTTGCTGGGGTACATATGGGGAAAGGCGGTCCCTCAAGTATGTCAGCCCCTGACCATATAGGGCTTTAAAAGTAAGAACCAGCACCTTGAAGCAAACTCAGAATGCTATTGGCAGCCAGTATAATGCCTCTAGCACAGGATGGATGTGCTCCCACATAGAGAGACCCATCAGAAGCCTGGCCACTGCATTTTGCACTAGCTGCAGCTTCCAGATTTGTGACAAAGGCAGCCCCATGTAGAGAGTGTTACAGTAGTCCAGTCTTGAGGTGACCATCACATGGATCACTGTTGCCAAGTCGTTGCAGTCAAGGAAGGGAATCAACTGCCTAATCAGCCGGAGATGGTAAAAGGCTGACTTGGCAATGGCTGCTACCTGGGCCTCCATTGTTAAGGAGGCATCCAAGAGCACTCCCAAACTCCTAACCACCAGTGCTGGCACCAACAGCACCCCCATCGAAGGTTGGGAGTGGGATCCCTTCCCTTGGACCAGCCTGGCTCAGGCACAGGACCTCCGTCTTTGTCAGATTCAGTTTCAGTTGGCTCAGTCTAAGCTGTCTAGCCATGTCTTGTAATGCCGGGTCCAGATCTTCTGGTTTAGAGTCAGACTGGCCACCAAACAATAGATAGAGCTGGGTGTCGTCCGCATATTAGTGACAACCCACATATTAGTGACAACCCAGCCCATGCCTCTGGCAATCTGGGCAAGGGGGCACATATAGATGTTGAATAGCATCGGGGAAAGCACTGCCCCTTGAGGCACTCCACAGTTCAGTAGGTGCTTTCGGGACATCTGTTCCCTTAGCACCACCCTTTGTCCCCAACCTCAGAGAAAGGAGGCAATCCATTGTAAGGCAGACCCTTGAACTCCCATGTTGGCGAGGTGGTGGATCAGTAACTAATGGTTGACCGTGTTGAATGTTGCTGACAGGTCCAACAGCACTGCTGATCCATCCTGATCCAGATGCCTCCAGAGGTCATCCATGAGATCCTTTTGGCATTGGTAGCTTTTTCAGCAGTTCTAGACATTAAGGATGGATGGAGACAGATAGAACTGAGATGAAAATTGTTGGAGAGTGGCTTTGACCTCCTACAGCTTATGTATATACAACCACCCATACATCCTCTGATCAAATGTATCTTGGATGTTTTCTGAAACAATATAAAAAGCTGCTTATGAGGGACAAGAGTACACACACAGACACAGGCCTCTTTCATAAAGCTTCAGCTTTCTGAAATAAAGCCCATCACCATCCTAACATATGTAAAAGAAAGGCAATGCCTTTAATAAAGACTAGTGTTTCTACAGGCACAAGGATCCCTGCCCATGCTGTTCAGTCACACAGTTGAGTCCGACTCTTCGCGACCCCATGGACCACATCACGCCAGGCCCTCCTGTCTTCTGTCATGCTCCAGAGTCTGCTTAATTCCATTTTTTCAAATTTTGCAGGCTGGGCACAGCACTCTCAAATTTTAGAAAACCACTATATTTTCTTGCAGTCATACTGAAGAGGGAAGACCCCTAGATATGACATTGGTGAAAAACTCACGTATATGTGTGTGTTTGCTGTCTTTCTGTCCTCAAAATGTAAATTTAGGTGGAGTGAAATTAGATATTTACTATTACTTGGGTCCACTAGATAATGGTTGAAACTGAGACTTTCTTTACCTTATCTATAAGAATGAGCTGTTAATAACACATATCCAAGTATAAGTGAGAATTAGCAGTCTTGTATGATGCAGAGTTCTGTGTAACCAGAAAGCCTGCCCCAGCCAAAGTTGGCTTATATACACAGAGATTTATGGTAAAAATGAAGGGAAGGAAAACATTAATTAAAATGAAGTCAAGAGGTGAAAAACTATAACAGAACCAAAGGCCTGGGGGATAAATATGTTTTGTGGAGAAAAAAAATGAAGTGTAGGTTAATTAAACAATATCTGACAGCTCAATTTCATACACAGCATGCATGGAACAGTGAAATAGATCAGGTAATTCTTATCATGCCCATAGGCTTACCATATGTTCAGTCAATTATTCAGCTCATCAATTAATATTTACTCACTGAAAACTCCTCCAACAAAGCAGGACATGCTTGGGAAAGAATCTGCAAGGAACAATAGGAATGTGGATTTGGGTGACTGGGTTTTGCCTTTGCACATATTTTAGAATCCTGCTGCACACAGTCATTATCCCAGTTACAAAACCTAAGGCAGCCAGCTAAGCATATTCATATTTCTTTTTATGCTTTATTCTTCGAAGATATGAATGGGAGTGGATTATACATTGCCTTAATGAAAGTTTAAAAATAGAATTTATTTAATAGGATATGAAAATGTATTGAGGTTAGAGATCTTCATTTTCCTGAAAGCACTGTATGGTCTACAGATGTATCTCCTCTATATACAATAGAGAAATTTAAATCCTTGTTGCTAAGCAATTTGAAGCACTTATCCTTGAAACAGCAAGCAAAATTCTCTTCCCATTGGAATGGTTATACAAAAGGTCATGATGCCCTTGCATCTTGTATGATTATTTTCTAAGGGTTTTTTTAAAACCCTAATGTTTTTAGGGGCTTTTGTGCAGCCTATGATGGGTATTCATGGTATACTTAAAAATCAATATGAGAGCTAAATAATTCTTTTGGTACCTCTCCCATTATTGATTCAATTCCTTTTAGCATTTAACACCTTTAAAATATTTATTACTTCTGAAATCTTTTTTCCTATAAAAAGCTTATCCAGTTTTTTTAAAGATTTCTCCAGATTTATTAATATGGCTTCAGGCACTTTGAAACAATCTTTATTGTGTATTTATCAACATTTTTGCCTTCTGATCTTTCTCTGTCTCTTTCCCCAAACTATATAAAGGGCTCTTATGAGATATAATTAAGATGTACTGCTATATTAAATAGAAATTTCCCTTTTCAACTTGACATTTCTTCAACAAACTGTTAACACAAATACTGGAGGGAGGGTGTTCTTGGCTGGTGGAAGAGAATCAATATGCCAGCTAAAGCAAGATCTAACACCATACAAAATATGACATGGGATTTTTTCATTATTCTGTAGGAAATATCAAAAGACGTAGCTTCAAAAAGTTTGCTTGAATGAAATGCCTTTTAAGATTCACTTTCCCGGAATTTATCCTAGAGCTTTCTCTCTCTTTAAAACAGAAAATAGGTTAAATATCAGAAATATATAAGCAATATGTGCATTTTCACAGATTATCTGCAGAGCTTCAATCAGTTCATAGAGCATATGCTCATAGAATATACCTGTGCCTAGAGGATACATGCACCTGAACATTTAGCCCACACTAGTCAAGACTAGTACAAGCTATATGATTTGCTCACCAACCTGTCTATTGTCAGCTCAAGGGTGCTCTTTTCCAGATTCCCCCCTTCCAAAAAAAAAAAAAAAAAAGCTGAGCACAACAGGAACAAAATCTCCACCAAAGTCCGTGGTAAAGGTACTACTTTTTGATGGAGCTGGATAGCACCCAGGAATTACATAGTAAAAGAAAGTTACTAGTTGGTTTTGTTTTATAATATGTGATTTTTCCATATTGGGAAAGAACCCTACTGTTATACAGTCTGCTTTGGAAAAGCAAAAATGCGAGTTTCCACAACAGAGAAGAACACATAGCTGCCATGTATTCATTTGTTCCATTAATAACTCATTTCTCAATGCAAAGAGCATCCACATGGGAGGATTCTACTTTCCTTGGTCATACTCCCACAGTTCCCCCCCCCGGAAGACTTTTTGCTGGGTTAAAATCATTAGTTGCTATCATACTCCACTGGCACTGGGAGAAGAAAAATAGTGGCTGAAAGGTTATAACAACAGAAAAATAGTGCCAGTGAGGGTGGGAATTTGAAAATGCACATCTTCCTATCCACATGGTGTGTAAATGTGTTTGCATTGCCATCTTCCTGGAAAGATCATATCAGAGCAGGTCTAGGAACTATTGGAGCAAGGTAGATAAAAGCCTGGAAAAGGCAGGACAAAAAAATCCATGAAAACATTATGTGGGTGCAGCCAAGGCAAAGCAAAACAGCCACGTGGAAGCAACTTTAGAAGACCCTTAGAAATGCCTTAAGGCAGTATTTCCCAGCCTGTGGGTTGGGACGTAGAACTGGTCACAAAGTCTCCCTAATGGCCGTGCCTATTTTTTGCATCATTCTTATATAATCCTCCTTCTCAGCTTCACACTTTCTTTCCTTCCACCTCCCTTTGCAACAATAATGGGGGGGGGGGAGATGTATCTAGCAACTAGTAACTTTATGGTAGTAGCTGGAACCAGGTATGTGGGAAGGGGAGGCTAGAAAGGTCTACCACACTGAGCTTCTCATTGTCAACCCCTTTGCTCTCATGAAGAGATGACAGAAAGCGCTTGCTGCTTTTAGGTAGTTGACCTCAAGGGGAATATTGTGAACTCTCCACTTGGAAGAGAAGTTTATTTAGAACACATTCTCCCACACTAGTGACAGGTTTATAGGTGAACTTGGTTGCTGCAATGGAGACTGTTTAATGTCCCTGCTCATATAATCACTATTTAATCACTTATGAAAGTCTATACTTTAATCACTCTGAAGGAGATTAAAGATGGTATGAGCTCAGAGTTATGCAGTTTTGAGCAGATAGATGATACTGAACAGCTATCTAACTTCCCATGCATGGGCTGAGTACAGACTGGCAGTTTGCTCCGGTAGCCAGTCGTAGCAAAAAAGCCCCGGAATAAACTATACCGGGTTTTCCCGTTCACATAGCGGGGGCCGCTGCCGGAAGATACAGGACGGAGGCACGCGGGAGCATTGAGACTGCCGCGCCGGAGGCGTGCTATATTCGCCGTTTCCCCATTAATTCGGCTATGGGTGTATGGGTGTATGTGCGCATGAGCACCCATGCGCTCATGTGCATAAGCGCATTTTGCTGATTGGGGGAAGACCCTGCAGCACCGACACCACATTGGGCAGTGGAGTGGAGCACAGCCAATCACACCGCTGCTGCCTTCTGCCCAACGCGGGTTGCTCCCGGCTTTTCGGCTGTGTGTTCAGACTCCCCGGAAGCGGAGAAACGCACGACATACACGGGCTTTCGGATTTGCTACGGGTTTTATCAGGTATATTTTTAATCCGGCAGTGAAGCGCAACAGTATGGGTTGGCTACGGGTGGGGGACACCAGGCAGATGTGCCTGTGTGAATGCCCCATTTACTCCGGGATTGAGTCGTCGCTGGCCCGGGTCCCTACCGGGGCAAATTGCCAGTCTGAACTCAGCCATGGTTGTTGTTTTCCAGAAATAAAAGAACAATGTCTGTCTTCTAAAGTTAGATGGAAACTAAGGATGCTTTCACAGCTTGTGACGTGCTGAGACCCCTGCACTCTATTGAGGTTGATAACTAGGCCATTTTAGGTGGTTTAACAGCACTGATATTTCAGCTTTGGGCTTTTGATACCATTCCTAGAACAAGACTCTGCAACACATCACAACTGATAAAAGGCTGCTATGGCTAATGCAGCAACTTCATGTGGACCTTACAGCTCAGGTCTGCTCTGGCCATGGTGGTGAGCTGAGCCATTTAACCTCAATAAAGGGATTAGGCAGGACTGCCTTTTGGCCCCACTTTAGTTCAAATTAAACATGAATGATCTTACCACTTGCTTTAATGAACTTTGTCATCCACCCCATTTGGCCAATTACAGTATTCCAGTTCTGCTTTATGCTGATGATGATACCGTTTTTTTCTCTCAGATGAGAATTGGTCTGCATGAATCAATAATTTTTTTCTTGGAATACTGTATTACGGAAGGCCTGAAAACAAACTAGAAGAAAACTAAAAAAGGAATCCTCCAGTGTTCAGATGGACTCTGAATGGGGAAGAAATCCAGCAAACAAGGGAATTTTCATATTTGGGTATCTTCTTCACATTTAACCTAAAGTGGGGGCCACATCAGTCACTCATAAGGAAAAAAGCAAAAGCCTGTGCTGACAGCATATTAACCCCCTCCCCCAAAAAATGGAGGTACAAACTATGTTCCAGGTGCTGTTCAAGCCTTTAACCTAAAAGTCATCTCTATTATACTTTCCGCAGTAGCCATAAGGATTGTCTTGGTAAATGAAAATATAGACCATCTTCTATATTTTTGGCAAAAAAATTAAATATTCCTCATTGTGTAGCTGGCATGTCTGTCTGTTCAGAACTGGGCCAGTCTTCCCTTGAGGCAAGGGCTTGGTTACAAGTGTTTAGACTGTTCATCAAATTATACTTGAGCAGCAAGGGCCTACCTGGCACTCCTGAAAGAAAACTCTTATAAATCAATATGGTTTAAGACTGTTTTTGAGAAACTTTTGGCTTTTGGTATTAACCGGGACACTATCCAGGACCTGGGCCTTCATGTAGCATTTGCTTTGGTGAGAAATCATGTGAAATTAATCGACCACCAAAGCTCTTTCTTTAGAGCCCACTACACCTGTTCATCCCATTTTTTTTGGTATTCCCCCTTCAAAATCTCTTCCCTCCTGCACCTATCTGTTGACTTCTCAAAGCCTATTAAGAGTGTTCATTCTGACCAGTCTAAATGCTTACTCGTCAGCAGTTATGAAGGGTAGGTTCATACGTTTACCAGAACGAATCTGCTCTTGTCCCTTAGGTAAGATCAATATGATAGCATATATTCTTCTAGAGCGTCCTTTGTATGCTAACCCCAGGAAGTGTTATATTTCACCATGTTTGCACACTTATTCTGACATATATTCCTGTGACATAGTTACTTTTCTACTTGCTGACAGGGAGCCAAAATTTCTAGCAGTTGCAAAAAAAAATTACTCCTTTTATCTATTGTGTGATAAGTGATTAACAACTATTCACTGCTCACGATCCATGTATCAGATTTGAGAAAAGAACCCAAAGGAGTATTCAAGAATCTGAGAAAAGAACCCAGAAGAATATTCAAGAAGTATGTGAAGGATTGACTGGATTATCAGAAATAAACACAAAATTACAAGAACAAACAGGGAAATTTTAGGGATCAAAGAAAAGCAAAAAGACAATGATAACACAATTAAAAAGGCAAGATTATTGGATTAAGAATGCAGACAAAAGAACTGAGATCTTGGAAACTCAATGCAGATCTAATAATATGCATTTTAGAGGCATCTCAAAAGATTTCAGGAGATCAAATTTGGAAGAGAGCTTCTTTCCAGGATTATTTAAAGATTCAAGGAGATTTCCCCAATATGGACCAGATATTCAGAGTAAATTCAAGATTTGCATTTAAGAACAAGTTACCTTGAGAAATACTGGTGCACTTCACTCACAAGAAAACATGAGATGCGATATTAAAGAAACAAAGAGGATATTCACTCGAAGAAGCAGAAAAAGAAGTGCAGATTTTTTAGGATCTACCAATAAGCTGAAGCTCAAATACTTTGGCCACCAAATGAGAAGGGAGCATTCACTGGAGAAGACCCTGATGCTGGGAAAGATTGAAGGTCAAAGAAGAAGGGGACGGCAAAGGATGAGATGGTTAGACAGTGTCATCGATGCAACGAACATGAAATTGAGCAAACTTCAGCGGACAGCGGAAGACAGGAGGGCCTGGCGTAAGCTGGTCCATGGGGTCGCGAAGAGTCGGACTCGACTGTGCGACTGAACAACAAACCAATAAGTGTGTTAAAGAAAAGATTTTGATTTCCTGACAGAGATTTTACAAAATAAATAAATAAATAAAATCTGTTGGAAAATACCTTTTGCAATACAGGTATACCCAGTGTGAAGAAATGCATTTTTTCTTTGGAGATTTGAAATGAGCAAAAATGTCCACTCTGAGTTTTAAAAGTTTCTCCCCCTTCTCTGGGCACAGAACAGGCAAGGATGAGGAAGTCAGTTCCATTGCTTTCCAGACATACCTCTGCCTATCTTCATACAAATATTAATAGATCTAGCAGAAGAGATAAAGAGTGGGTCAAGCTCTCCCCTTTCTTCAAGCAGGGAACAGAAATGTGGAGGATTTAGACTAGAAAGGCTCCAGGAAAAAGCTTCAGGAAGAAGCTCCTAGAAGCTTTTCTCTGACCTGGGCTGACTGGATCAGTGGGAAGGGAAAACAGAGGTGATGAACTCAGGGGAACAAGGGAGAAGGCCCCTTTTGTGCTGGGTCCTTGACAGCAGGCAGAAATCTTAACTGTTAAGGCAAAACTGAAGAAAACTTCATTAATCAGAGACCAAAAGATGAATTTGAAAATAACTGGCGAGTTTTCTATGATTATTATAACCAATCCTTGTAGTCATGCAGTTGAATGGTTTATATTATATGATAGTTCCAGTATGAAATATTAAAGGTCTTTTTTCTGTATGATTCTTATCACAACAAACTGTTATTCATGGTTTATCATATAACTGATAAGATTGATAAGATAGGATAAAAATGTTAATATATTATGAGAAAATTGTAGAATGTTGAGTAGGTTGTTATAGTGGTTTTTAAAGTTATAATGTTATATAATTTTCCTAAAAATTCAAGAATTTGAATCAAGGATTGTCCTTTATATTTACAAAAAATGCCCTTTATACTATGTTTTGGTAATTTTACCTTTTTTTTTTTTTTGTAAAAACCCCTCCTAAAAAGGAGAGAATTTTATTGTTTTTTTGTGTGGAAAAAAGGTAGGGTATATAGTTGGATTAAGAAAAGATTTTGAGTGAATTTTCTGTTAAAATGTTAGTTTTAATTAGTACAAATAAAGTTTTTGGCTTCCACCGTGGTTGGAAGATCTTCTTTTCATCCTACCGAAAGTCCAAAATAAATCTATTAGTTAAATTAGTAAAGTCCTTTGGGGTTAGTTGTTGATCAGCTCCCTTCTGCCGCCTCACGAACAGCTGCTATATCTTGGGGTGTCTTCTTTTTAGTCTCTCAGATTATATGATGGGCCCTCTTTTGCCTTCTCGTCTCCTGCTCCGGCACCTCCCTCCTCCGGGCCGCTGTCCTCTTCGCTGCTTAGCACTGTCCAATTGGTGAGTTCTGCATCTTCCTCTGAGTTGGCGTGTCTCTTCAGAAATTCTTGAGCTTTGAAAATGGAGTCAATCTTCTCTCTTTTATCCTTAAATTTAAACACCAGTCCCTCGGGAAAGCACCATTTGTAAATGGTTTGGTGTCTTTGTAAAAACATGGTCAATCCTTTATATGCTTTCCTTTTCATACGAATTTCATATGGAACATCCTTTAAAGTTCTGATAGTCTGCTCTCCAATCTTCAAGGGCACAGCTGAAACTGCACGCAGAATTTGATCTCTAGTACGCTGCTTAGTAAACTTGACAACCACTTCTGCTGGCAAATTATTTTTCTTTGTAAAGCTGGAATAGGCTCTATAGGCCACATCCATCTCATCCTTTAATTCTTGCGCTTCTCTGCCAGTTGGTGGTGCCAAGGCATTCACCAGTATAGCTCTAAGATCTTCTTTCTCTTCTTCCTTTATGCCCTGAAAGCAGAGAGTCAGATTTGATTTTTCCATCTGAAGCATTAAAATTCTTTTTTCTTGCATATCTTGATGTTTTTCTAGTTTATTGACCCTTTTCTTAATTTTCTTGGTGTCTTCCGTCGAGACCAGACACTTCTGTGTGATCTTCTCCATTTTCTTTGCTGTTTCTGTTAGTTGTTTTTGTTGACTGTTGAGAGCACTTTCCATGGCGCAAAGGGTTTCGCTGATTTTCTGCATTTGATCCAGCAGAGGGAGCAGTGGCTCACTTTTCTGTTGATTGACAGCTGGCTCTAGGGGGAGGTTGCCAGGACCGGAAGTCCCTCCCCCCTTCTTTACCGGCTTCTCTGGGACCTTTTTCTGCCCCGACATTTTTTATTGTTTACTTTAACAAAGTTCGTGCCGTGACACCCAGGAGACAAGCTGGCTTCTTAATCTTCAGTAAAGCCCCAAAGGTACTTTTACCAAACCGCTTTTTTGCTTCGCCCCCCCTTCACTCTTCCTTTAAAAGTCCCATTTTTTAAAGGGGGTGGGGATTCCTCCCTCCTCCCATGCGCTTATACGTTTACGGGAGGGAGCGCATTTATGCCATTTCAAAACAGATCTCCAACTCACGATTCGCTGCCAATTCTTCTTTTATTAATTCATTCCGCTGCTTCTTCACTCCTGGAAGTCAGTGGCGTTGCTACTTCCCATACGGGCACAACACAGCGGGGCCGACTGGGGTGGGGAGAAAGCCTCAATTTCCTGGCTATCTGCCGGCAAAGAGGCTACTCCCCAAGCACCCCCGGTTTGGAGCCTTTGCCTAAGGCTCACTAGGGTCTTTTGCATGAGTGAAGACCCCCCAACCATGTGTGGGCTAACCATCTCTGGGAGCGTCCTGAAAGGTGGCCACCATTCGTGCCGCCGAAACCGAAACCCAGTAATTTTACCTTTTATTCTTTCCCCTTACCCCTTTTTTATTTTGTATTCCCTCAATAAATTCAAAATAAAAATTATATTAAAAAAATAGTAACAGGTGGGTAGCCATATTGGTCTGAAGCGGCAGAACAAAGTTTGAGTCCAGTGGCAGCTTTAAGACCAACAAAGTTTAATTCTGGGTATAAGTTTTAGTGTGCATACACACTTCTTCAAGTATGCATGCACACAAAAGTTTATACCTTAAATAAAACTTTGTTGGTCTTAAAGCCGCCACTGGACTCAAACTTTATTCTAAAATAATAATGAAATTCTTAACACAACAAGAGGCTATTATAAAGAGTACAGAGTGTGCAGTATCCACCAATCTCATTAAATATTTGGGAATAAATGTGAATAGGCAAAATGGTAATCTCTTTAAAAAAATGACCGGAAGACTTGGAAATTGATACAAGCAGACTTTTATCAAGACGGAAAAAAATTAAAATCTCCTGGCTGGGAAGAATTTCTGCAATTAATATGAATGTAATGCCAAAACTAAATTTTTGTTTCAAATGTTACCCATACATATAGAAGAAAGAACACTGAAAGAATGGCAGAGACAGATAAATAAATTTATTTGGAATGGGCAAGAAAGCAAGAGTAAGTTTAAAAGTATTATAAGATGAGAAAAAGAGAAGAGGATTAGCAGTTTCAAACATAAAATTATACTAACAAGCGGTAGGTTAGGTTTGGTTTGCCGAGTGGATTAAAGACCCAAGAAAACTAAAAAACTTGAATTAGCAGATCTAGATGAAGGCTTAAATAATTATTTATGGATTAAGAAATCAACTAAAATTATTACAATACAAGAAAGAGGCCATATGATCAGAGACAGACTGTTAAGAATATGGTTCACACACTGGAATCTACTGAGCCTTCCAAATTATCTGCTTATGTCACCAACAGAGGCCTATCACAATAAGAATACCAGAAACAAAAAATGACTTTCTAATGTACGGTACCATGATAAATTCTCAGGGAAAAATCAAGTCATGGCAAGACATTATTTATTTATTTAGATTTATATCCTGCCCTACCCCACAAGTGGGCTCAGAGCAGCTTACAGAGATAAAATTTAAATAGCTGATTTAAATTACATAACTGCCAGCTCCATGGTTCATTAGAGTTCAATATGCACTCAGTTCATGCCAGGAAAAGGCAATGAATCATTCAGGAGGCAACTGAGGCGAGGAGGCTGATGCTCTTTGACATCCTCCGCATTAACCAAAGGCCCAGTGGAACAGATCCATTTTGCAGGACCGACGGAATGCAACAGATCCTGCAGGGCCCTGATCTCTGTTGGGAGCATGTTCCACCAGGCTGGGCCAGGGTTGAGGCAAGACAGTCATCTTTCAGGCTGGTCCAAAGCCTAAATAGTGCTGGTCCAAAGAGCGCAAGGAATAGAAACAGAATAGCTATGAAATTTGAAATGTAAAATGTTGAATATAAATATATCTCAACAGAAGTCATTTTTATTGTACCTTATAGACAGTGCTCCAATGCTGGGGAGGAATATTTCTAATTTTTTGGTTTGATATACGATCACTTTTCCTTTTTGGTATTTTCTTTATACTATAAGATCAATATATAAGATCAATGTATCAGAACTTTTATTGGATAAAAATAAAAGGAAAGGGTATTTCAGCTTTGTACAGAAAAGCACGCATGCTGTCATGTGATGACTGTAACCAATTTTCCTATCAGTAAGCAAAATGTGGCATTTGACTAAAAATAATAAGTATGCACATCTTCCATGCTGAACAATCTTTCTGTAAGAAAATCATAATATATAAACCGGTTCCTAGAAGAACCAACTTCAGTATTTAATCTGAGGCAACACTTCAAACTATATTTTGGAAAGCAAGATCTGATCCTGGAAACAGGATCTACCCTATCATTCAGTAGCTGGTATTTTTTCTTCATTGTGTACTGCATATGTGTTGTCTGATAAAGAATCAAGTAAAATGTGTCCTAAGGGTTACTAGAGCAAGCTTCTTAGCATTTTAAAGGGGATTAGAGGGAGTGATGGAGTAGAAGGGGATGGTCAAAAGAATGCAAAGGTTGTGCAGTTGGGGCCTTTGTTCTCATAAACTTCTGGTTGGAAACCACAGAAAATGGAATGCTATACTAGATGGGTGCCAAGGTCATTGTTCACCTAGGGTAAAAAAACAACAACCCAACAACCTTGGGCCAGGCCTGGATGGGTCAACATACCAGGTAAATTTGGACTTGCGAGTCACCATACCAAAAAGAGTGGGAACCAGTGCCTTAAGGTATTCTTTGGTGACATGAAACACATAGTACAGTACTATTACCACAGTGTAACAAAACATCTAGATCACTTTTCAGCATATTTGAAGCACATGAATGGGACAAACAACACAACTATAATCATTTTTTATTAGAAGTAAGTCCTAAATTCAATGGGATTTGTCTACTGTTAAAACATCATCAGAAACAGATACACATTTTGAATTCAAGGCCTAATTTTGTAGGCTCTGGCAACTGGAAAGGCTTCTACATTAGCATAGCAGTTGCTTACAGACAAAAATACAATGATACTGTCAATTCGAAAAGCTATGCTGAAATCCTCTAATTTTTCTTGCTAATAAACATAGACAAGAATGTGGAAAATCCCATTTATTTATAATAAGCTTTGGCTTCAGCACTGAGGCAGTATGTTGACTGGAACAGTTCAGTTGATGCTAGCGGATTACCACGATTGACTAATCAAGGCTGAGAACAGTAACAAACTCATCAAAGTTATCTCTCATCAATAGTTTGTTATAGTGTTTGGTACTGGCTTGAGGCTGTTTTACTTAAGCCATTTCAGTTAATGACCTAATGTACTAGTACTGTGATTTGAGGGGAAGTGGCAAATAAGCTTAAAGCTAGTCAGATAGCTATTGTGAAGTTGTAAAGTGCTTCATAAATCATAGATAAGTAGCTGTGTTCCCTACTAGGAATAAGGCCCATTGTGGAAATAAATACAACGAGCTCTAGAAAGAGGCTCTGGGAGAGTGCCCCAGCCTTGGGCACTCAGTGCTAATTCACCGTGGTGACCTCAGCAGGGTATAATGACACAGAGTCCACCATTTTCTTCTCTGCCATCTGAAGAGCAGTTGTAATCCTGAGTGATCTCCATCCCTCCCCTGGAGACTGGCAACAATGGTTCCCCATGAGGAAATGGCTGGTTTGGAGGGTGGAGTCTATGGCATTGTACCTGTCTGAGGCCCCACCCCTCCTCAAACCTCACCCTCTCCAGGTTCCATCCCTCAGATCTCCAGGAATTTCCCACTTGGAGTTGGCAACCCTATCAGGACTGGCCCCAATGATTTTTCTCCCAAAGGCCAAAATAGGTGTGGAAAGGGCCTTTTACTGACAGAACCTGGTTACCTAACAACAGGCACTGAGGAGAAAGCACAGTTGCCACCTTTGATTAGGCAAATACCTGGAGATTTGGGGGGTGGATCCTGTGGAGGGCAATATTGGGGGGGGGATGAAAGGACTCAGCAGGGGACAATGCCATAGGGTCTACCCTCCAAAGCAGCCATTTTCTCCAGGAGAACTGATCTCTGTCATCTGGAGATCAATTGTAATAGCGGGAGATCTCCAGATCTCACCTGGAGACTGGCAACCCTAGGGGAAAGTCAGCCACATAACAGGGCAGTGAAGAGAATGGTTTGATGGTCACTGGCCCACCTCATTAGCCAGCCAGCCATGGTGAAGCCAAAAAAGAAGGCATATTAAATTTATTCTGACAGGAAAGTGGCCAAGGGGGGTGGGGGGAGTTTATGTTGAAAGTCCTTTGTTTTTTTACTCACAGAAGCAAGCTTGGTTGTTTGGTTGCCTACCAACAGCCACTGAGGAGACAGTTAGTCACAGTTAGTTTCACACAGGAGCCAAGAGAAGTATCTTCCTCAGGACAGAGTACGGCTTTCCAGGAGCTGCAGCTTGTTTCCTCTAGGCCAGACCCTCCCTGGTGCTGCCGCCACTGCTGAAGGAAGGTGGGGGAGCCTTTGAAAGTTGCTGGGCAGCCTTCTCTGAGGTGCAAGCCTTGCGGCTGAGGGAGAGGGACCTCAAGGGGCAGCGAAGGTGAGTGCTTCCCGTGCTTGACACCGCTTGCTAGGTCTGCCTCCTTTTCCCCCATGGAGGGGTTGCCGCTCTCTCAGAGGAGCATCCATCTCCTTCACTGGCTCCCTCAAGACTGAGGGCAAAATGCTGCCTGCCGGCTCAGTGGGTGGGGCCGAGCTAATGCAGCGAGCCAATGCAGCCACGGGATTGTGAGATTGTGAGAGTGGTATCTCAGCGGGCCAAAGGCTGTGGAAGCATGTCCAGGAGGGACACCAAAACTCAAATATATATAAGGAGAGAGAGCTTAGAATCCAAGGTCTGATAGGAACAGCAACAGTTCTCAATGAAGTCCTCAATGTTCTCTATGAAGTCAATGATAAAGTATCCTGGTACTATCAATTATGTTAATGATGTTGAATTGCATCCAGGAATCAAGAGGTTATTGACTATATGGAAAATTATTTTCCTGTTTGACTATCAAACCCAAAACAGCTTCACTCTATTATCTCTGTGATTTCCTTTTATTTCATTCTTTTATCAGTGGGATTAACTCCTAGACTATAACTGATTCTAATACTTAAAACGTCATTACTGTGAATAGCACTGACAGGACAGAAATATTAAAAAAAGAACTTCTCTGCTCCCTTCTACCGGAAGAACTTAGTCTACTTTAATGTGTCCTTTTTTTTCTGGAACAATTTGTTCTGCTGCTTCAGACCAACACGGCTACACCAACCTGAATACTTTTTTTCTTTTCATTTTTGGAAAGAGGCTACCTTACCTAAGTGTAGCTCACAAATCTTAAAATCAGCAAGTGGCCGCAAGCGTTAACACCTACTCTTTTAAACCCCCACTTTATTTAACACCTCTGGAAATATCATTTAGCTGCAAACTGCATTGGTTAGGCTGCTGGTCTTTCTTTATAAATGAATAAATTACACAATGCAAGAAGCTGCCTTGTGGATAACACAATAATGCAAGCCCCAACTCCCGCCAAGCTTGCGCTGGTAGGAGGGGGCTGATTTGCCTCCTCATAAGGCAGGAAGAGAAAGACACCGGTGCTGTCAGAAATGCAGTGCCAGGCAGGGGGCTGAGCCAGCCTATTAGGTTCGCCTCCCGCCTCAGCAGTTCTTCGGCGTGCTCAGAGAGTGAGGAGCATGAGGACTGCGCTGCTGGCTTGCTTGAGGCGGCGGCGGTGGCAGATTAGTGGCGGCCGGGAGGGTTTTGCAGTGGCGTGTGCTGGTGGCAACGGTCCCTCGGCTTCGTGGCTGCCTACCCCACTGGTTGAGGGGCAGGAACTCTCCCACTTTTTTCCTGGCCCTGATCTGGTCGGGGAGGGGGAATCTCCTGTTTTCATCCCTGGCCCCACTGTGTCTGGTGGCCTTTAGGAGAGAAGCTGAGCGTAGGCCCAGCTCAGAGATGTGGGTGGCAGTCTGTCAGCCAGTTTGTGGCGGCAGTGTGCGGCTGACATCTTAATCCACTTGTCTGTCTGTTAGATATGAGACTCAGGCAGCAGTTCTTTGAACAGTGAAGTCAGCTTTATTTACAGAAGTTAGGGTAAGACAGCAAAACTGGGGAGCAACATGCTCCTTTTTAAACAGTCAGGGCTCGCAAAGCCACACATACAGAAAAGACACACATTACAGAGATAAAGACCAACCATACTGTTTCCTTCCTGCACATATCTTGTTTCCTGATTCAGCAACTGTGGAAAGCATCCAATCAGTTTGTGATGTTTAGGATACCAGGTTTCAATGGGAGCTGGAATCAAGCTCCTTCTGTTTATGCATCTCCATACATAACACTGCCAGCTGCCCTTTGGTCTTATTTGCTGGCCTTCTTAACCCCCCACCACTAAAGCAGCTGTCACCACTACTACCCCCTGTAGCTGTTTGGGGTCTGCGTTATGGGAGCCTGCGTAGTGAGGTGGAGTCCAGTTTGGTGACAATGTATGGTCATTTGAGAATGGGTGGAAGTGGTGGCCATCTTAGGGCACAGGAAAGAGGTTTTTTAGGGCAAGTCTAGCCTGGCTATAAGGGGCAAGGTTTGTGAGGAGCTAGTCACCTAGCTTGTAACACACACCCCACAGCCATAGTACCGTGGGTGGTCTGGTGATTCAGCCATCTTTAGGGAGGGGGGTGCTTGTCTCTTTTCTTTTCCAACTTCCCTCAACCACCCCCCCCCCGGTAGGCTTAACAGGCCTCTTTGGGCTTGCTTTGGTAGGGGCATCCATTTAAAAGGCAGTGCTCAGGTGGCCATTTTATTGGAGGTATTGGGGGCCAATTTGGTTCAAATGAGGCAGAGGAGGGCACAGAAAGGTGGCAATTAATTTTTTTTTTTTTTTAGGTATGAAAGATGCTTGAAAGGCAAGGATGTATCTTCTGCGAGATTCTTGTTTTCTATGGACCAGCGGGGTGTAATTGTTAAGCTCGCAGTCTCTAATTGGGGAGAGCTAGATTTGATTTCCCACTCCTCCACTTGCAACTGCTGGATGACCTTGGACAAACAATAGTTCTGTCAGAGCTGTTCTCAGGGTACAGTTCTCGAAGGAGCTCTCAGCCTCATCTACTTCACAGGGCGAGAGAAAGGGACAGGAGTTTGTAGGCCACTCTGAGACTCTGAGTGAAGGATGGAGTATAAATCCAATCTCCTCCTTCCTTCCTCCATCCACTGTGACTGGCCTGGGATTATAAGTGACTTAATCTCTGTAATAACTGCCTTGAGGGCATTTTGGGAGGGGATGTGTCTCAATGAGAGATCATCTGCTTTGCATGCAGAAGGTCCCAGGTCCAATACCCAGCATCTTTAGTTATTGGATTTGGCAGTAGGTGATAATGAGAGACCTCTGCCTATGACCTGGAGAGCATTTGCCAGGCGGAGTATGCAATACTCATTTTAGCAAGTGTGAAAGCAGACAGTGCTATTGATGGGGCTATTTCTTATAAGAATAAGAAATTGATTCCCTGCTTATTACAGCAGGGCTTATTTATATTTGAGCCTGGAGACAGTGATTTCTATTCAAAATAATATTTTTACAGAGTTTTACTCAAGGAAAGACAATGTAAATTCCAATCTTCAGATTACATTATTTGGCCCTAATGCAAAGGGATGCATGTTCAGTGTAGTGGTTAGGAGTAGTGGACTCTAATCTGGAGGCCAGGTTTGATTTCCCATTCTTATGCATAAACCAACTGGGTGGCTTTGGGTCAGTCACAGTTGTCTTGGAGCTCAAGAGCGGTTCCCTCAGAGCTCTCTCAGCCCCATCTGCCTAAAAGGGTGTCTGTTGTGGGGAGAGGAAGGGAAAGCGATTGTAAGCCACTCTTGAGTAAAGAGCAGCGTATAAATCCAGTCTCTTCCTTTTCTTCTCTAGGATACTATAGAAGCCTTTACTGGTATCTAACTGTGAAGTGCAAATAGAAACAGACTTTGAGGTGAGGGAGTGCAGCCAAGGGGGACAGCTACTTGAAACTGGGTAGCTTGATTGAGCACTTAGTGTGTGGGAATGAAATCAAGTGTAATCTGAGTAGAAAATGGCTGAATTGCTAAGGGCTTCCTTCTGTGAAGGAATCCTTGTCAGCAATATTTGAATTTGACAGTGTGAAGGCACTCTGTGTTGGCGAATTGGCTTAGTCTTTATTATGTGTTAGGATTCAGCAATATCCATTACAATACATCATTTGTACCTTCTGTTTTTCTGTTTTAGCAATGTGACTTCCAACCTGACACTGTGATCCAGAGAATTTGAAAGCCGGCACATCGTTATATATCTTTGTTTGGGGCTAATGAGCATTTTACACAGGTTTAATAGCGCATTTGTCTTTAAAGAGAGGTCCAGTGAGTTGAGATGACCTGGAAGAGTTGTGTTGTTGCGACAGGCTGTGGATGGTGCTGGTTAGTATGCGGTGGCGCTGCCACAGCAACAAGGAATGAGGCAGGTGGTGAGGGTTAAGTAAGACCCATTGGAGGACCGGCCGGGCTTTGGGAGCCAGGGGGCCAGACACTGTTCTGCCCACTCACTTGGCCAAGAAAGAAGCTACTCTCAGACATGGCAGCCCAGTCTCACTCATGTATATATGGAATAGGATCCACTGTGAACATGTTTCCGTTATGGTAATGAACATACAGGTGTTCATACACCTCTTTGTAAAAAGGAGCCAGTGCACATTTTACTGTGTGCTTGTCCATGGTCGTTAGGATAGGAACCCAGTTTCTATAAGAAATTATAGGTACTGTGCACTCTTCAGGGTAGGATGTTTTTTTCAAAACAAACAAACAAATAAATAAATATACAGGTTTTACAATGACAACATTGTAGATTGGCACTTATCATGTTTTAAAAGCCAAACTAACTTTTTGTTATGATGGGTCGCAGTGGTTAGTAGAACTGGGGAAGATTAAATATCAAGAAGTGTTTCAGAATGCCTTATGGGGGCAGTCTCTTGACTTCTAAACAATGAATGCCTGTGAAAAGTTCTTTAAGGAACTCCAAGGCTGAGAGAATGTTTCCAAAGTTTGCCAATCAAGTGGATTTGGAATTGAATCAGGGACTCTAGACAATGATAATTCTAGGCCTCAATTTCCTATCTTTCAGGGTTCAGGACTGCCAAACAATCCAAAGAATTAAGTCTTGTCTGCTTTATAGAGACTTAATGTGTGAAAATGCACAGCTGTAGTTTTTCATGGCATGGAGGTAAAGAACATCACCAGACAATTAACATCCCTTTAAAGGGGGGGGCTTCCTTTGCTACCCAGGAATATCAATAAGTCATTTCACTTGATCAGTGCAAACATAAGCCCTATGAACGTTGGGCAGTGCCTTGCAAATCACAATGACTGCACAAATGTAAATATTGCTATGTAAATTCCTTTGCTACCCAGGAATATCAATAAGTTATTTCACTAGATCAGTGCAAACATAAGCCCTATGAATATTGGGCAGTACCTTGCAAATTGCAGTGACTGTGCAAAAGCAAACATTGCTGTGTACATGTAGTGGAATTTCTAAAGCATTCTATGAAGGTCTTGGGAGATGGGAGCTCTAGAGGACCAGAGGTAAAAAAGGGTCATTTTTGCAATCTGGGGTGTTACTGCAATTCATGTTATGAAGAGGTTACTGCTTTGGGCATACGGATGGAACTCTGATGACCAGGTGAGGTTGCACGCATGCGTTAAACCAAGCCGGCTGTGTTTCCTCCGAGCTCCTCCTTCGAACTAAAGAATTCATAGCTCAAAGTTTGTAAATACTATGCAAACCCAGATAAGAGGCTGATAACCAGGAAGCAGCTGGCTAGAACAACTTCAGAGTGGTAAGACACTAATTTATTGCTGTGTTAGAAAGGAAAGCCTTGAGATTCTTAAGGCCGCTCCCAAAGCTTTGAACCAGATATAACGAAGACAATTAAGGACCTATTTGAACAAATTGCAGGACTCCAAAATACAGTCCTTGCCTTTCAAGAAAAAATTAGTGGTGAGTTAAACTCACTACGTGGAGAAATTAGCAAAATAGGCACAGAAATAGCTTTTATAAAGCAGACAGCTACAACAGCCAAAGAGCTTGCTGAAGCTAATGAGCAAAAAATAACTACTCTGAACCGCCAAATAAATGACTTGTCAGACAGAAACAGGAGAGCTAATCTTATTTTATCAGGGATATCTGAAGAAATTTCCGTAAATAAACTGGAGGAGTCTCTGATACAATGGATGCAGACAAATGAAGTAGAGATAAAAACAGAGGATGTTGAGAGAGTGCATCGACTACAAAGGAATGGGAGGGGAGGGCCCCCTAGAGATGTAATAATTAAATTTGCCAGAGAGAAAATTCAACAGCAAATATATACGGCACTAAAGAAGAGGAAAGACCTGACTTTTAGAGCAAGAAAAGTCTGGGTGAGACAAGACTTTTGTCAAGAGACCTTAAGGAAAAAAAACCTCATGCGCCCCTTTGCCCAAAAGCTTTATGCAAACAATGTTAAATTTTCATGGGGCTATCCATCCTCGATAATTTCGGGAAGGAAAGCGACTTATGGCAAGGAACACTACAGAGGCAAAGGAACTACTTAAACAATTAGGTATCAACACAGACGATATGGGAGAGCAAGAAATGGAAGAGGAATCGGGGTTTCCTGAAGATGGCGATGAAGGAACTTCAGAGAGAGGAGGGAAACGCCTCAGGTCCAGCTCTCGATAACCAATTAAGGGAAGTATACCTTTATTGATTGAGCTAATGACTATTAATAGTATTATCATTTTTTACAGTATCAAGAAGGAGGAGGAGGGGGGATGCGTGCACCCCATGCAGTGGAGAGGAAGAGATTTTCTTTCCACCTTTACTCTCAACCACAGGGGGAGAAAGGGAAGGGGAAGGGTAAACTAATTAACCATTCAAATTTTTCACAGCCATGAGATGTCAAAGCCTTAATTGATGTGGGATATGGATAAAACAATAAAAAATTTATCACTGAATGTCAATGGTTTAACATCAGAAATTAAAAGATATAGGATAGCCAAGTTGGCAAGAGAGCAAAAAACTGATGTTCTGTGTTTACAGGAAACACATAAGAAAAGAAATGACAACAAGCCTTTGCTAAAAGACTCGGCCTGGATGATGTTAGCAGAAGCTAGGAGCCACACCAAGGCCAGAGGAGTGGCAATAATGACTCATAAGAAACTTAGAGTAGAGGTACTAGAAAGAAAGACAGACAGGGAAGGGAGAGATATGATGGCTAAATTCAGATTAGAGGGGAAGAAATTTACATTGGTAAATATATATGCACCCAATAAAGGACAAAAGAAATTTTTAGCCAGGCTAGTTAAAAAAACTAAGCAATTCGCAGAGGGATAATTAATTATGACAGGAGATTTGAACATGGATCTGTCCAAAAATAAGGCAATTAAAATAGGAGATTGGGGCTTGAGGGAAGCACATGAATTGATAGGACAGCAGCCAAAACCCACCCATGTATCCAGCCGGCATAAAACCCCATCATGCATAGATTACATAATTGTAGAAAAAGCAGCAATCTGACTATAAAAAGAATTACAATGCACCCAATCTGGATATTGGATCATGCACCAATCACTATAGAAATAGAAGGTAATCAAAAACCAAAAAGTAGAACTTGGAGGTACAATAATTTAATAATGGCTAAAGAGGAAGATAGGAGCTATATGATGGAGCAGATAAGATTATATTTTGAGGAGAATAGAGGGACTGTCCCAACTAATACCCTGTGGGATGCCGCGAAGGCGGTGATAAGGGGACACTGCATAAATAAGGAAAAGTACATCAAAAGAGAAAGCTATCTAAAAAGACAATCAAAAATTCAGGAACTGGAGAGGTTGCAAAAGGAACAAATCAATAATCATGATTTAAAAGTACAGAGTCAGATAATAACAATTAAAAAACAATTAGATGAGTTGGACTCAGTTACATTATGGAAGAGAGAAGCAATGGTAAGAAATGACTTCCATAGAAATAGTATTAATTCGGCCAGAAGGTTAGCTAACTATTTGAAAAACAGGAAGGTAAGGCAAAAGATAGAAAATATAAAAGTGAATGGCCAAAGAACTGGCAACTCAAAAGATATAGTAAAAGCCTTCGAGACCTTTTACAAAGAGCTGTATAAAAAAAAGGACATAGTCATATATGAGGAAGATATAAGAACAACACTTAAAGAAAATGATAAAATTATGTTAAGGGAGGAAATAACACTACAGGAGATAAAGGATGTAATTAAAGAATTGGAAAAGGGCAAATCCCCAGGCCTAGACGGTTTCACAAGTGAATTCTATAAGGAGATGGCAGACATATTGGCCCCAGAGCTCCAAGAGGTATTTAATGGAATATTGAAAGGGAAAAAAGCCCCAGATTCGTGGAGGCAATCAGAAATAGTGGTAATCCCTAAACCACATAAAGACCCAGAGGAAGTGGGCTCATATAGACCTATTAGTTTACTAAATCAGGATTATAAAATCTTTGCAAAAATATTGGCAAATAGATTAAAGAAGATCATACCTAACATAATAAAGGAGGACCAATATGGATTTATAAAAGACAGGAATATAGCCCACCCCATAAGGAATATTATAAATGTATTACAACATGGCCACAAAAAAAAGCTAGGCCTCTTGAAATTAGTTGTCTACAAAGCATTCGATACACTCTCCCAGGATTTTCTGTGGCAGGTAATGACTAAATACGAGATGGGGGAGCCATATATAAAAGCGATCCAAGAAATGTACAGAGAAGGGACAGCAGTGGTGAGAGTTAATGAAGAACACTCACAACCCCTCAAGATTCAAAGAGGAGTCCGGCAAGGATGCCCGCTCTCGCCCCTCCTATTTATACTAGCAATAGAACAGCTAGCTGAAAGAATAAGAAATTCTGCAAGGGTGGAAGGATACAGGGTAAAGAAGGAAGAAATGAAAATCAATTTATTTGCCAACGACATCATAATCGCTATGACAAACCCCAAAGAGGCAGTAAAAGAAATAAAAGTTATATTAGAGGACTTCGAAAAATGTTCAGGACTGAAGGTGAACATGGCTAAATCAGAAATTATGTACCTTAATGTGACTAAAGAGGAAAGGGAACAAATACATGGGATTACTAATATTGGAATGGGCACCAAAAAATTCAGATATTTAGGTATTGTACTACAGAAGAATATTGATAAAATAGCAGAGAACAATTATAACAAGGTCTGGAAGAAAATAGAAAAAGATATGAAAAAGTGGAAAAATAAAATAATGAATATATCTACTAGAATAAAAAGTGTTAAAATGTTTTGGCTGCCAAGATTAATATACCTCTTTCAGATTATACCTCTAGGAATGTATACCAAAAAACTAGACCAATGGAACAGAGTGATTAAGGAATGGATTTTTGGTAGTAAAAAATGCAGAATACAGAGAAAGATAATTTATAGCCATAGATCAGAGTTGGGATGGGGAGTCCCTGACCTGATTAGCTATTACGAAGCCTTCCAAATAAAATCGATACTGGAGATAGGCGATGGAGAGGGACTAAAATGGGTGAGTTTTGAGAACGAAATCAATAATAGCATAGGGAGTTTTGGGGTACTCTCCAAAATGACAAATAAAGATCTTATACAAGTTAAGGGACCTAGGTATTCAACACTAACAGTGTGGAACAAATGGCAGCCCTCATGGCTTAAAAGAACCTCAAAATGGGCACCACTAAAGTCCCTCTATAACGAAACAGAAGAAAATAAATGGTGTGAACTCCTGAGATCAAAGGGGTATTATAGGCTAAGAGATTTATTTAGAGGAGGCACTCTAAAACCAGCACAGGAATTAATCGAGGAGATAGGCAAGCAATATTGGTTAAAAATTACAGGCCTTTATAGAATGATTAAGGAAGTTAATGAAAAAGGAAATATTTGGACAGAAGAACCAATTGAAGAAATACATAATAGGATGCAAAAATTTAAACAAGGATTAGCAGGATATATTTACAAGAAAATGTTATCCAATAAAGATAAGGCGATACTATATTTACAGAAAACATGGTGTAAGGAAGGCCAGATATCGGAAAACGATGCAAATAGAATAATGAAGGGAATAGAAGAAACCAAAATTATTAAATTTAATGAACTGGAACATAAATTTTTCACAAAGTGGTATAAAACACCAGCGCAGATAGCAAACATGTTTCCGGGATCGAGTTCTATGTGTTGGCACTGTAAACAATTTAAGGGTTGGTTCTCCCATATGTGGTGGGAATGTCCAGAGGTGAGAGTCTTTTGGTCAAAAATAATACAAATTATAAAGAAAATATGCAGAATCTCATTGAATGTAGACTTTAAACTAATGTTAATAGGTACATTAGGAAATAAGGCAGTCAATAAGGAAACCCAGGCTATACTCAAAGCCTGTTAGCAGGCAAGGCAGTAATAGCTCTGGGCTGGAAAGATAAGAGCAAATGGACAATAGATACCTGGCACACTTATTTGTTTGATTTTGTGCAGTCAGACATCATTGAGAAATTGCGCCAGAAGACCACATGGGAGGATAAAGCCGAAGAAATTAAAGCGAGATGGAAGACCTATCTAAAGTGGATAACAGTGGAAGGAAGACAGGATATTCGGTGGAAGATTCAGACTTTGTGCCCGTGGCTGTGAATAAAGGATCAACAAACAAGGGGTAGAGGGAGGGAGGGGGGAACTTATTGAGTTATGTAAAGTAAGGAGACAAAAGATATTGTGTAATATATAGAACATTCAAAAAATAAACCTATTAAAAAAAAAAGGAACTCTGATGACCAGGCACCAGTTTGTGGCAGTTAGCGCCCAGGCTTTGGGCAAGTTGGGCCTTTCCCGGGGTGAATTTTGGAACTCACTCTTCTTGGTTCAGCGCTGTTTCCACTGCAGCTGCCTGGGCTATTCGTTCCCTTGCTGTCTGGTAGTGCAGTGGGACCTTGTTCAGATCAGGACCTTTGTCTGGTCACTGCACTCCATTTTGGGGGTGGCGCTGTGGATCAGTGAGCTAGTGACAGGCTTTCGCCTAGTATTCAAAGAATGGAATTGCGAAGTTTAAAGTTATTCATGGGTTTTTCTTTCAGGTGTTGCTGGCCATGGGGCGAGATGAAAAGTCAACATCTGCAGCCACAGCATGGTCTTCTGGTCCACCCACCAGGCCAGGAGGACACCCTGGCCCTGAAGGCCCTTGTGCTATGAACTGAGGCAGACCTTGTGATGATAAGAGCAAGGTGGCCCGGAATGCAGATGGTCTGGTTGGCTATTCTGCGTCATCATGAAAGGCAAGGCCCTGGTGTTATAAGTGGAGGCTGACCTTGCAGCTGAGGAGTGAGGTGGCCCAGAGTGTAGATAGGCAGGTTGACTATTCTGCCCCACCAGGTTGGTGCAATTTGGGGACCCCCGCTAGGCATAAAGACAGCCGGTGGCCTGGGGTGCAGCTGGTCTTGTCTGCAATGTTGCTGCACCAGGTGGCATAGCCTAGGGGATCCTAGGTGCTTGAACTGGGTGAGATGAAATGTCAATCAGCAGCTCAGGAATACCATGGAAGGTGGTTTGGGCCTCTTCTTGTTGCACCCTGATATATGGGTCAAGTTAACGGACCTGTATAAGGGGGACGGGGTGCACCTCTCTAACAAGGAGAACAATATATTTCTTGCAGATTTGAGGTGAGGGGTGCTGTTGGTGCTGGATGGCTTGGTGGGGGTGAAGGCCTAAGCAGAGGCTTGGCCTTTATGGTGGGGTAGCATGATCAGCAAGTTGAAAACGGTGAGCACCTGGGCATTGTTATAAAGGAATTAAAGGGTCACACAAGAACAGCTTTCGGGCCTTTGCGGCTCAAGGCCAGGAAGGGGTGATCTTCCTTACAACAAGCTGGCCTGGCCTATCTCAGCAGGCCTTGCGACTTCTGGGGTGGTGGGCCAGGGGGTTCTCCTAAACATGCCAAGCCGCTGGTTGAGAGCCACATTGGGTGGCTTGAGATTGCGGAAGGTGCAGTGCCCAGAAGGTACTCCCATCTCTTTAAAGACTTGCCATAGTTTGTTGTGATCCACACAATCAAAGGCTTTAGCATAGTTAATGAAGCAGAAGTAGATGTTTTTCTGGTACTCCCTTGCTTTCTACATAATCCAGTAAATGTTGGCAATTTCATCTCTTGTTCCTCTACCAGCTTGTACTTCTGGCAGTTCTCTATCCACATACTGCTGAAGCCTAGCATGACCTTGCTAGCGTGTGAAATGAGTGCAATTGTGTGATAGTTTGAACATTCCTTGGCATTGCCCTTCTTTGGGATTGGAATGTAAACTGACCTTTTCCAATCTTGCAGCCACTGTTGCGTTTTCCAAATTTTCTGGCATATTGAGTACAGCACTTTAACACCATCATCTTTTAAGACTTTGAATAGCTCAGCTGGGATACCATCACCTCCACTAGCTTTGTTGTTAGTAATGCTTTCTCAGGCACATTTGACTTCGCACTCCAGGATATCTGGCTCGAGGTCAGTTATCACACTGTTGTGGTTGTCAAGGACATTGAGGTCCTTCTTGTATAGTTCTTCTGTATATTCTTGCCATCTTTTCCTAATTTTTTCTGCTTCTGTTAGGTCCCTACCGTTTTTGTCCTTTATCATGGCCAGCTTTGCATGGAACGTTCCCTTGATTTCTCCAATTTTCTTGAAGAGATCTCTAGTCCTTCCCATTCTATTGTTTTCCTCTATTACTTTGCATTATTCATTCAGGAAAGCCTCCTTATCTCTACTTGCTGTTCTCTGGAAATCTACATTCAATTGGGTAAATCTTTCCTTTTCACCTTTGCCTTTCACTTTCTTTTTTTCCTCTGTTATTTGTAAAGTCTCATCAGATAGTTATTTTGCTTTCTTGCATTTCTTTTTCTTTGGGATGGTGCTGATTGCTGCCTCCTGTACAATGTCACGAACCTCCATCCACAGTTCTTCAGGCAATCTGTCTATCAAATCTAGTCCAGTGGGAGAGGGAAAATATACTGCTTCTTGGTAGAAACCAGTTATTGTTTTGTTTTTAATACAGTGATCAGTGGGACATAAGATACAAAAGGTTGAGAACCACAGGACTAGGGTCCACTTCTTCAGATGCTAGGAGCGAAAGCTCTCTTTGCTCAAAATGTACACTGGAATAAAATTTAGTTTTTAAGGTACCACTACTGTTTATTTTTAAGCAAACTAAAAGCTGTCTCTCTGGAATTACTTTCTTGCCTTCTCTTAACACTATGGCTAATGAAAAAATACAAACCTGAATAATGAAAAAGGGACCTACACAATACATGTGTAAGAGAAAGCAGGAGCACTGCATATGTAAACCTACTGTTCAGAATTCACGGAATATTCATACAAGTGAAGAAAGGCATGTTCAGTGCTGTACAAATCCCATTCCAGTGTATCCAAACTCCTGAGGTTGCAGAGATTGAACACCATGTTCTTAATAGAGGAAGAGATGCACATGTTGAAGCTGTTCATGCATACAGTATCCTTCGGAGAAGAAGATACCAGAATGATAGGGCACCTTAGACAATTTGGATACTGTTGCAGAATTTCTAGAGGTTAGAACAAGGTGCTACATTATGGTTATGTTTTTGTTTTAAAATCCCCACATTGAATTTTTTTCCTCCATTAGACTTACCCGCCCTCCAGGCATTATTGCTGTGCAAAGTGCTGTTTCAGACAGTACTTAACAGATTTGTCAGAGGCTGCTTTTGCTTCTTGTAGGTCAGCACAGTGGTGTTAGGGTAAAGCAATGGACTTGGCTGGTGTACAGAAAACTTTGTGGTGGATTGTGCTCCCTCTTAATTAAGGACAGTGAGCAGCATTTAGATTTACCACTTCAGGTACCAAACTATCTTGATACATAATTTTTTTAAGCTCAGCAGGCATGGAATGCTGACTGATTTTATTGCAGATAATATAATGGCATCAATAACACAAGTCAAAATAGAAACTGCTAAGGAAATCTGAACATGATCATATTTGTATTTGGAATGGAAAAGCCAAACAACCCCTTCTCAGATTAACAGAGGTACAGTTTATCAGGATTTCTTTCTGCACAAACTGAATTGAATGGGAGCAGAAGAAGATTGGACTTCGCTGGTCATACCTGTCCATGCTACTGCCATTAAAGGCATTGCAAATCCACCATTTCATGCAACCACCTTGCTTTGTTTGAATTATAGTACAGCTGTCTCTACCTGTTTAGCCCCTGCCTTTCCTTCTTGCACCCATCTCCTTTCTACAGATTATCACTGCTAACATAACAATTATCTGAAATATTATGTCTAATGATGATAGCAACCAGGAACTTTTCATAGAATCATAGCAAAGGGACAAACAGGACTTCCTGAAACAGTACAATGTTTGTATGTTTACAAAAATGTCAAATTCTTAACAATGCAACTTATGAATAGGCTCCCACCAGACTGCAGTATAGTTCTGGCTAATATTCAGGCTAATATTTAACAATGGCAAAAAGTATATACCTAGTCAATTTTTTGTGATTTCTCCCATTTCTCTGCTTCTAAATCTAATATTTTGTCTGTTTTCATTATCCTTTGCATTTTGTCTACTATATGATTACACTTCCAGTTCATACACTTCACCTATTTCATTGGTAGACATTGATAAAACCCAGTTTTCCTGATTGCTCAATACAGCAGGTAGGATAATTGTCTCATTAGTTATTTGTCATCAAGTTTTACTATACCTTCAGAAAGAAAATGGAGCTTGTCCCTTTTAAACATTTTTACTTAATTGCCTCTCATTCTCCCATTGGATAGTAAAAAAAAAAGGGGGGACTGGTAATAAATGCAATTGTGATTCCGTGCTTGTTCTGAATGTGTGCATTCAAGAGGTTTATTTTTATTTGTATGTTTTTCATGCAGTTTAGCAAAGCTGGCTAACTTGCATCTTTGTTTCCCTTTTTCCTACTATAAGCAATTACGAAAGATGAGGGATAGGGTTCACCCCGTGAAAAGGGCAAGTGAGATCAGAAATTTGGTGAGTTGCAGAGCATGCTGGCTCTTTGAAGGAAGGATGGGACTAACCAATCCTGTCCTGAGTCCCTGAAAAGTGAAACTTTAAATAAATACATGCCACCTTCTTGACCCTGCAAAGGCAGGGCAGATATGTATTAAATGCATATCATGTCAAATCAATTTAAAGCTGAAATTAACCCATACATTATTCAGTGTGGGATTTGCAATTGTTTGCACAATACTATTCCAAAGAATGTACTTGCAGTTGTTTGGCCATGAACATCTGATTGGTACAAGGTTTGGAAAGCCAGTAGGAATATTACCTTTAGCAGCAATCCAGGTTCACTTGGTGGAAGGTGAGCTTTTGTGTAGAATCTGCCTCAGACTGCTTTGTGAACATTAATTGGTCCCAATAAGGATATTACATGGCTAATCCTGTGCACTTCATTCATGAACCAAAGTGGGACCTTAATCTATAATCTTGCAAAAATTCAAATGGTGTCATTTCAGACATTTTAGCCAGGTTGCATTATCTCAAAATGCAAAGTTCTGTATTGTGAAACTTTGGGTTTGTACTTGAAAACAGAGTTCCACAGTTGATACACAGAGCTGCTTAATTTTGAAATGTGGAAGATTTGTCAAATTTTAACTCCCTACAATAATTCATTTCATCACATCTGTAAATAACATACAGTCGGTGATATCACCATGTTCAAACCTATCATTATTACAATACAGCTGCTGTCCACTACTGAGAACACATTACCTTCATTTCTCTAAAAACCAGGGTAATATCTTGTGTTAATCAGTTGCTCGGTGTGAAGTTAATGAATAATAGCTACTCTTATGCTGGAAGAGAACTTCAGCTGCAGCATTATTATTTTTTTTACAGTCCCGCTCTTGAATCATGTTCCTTTTCCATCAAGTATCATTGCTGAGGTGAGGCCAAATGGTATTATATAACTAACTAGCTTGATACCTGTGCTTCACTATAGTATTTAAGTTCTGTAAATCCAGTTATAATATTGATGTGAAATTTGAAATGTGACATTTGTTGTAGGAATTCTAACAGAGAAGATAGTGTAAGAAATGATGTGAGACATACGTCCTTTTTCTGTACTGAAGGACCTCTCTCTAGACCACATTGGTGGTTCTGCCCTCAGGTGCTAGGATCACCAGGCTGCTTGATGAGCTCACTCTGGAGCAGGCCACATAGAACTGTCCATTTAAGAAGCAGTCATCATTTAAGAAGCAGGGGTCATGTCTCTCAGAAATCTCTTTGGGGGGTGACGTTATGGTAGGAATGCACTCCCCTTATTTTGGGTTTCTTGGTGCAGGGGTTTGGCTTGGGCATTGAATTTGGGGGAAGGGCATACCCCCCCCCCTTTAACAAAAATCCTTCTCATTTATGTTACATTTTAGAACTGGGACATAACTACATATTCAAAACACCATCCGAGCAACCAGATATTAAGCAAGTTCATATGAACCAGTTTTCTAAAACCCACATTGTGAGAAGTTAAATAACCTAATAAAGGGAACCAGTTTTCTACAAATTTGGAGTATATTTCCATTAAGGGTGTGAGTGTGGCTAAGCTGGGCCAGCAGCATCACTAAGGTGATCCTGCTGGGGTGGCATCCCTGATGGATTAAAGTACCCTGGTCCTGCTCCTACACCTGACAGACACCGGCCTGTCTGGTGTTGGAGGGGGATTATATTTAAAGGCATCGCAGAGGCTGGGCCAGCAGTAGGGCTAAGACAATCCTACTGAGCAAATCTCCCCAGCAGCTTTCTGTCAGGTGCAGCAGCAGTAGGATGTAAGAGGTGGGGGGAGTGTGTTGGAAGCCATCACAGAGGCAGGGCCAGCAGCATTGCTAAGGTGATCCTGCTGGGGTGGCGTCCCTTTGGGGTTTTTTTTGCCCCCCGAAGGGGATTTTTTATTGCTTTTTTATTATATAACTAAAACTACAATGAAAAAAAGGGGAGGGGAACAACAACTAAGGAGAAAGAAAAGTATACCCACACTAAACTAAAAACCCAAGAGTAGGAGATCATTATCCCAGTTAGAGTCTGTTAGTACTACACTGTTAGTAAACAATGCATGCTGTGAGTTGCTATCTATCTCTGCTCAAATATTAACTGGTTACTTGTTATGGGAGAATTCCAGAGCATCCCCCAACTAGCTTCATAAAGGCCATTTTCAGAGTCCTTCTGCCTTTACTTAGGCTTTCTATCTCTAAAAGCATAAGTTGGTTTGTGGGCAGGAGTGCCTTCTTCCACAACCAGGTCCTTGTCCGTCTCCGAGGGTGTGGAGCCACTCGAACCAGTTTCACCGTCTTCTTTGGTTCCCAGGTGGCGTTTCAGGAATTCTTTAGCCTTGTGTACAGAGTCAATCTTCTCTCTTTTTTTGTGGAGCTTAAAGATTACCCCTTCTGGGACTACCTGTTTATATCCGATTTGGTTAGTTTGAAGGAAAAGGATTAAGTCCTTGTAGCCCTTTCTCTTTTGATGAATTTCAAATGGAATGTCTTTTAGAGTTTTGATAGATGTATTCCCCAATTTCAGTGGAGTTGCTGATGTTGCTTTTAAAATTGCATCTCTAGTTGGTCTTCTTGAGAATCTGACTGATATCTCTCCAAGCAGGCTATTTTTTTGTGTGTAATTAGAATACACCCTGTACGCTGATTCCATATCATTCATAATTTCCTCCGCTTTCAAGCCTGTTACAGGTGTGATAAGCTCACAGAGTAGCTTCTTCAAATCCTCATTCAGAGATTCAGGAACTCCCTGGAATCTGAGGACCATATTCGCATTTTCCATTTGTAGAAATAACAGTCTGTTTTCTCAGTGATTCTGTTTATTTGTTAATTTGTCCACCCTTTTCTTCAAAATCTTGTTCTCGGCGTGCATCTCTTTCACTACTTCTACCATTTGCTCCATCTTTTTAACCATTTCCGCCAGCTGAAGCTCTTGTGCTGCAAAGTTTTGACTGAGAGCGGTTAACTGCTGGTTAATACCAATGAGTTGGTCCATCATGGGCTTGAGTGTATCCGCTAGGAGTCTCATGACATCCACTCCCTCTTCTTCCGGCCTCGGGCTTTGGCCGCCTGTAAGTTTCGGGTTTGTTCCTTTCCTCCCTGCGCCTGACATCTTTGCAGATTGTTTACAAAAGCCAACCGCTATTTCACAACCTCTGAAAAGCGCTTACGATTTAAATCTGCTCTGGTAAGTCTCTCAAAACAAGCCAAATGTTCCATTCTTCCCTTCCCCCCTCTCTTCTCCACTAATCTTTTTTGCTCGTGGGAGGTGTCCCTCCTCTTTCAGCTTGCCAATGTGGGGGTGGGGTAGGGTGAGGGATTTTCCGGTTATTTCAAAGTTCGCTTACATCAAACTCATGTTCATTGCTGGCCACTCTCGACCTCACTTATATTTTCGTCCATCGCTTGATCTCTAGCACTTGATCCGGCCAGCCCAGCTAGTGCCTGAAGGCCACACACCAGCAGGACCGTCAGGGCAGAGGGGTGCCTCAATTCTCCGGCATCAAAAGCCCTATGCTAGGAGCCCTACCCTTGGGCTCCGTGGTGAAACTGCTTCAGCAGCCTCCCTCCATATCACTGGTGTATGTGTCACTCCCCCAAACAAAGGGGAGAGTGAACACCATCGTTGAACTAAAAATCGGAAGTGGGGTGGCGTCCCTGATGGATTAAAGTACCTTGGTCCTGCTCCTACACCTGACAGACACTGGCCTGTCTCATAATGGGGGGGATTGTTTTTAAAGGCATCGTGGAGGCTGGGCCAGCAGCAGGGCTAAGCCAATCCTGCTGAGCAGACCTCCCCGGTGGCTGTAAACATCCCACTTCCTCTCCTATACCTGACAGGCAGCTGCCTGTCCAGTGTAGGAGGGGGAGGGGGGAGTAATGTGCAGGGCTGTGCAGACACTGTGCAGGCAGGGCTGGCAGGATCACTAAGGTGATACTGCTGGGGCAGGCTCCCTCATGGCTTTAAGCATCCTGCAACCACTGCTGCACCTGACAGACAGCCTCCTGTTAGGTGTAGGAGGTGGGGGGAGTGTGTTGGAAGCCATCAGAGAGGTGGGGCCAGCCGCACTGCTAAGGTGATTCTGCTAGGGTGGCATCCCTGATGGCCTGTCTGGTGTTGGGGGGATTGTATTTGAAGGCATCATGGAGGCTGGGCCAGCAGCAGGGCTAAAGCATTCCTGCTGAGCAAATCTCCCCAGCAGCTGTAAGCATCCTACCTCCTTTCCTATACCTGACAGGCAGCTGCCTGTCCAGTGTAGGAGGGGGAGGGGGAGGAGTATTAGAAGCCACTGTGCAGGCGGGGCTGGCAGGATCACTAAGGTGTTACTGCTGGGGTGGGCTCCCTCAGGGCTTTAAGCACCCTGCAACCACTGCTGCACCTGACAGACAACTGCCTGTTAGGTGTACGAGGTGGGGGGAGTGTGTTGGAATCCATCAGAGAGGCTGGGCCAACAGCCTTACTGCACCTCACAAGTGGTTGTTGGCCATTCCTGATTTCCTCAACTGTCATGAGCTCTCTGCAGTCTCTTGTAACTGTCATTTTTTACCTCAGAACACTGGGCTCTGCAGCTGACCAATCAGAGAGCGGGGGGTGCAAGGAGGCAGCAGCCTGGGAGCCACATAGGAATCAAGGGGGAGCACATTTTACCCCTTTTGACCCCCTTAGGGGTTGAATTTCTAAAAATCCCTTCTTAATGAGCACCTATGTCATGGTAGGAGCGCTCTCCCCGAATTTGGTGTTTCTAGGTCCAGCGGTTTGGCCTGGCCATTGATTTTATGGTGAGGGGACTTTCTTTCATATATATATACACATGGAAGTTAAGCATCGGCATTTTCTATTAAAATCACCATGTTCAGAATTAATTATTAAGGCTGTGGGGAGTTTTTTGCATAGAAATGAATTTTAATTAATACTTGGGCAGTAGTTTAACATGAGTTGTTTTAGCATAATTACTTGGAATATGATAAATATATGCAATTACAGCATTCTTCTGATGCTGAGATTCTTAAATTGTTTGCATGTATTTTTGTCAGGGTCTTTTGAACTGGCAGCAGCACAGCCTGTTTTGGCAGGGGAGTCTATGGTAGAGTATCATAGGGCATGTCACTAGTTTATCAGCTTAGCTAGAGAATCCAGCCATGCAGCAACATCTCAATTATACCTTAATATTTACATGTCTAAAAGACTGAGTGGGAAATTTCTAAGAAATGTTAGTACGTGTGGGTGCAATCCTGCCAAAGTTTACTAAAACACTACTATTCCTCCTTGATTTTGCTAGAAAAAAGGTTCAAGCATGTGCTTAACTAAAATCAAAAAGATTAAGAAGTGCTTATATCAGGTAGACTTTACCCATATTTCTAAAGGATACATTAAAATTTAAAAGGCTGTTAGTAGCAGTATGCAGAAATCCACCCATCTGCAGGAGGTGAACACATGGGGATGGGTTGTGGCTCAGTGGCAGAGCATCTGCTTTGCATGCCGAAGGCCCAACATTTGATCCCCACCATCTCATGTCAAAAAGACTGAATAGTAGGAGATGTGAAAAACTTCTCCCTGACACCCTGGGGAGCTGCTGCCAGACAGAGTAGACAATACTGACTTTGATAGGCCAATGATTTGATTCAGTATAAGGCAGCTTCATGTCATAAAACCTTCCGTCTGAACTCATATGATGTGTTCAGACTGCTAAGTTTTGTTTTGAAGTTAAAACTGTGGAGCTGCCAAGATAAATTGAAAGCCAAACGTATATGAAGAGTGTAACAATTAAGTTCCTATTTCATTCTTCAAAACAGAACTGCAACACTACTTCAGGCAAACATCCTGTCTACAGGGCAATTTTATGGTCCAGCTAAAAAATGTTCATTGAACAAACTGAATTTACACTGATGTGATTATTTGGTATCCTGTGCTTCCCCTAAGCTCTCCAACAGCAGTTAAAAGGATAATTATAGTATTGCACGCAACAATGGCAGCCACTCCCACCAACTTCCTGCTAATAGTGTCATCACCATTGCAACGTTGTTCCTGATGACATCTTAACACTGTCCATACTAAGGCATCTGGCAAAATATAACTTGTGGCCTGAAGGTAGTCACAACCAGTGTTCCCTCTAAGCTGTGCACATGAGCAGCCGCTCATTAATGCAGGAAGCCCTGCTCAGTAGCAATCTGAAGCCATGCAGGGTCCTGCCTTGCCCTTTGCCCATTTTAATATCTGGCTATTCTATTACATGATGGTAACTAGAGCTGCTCCCTCATGGATCACTGCCTTGTCGTGGCAAGGGGGCTTGCGTGGTTCGATGAGGCTGTGGGCTATGCCGTGGAGGGCCACCCAGGACGGACAGGCCACAGCAGAGAACTCAGACCAAGCGTAATCCCCCTGGAGAAGGAAATGGCAACCCACTCCAGTATCTTTGCCAAGAAAACCCCATGGACAGTAACAAAAGGCTAAAAGATATGACGCCGGAAGATGAGCCCCTCAGGTCGGAAGGTGCCCAATATGCTACTGGGGAAGAGCAGAGGGCAAGTACAAGTAACCCCAGAAAGAGTGAAGCGGCTGGGCCAAAGCCGAAAGGACGCTCAGTTGTGGATGTGTCTGACGGTGAAAGGAAAGTTCGATGCTGCAAAGAACAATACTGCATAGGAAACTGGAATGTAAGGTCTATGAATCAAGGTAAGCTTGACGTGGTCAAAAATGAGATGGCAAGAATGAACATTGACATCCTGGGAGTCAGTGAACTAAAGTGGACAGGAATGGGCGAATTTAACTCAGAAGACCATTATATCTACTACTGTGGCCAGGAATCCCATAGAAAAAATGGTGTGGCCTTTATAGTCAACAAGAGAGTGAGAAAGGCAGTACTGGGATACAATCTCAAAAATGACAGAATGATCTCAGTCCGAATCCAAGGCAAACCATTCAATATCACAGTAATCCAAGTCTATGCCCCAACCACTGCTGCAGAAGAGGCTGAAGTGGACCAGTTCTATGAAGACCTACAACAGTTCATAGAACTAATACCAAAAAATGATGTCCTCATCATCATAGGGGACTGGAATGCTAAAGTAGGAAATCAAAAGGTAACCAGAATAACAGACAAGTTTGGCCTTGGAGAACAAAATGAAGCAGGGCAAAGGCTAACAGAGTTTTGTCAAGAGAACACGCTGGTCATAGCAAACACCCTTTTCCAACAACCTAAGAGGCGTCTCTACACATGGACATCACCAGATGGGCAACACCGAAATCAGATTGACTATATAATTTGCAGTCAAAGATGGAAAAGCTCTATCCAGTCAGTAAAAACAAGACCTGGAGCTGACTGTGGCTCAGATCATGAGCTACTCATTGCAAAATTCAGACTTAAATTGAAGAAAGTTGGGAAAACCACAAGGCCATTCAGATTTGACCTAGATCGCATCCCCGATGAATATACAGTAGAGGTGAAGAATAGGTTTAAGGGACTAGATTTGATAGACAAGAGTGTCTGAAGAACTATGGACAGAGGTCCGTGACATTGTAAAGGAGGCAGCAATCACCGCCATCCCAAAGAAAAGGAAATGCAAGAAAGCAAAGTGGCTGTCTGATGAGGCTTTACACATAGCAGAGGAAAGAAGGAAAGCTAAAGGCAATGGTGAAAAGGAAAGATTTGCCCAACTGAATGCAGATTTCCAGAGAACAGCAAGGAGAGATAAGGAGGCTTTCCTGAATGAACAATGCAAAGTAATAGAGGAAAACAATAGATTGGGAAGGACTAGAGATCTCTTCAAGAAAATTGGAGAAATCAAGGGAACGTTCCATGCAAAGCTGGCCATGATAAAGGACAAAAACGGTAGGGACCTAACAGAAGCAGAAGAGATTAGGAAAAGATGGCAAGAATACACAGAAGAACTATACAAGAAGGACCTCAATGTCCTTGACAACCACGATGGTATAATCACTGACCTCGAGCCAGACATCCTGGAAAGCGAAGTTAAATGGGCCTTAGAAAGCATTACTAACAACAAAGCTAGTGGAGGTGATGGTATCCCAGCTGAGTTATTCAAAGTCTTAAAAGAAGATGCTGTTAAAGTGCTGCACTCGATTTGCCAACAAATTTGGAAAACACAACAGTGGCCACAGGATTGGAAAAGGTCAGTTTACATTCCAATCCCAGAGAAGGGCAATGTCAAGGAATGTTCAAACTATCGCACAATTGCACTCATTTCACACGCTAGCAAGGTCATGCTCAAAATCCTACAAGCTAGGCTCCAACAGTACGTGGATAGAGAATTGCCAGAAGTACAAGCTGGGTTTCGAAGAGGTAGAGGAACCAGAGATCAAACTGCCAACATTCGCTGGATTATGGAGAAAGCAAGAGAGTACCAGAAAAACATCTACTTCTGCTTCATTGACTATGCTAAAGCCTTTCATTGTGTGGATCACAATAAATTATGGCAGGTTCTTAAAGAGATGGGAGTACCGGACCACCTCACATGTCTCCTGAGAAACCTGTATAAGGGTCAAGAAGCAACAGTTAGAACCGGATATGGAACAACTGATTGGTTTAGCATAGGAAAAGGAGTACGACAAGGATGTATATTGTCACCTTGCTTATTTAATTTATATGCAGAGTACATCATGCGAAATGCTGGCCTGGATGAATCACAAGCTGGAGTTAAGATTGCTGGGGAAAAGATCAATAACCTCAGATATGCAGACGATACCACTCTGATGGCAGAAAGTGAAGATGACCTCAAGAGCCTCTTGCTCAGGTGAAAGAGGAGAGCGCAAAAGTGGGCTTGAAGCTCAACATCAAAAAAACTAAGATCATGGCGTCTGGCCCCATCACTCCTTGGCAAATAGAAGGGGAAGTCGTGGAAGTAGTGACAGACTTCACATTCCTAGGATCCCAGATCACTGCAGATGGTGACTGCAGCCATGAAATTAAAAGACGCCTGCTCCTTGGGAGGAAAGCGATGGCAAACCTAAACAGCATGATAAAAAGCAGAGACATCACCTTACCAACAAAAGTCCGCATGGTCAAAGCAATGGTATTCCCCGTAGTAATGTATGGCTGCGAGAGTTGGACTATAAGGAAGGCCGAGTGCCGAAGAATAGATTCTTTTGAACTATGGTGCTGGAGAAGACTCTTGAGAGTCCCTTGGACTGCAAGGAGATCAAATCAGTCAATCCTAAAAGAAATCAACCCTGACTGTTCCTTGGAACAGTCCTGAAGCTGAAGCTCAGATCCTGAAGCTGAAGCTCAAATACTTTGGCCACCAAATGAGAAGGGAGCCATCACTGGAGAAGACCCTGATGCTGGGAAAGATTGAAGGTCAAAGAAGAAGGGGACAGCAAAGGATGAGATGGTTAGACAGTGTCATCGATGCGACGAACATGAAATTGAGCAAACTTCAGCGGACAGCGGAAGACAGGAGGGCCTGGCGTAATCTAGTCCATGGGGTCGCGAAGAGTCGAACTCGACTGTGCGACTGAACAACAACAACAAAAACTAGAGCTGCTTGTTAGGGTTTGGGGTAGGGTTGATGTATACAAACCTTTAACCATGTAACGTAAAATGGGGAAAAGGTGGGGGTGGGAAGTGATATATGGCAGTTTATTTAAATTTGAATTTTGAAAGAAAGAAGTGACTTCAGAGGAAGAGACAGGTTTGGGGAGTGCCCTGAAAGTGATATCACAGGAAGGGGTAGGAATTTGGTGCAGTGTGCTGGAAGAGGCATTATCGGAAGGGGGGAGAGCTGGGGAAATGACATCACTTGACCTTTGACCTGGAAGTGACATCACAGGACATGTCATCACAAAAGTGATGGCACATCCTTGCTAGGCACCACCCCCAAAGTCCCCAGGTATTTCCTGAGTTGGACCTGGCAACCCTAATCACAGCAGTTATATTCTGCTCAGGATGTGAACTGCTCTGCTCAGTAGGGGGAAGAATTCAGAGGGAACATTGGTCACAACACCTTCACTTTCCTAGCAGTATTAGGCAGCAAGCAGCCAATGCCTGCAGGAAGTTGGTTGAATCCAGTCAGCCCCAACCCCCCAACCGTGAAGAATTCTTGCCAGTTTTAAAGGAATGCCATTCTGATCATAGGAATCATTCAAATCTCCAATCCTGTGGAGAAGAAACATGAATGGTGAAGAGATTCCTTTCTCATCCCCCTTTCAGAAGAAGGGTTCAGATCCCATGGTGGGCAAAATGCAATGAAGCAAATTTTTTTGCAAAAGAAGGCCAGGAGGAGGAGGAGAAAAGTCACATCACAAGCAATAGCACAGGCTATCTGGTGGCTCACTGGGGAGGCAGACAGTAGAAGGAAACAAGAGAATGGGGTTTGAGTCCTATTCTAGGCAGGTAATGCAAAGCCTGTGTGGCAGGCATATGGATGGTAACAGTGTTTTGAGATGGAAAAGAGGACTGCAGGCACTCCAGAACCTGCTCAAGCCACACAGGAACAGGCACTGGGGAAAATCATTACAAAGTCCTTGTAGTCTCTTAGGGGGCATGCGTAGAACTGGGTATGGGATGATTTCAATTATATAGCCTGTTACTATATAGCATTTTAGCTCAGTGAAGTGTGTACTGGCTGAGCACACATGCCTCTACTACCAGTGCAAAGCCTGGGTCAGTGTTTCCTAGCAGGCAAGACTGCAGAAAGGTACATTTAAGGCACTGTATGGTTAACATAAGAGAAGCCAATGTTGAATCAGGCCAATGGCCCATCTAGTCCAACACTCTGTCACACTGTGGCCAAAAATACCAGGGGCCACCAGGGGCCACCAGGGGCCAGGCACTGGGGCCAGGACACTAGAAGCCCTCCCACTATTGCCCCCCACAAGCACCAAGAATAGAGTGCATCACTTGCCCCAGCCTGAGAGTTCCTATCTATACCTTGTGGCTAATAGCCACTGATGGACTTCTGTGATGACTCATCTCTCAAGCCCTCCCCTCCACATCTGTCTCTTATTTCCTTGATCAGCTGTAGCTGCTGCTCATTGCCCCAAGCAGACTATGTTGCCTATCTCCTCCCTTCTTCTGTAGCCAGGCCATGTATGGTTCATCTCATCAGCTATAATTAAGGGGATTATGAACATTTAAGCACCTGCTGCTCACCATCTCTGGTGCCAAGGTAGCCATAGAATTGAGAAGTTGCAACAGCGGTGGTAAAACAACATGGAACTAAGGTTCCCAGTGCAAGTACCATCATGAAGGAGGACATGTTTTGCTGTATTCAACACACCAAGGCCAACTATAAAACTGAGAAAGCTTTTATTCAACACCCAGAATAGAGGGATGAGTTCTGAAAGAACTTTTTGTGGCAGAGGGCTCTGGGGACTTTGAAAGACATAAAACAACCAGCAGAATAGCAGGTAAAGCATTTTAATCACTACAGCCATATTCCAGGCTCTACTTGTTATATTACTATCAAGCAAGGTTCAGGCTCAAGAGAATTAGCAACTCTACTCAGCAGTAGCTGGACACATACTGCTTTGGATACATTGCTACTAGCTGTCTTGCTGAGGTCTCTCACACATGGACACAGAAGTCCACCAGAATACCCTTGCCTCTGTACCAGTTGGAGGGCTGCCTGCAAATAGCTAAGAAAGTGTATTGAACAATGGCCTGCAGCTGGGGGGGAGGGGAAATGTGAATGGCTGGGAAAATAGTGGACTACTCTTCCAGATTCCATGCCACTGTCTCTTCCTGCTCTACCTCTCATACCTCCTTCTGGATTCACTTGTAGTCACTGAACCAGTACTGACCTGTCCCCTGCACAGAGCTGCAGTGGAACTCTGACCACAGTTTATATTGCAAGGCAAAAGTTTCAGAGGGTAGGCATGCTAGTCTGCAGCAGGACAGCTAGGATCAAGTCCAGTACGTGATGAAGCGAGCTTTGACTCTCAAAAGCTTTACCCCCCAAATCTTGTTGCTACTGGACTCAAAAGCTTTAGCCCCCAAATCTAAGATGCTACTGGACTCAAAATAGAGCTTAATATGAATTTATTCCAAACTAAGTCCACAGTATTTAATGGGACTACTTCTAGTAAGAAGTACTCTAGCCCTGAGGGTGTTTTACCTACATAGGAAATGGTTGGGGCAGCAAGCCATATCAAACAGTAGACCAAAATAGATCTGGCCCCCATTGCCTTCATAAGCCCACAGTGGGAGCTTACCTGGAGACAGGGTTTCATAGGCTACACCCTCTTCTTTCTATGCATAAGAACAGCCCAGTGATCCATCTAGTCCAGCATCCTGTTTCACACTGCAGCCAACGAGTTGCGCTGGAGGGTCAATACACAGGCCATAGAGGCCTTCCCTGAGGATAGCTCCTGGCACTGGTATTCAGAGGTTTGCTAGCTCCATATAGGGAGCTTTCCTTAATTTACTGTGGCTACTACTCACCATCACGAATCTGCCTAAGGTTCCTTTGAAGACATCTATACTTGTGGCCATCACTACATTCGCTGGAAGTAAATGCCACAATTTAATTACTTGTTCAGTTCAGTATTTCCTTTTGCCTACCTTGAACCTATTGCCATCAACTTCATTGGGTGTCTCTGAGTTATAGTACCATGGAAGAGAGAGGGAAAAAAACCTCTCAATATCTGCGTTCTCCATTTCATACATAATTTTACAAACCTCTATCATGTTCCCTTTCAGTCATCTTTTTCTAAATGGAAAATCCTAGACTCTTCAGCCTTTCATCACAGGAAAAGTGCTTCAACTTCATAATTATACTTTTAAAGTTCTGATGTGTATAATCTAAAATTCTAAAAAAATATAATCTATTGTTCCCGTGGGTCCACTACCAATAAGGTGTGATGGAGCAGGTATGTCTAAGACAGTAGGTGTGATGGAGCAGGTATGCCTAGCACAGTTATCACACATTGAGGTGGAGGAGGAAGCCATTTTATTTATTTATTTATTATTTGCATTTATATCTCGCCCATCCCACGAGTGGGCTCAGGGCGGGTAACATCATTAGAATAAATACAATTTCAGTTTAAAACATTAAACATTAAAACACAATAAAACATTATAACAATTAAAACAATGGGTATTGCTTGGAACGGCGTCAGTTGGCTATTAAGTTCTGGCCCTATGGTACAATGAGTTATAGGCCAGTTTCGGTGGTCAGTAGACAGGTGACAGATGGGTGACAATAACCTCAGGGAGCCCATAAATGGGCACCCACTGCCTCAACCAAAGGCCTGGCGGAACAACACTAAGGACCAAACTACACACTTGTGTTTTTAGGGTCTGGTCCAACTTCTCCAAAGGAGAGGGAGGAAGGACTGCTGCCTTCTCCTCCTGCTCTTCCATGCTGTTTTGGTATAGTCAAATGGCTTGGGAGAAGGCAGGACCCCTTCCTCCCCCTGTGGTAGAGTTCCAAGTCGAATCAGGCTCTCCTTTATTTTAAAAAAAGCCATTCCCCACACCTGCGGTGTGGCAACAAATGAGTAGTGTGGCCCAGTTTTTGGACGACGAGGTTCTCCATTCCCCTCCCCATACCTGTGTGGGGTGTTTGGCCCTTGCATCCCCCATCTGGAAGAGTGGGGTGAACATTTCTGCTGGATCTTTGTGTCTAGAGTTTTGGGCACACCTTTGTTGCAAGTAGATAAATAGGTACCACTTCGGTGGGAAGGTAACAGCGTTCCGTGCACCTTGGTGTTTAGTCATGCCGGCCACATGACCACGGAAACGTCTTCGGACAGCGCTGGCTCTTCGGCTTTGAAACGGAGATGAGCACCGCAACCCTAGAGTCGGATTCGACTGGCTTTCGAGCAAGGGAACCTTTACCTTTACCTTTACCTTGTTAGCAATGTGATCCAACATTGCTTATCAAATGGTATGGTTTATTTCTGTAAAGTGCTCTTTTACCACAGTTCCCATTGCTAAAGCCTCCATGTTTGTTCTGAAGCCTGATTTACATAATGCAGGAGAATCCAGAGGTAGAACGCTGAAATGGGCAAAAGGACTGCATTGTGTCAGACTGTAGATGGATTCCACTTTGAATTGTGCACCACCTTGTTATGAATGGAGGTTGTTCTGATTCTAAAATAAGTTTATTTGCTGGAATGGGTAATCAGATTCCCAGCCGCATGCCAGGGAAAAAAGGTGCAGGTATAGTGAGATTCAATACCGGGGAAAACCCGGGCAGAGGCAGTGAAGCATTTGCCAGCTGTCATCTTTTCCATGATGGAATATCTTGCTCTCACTTCATAAGCATCATAGCACCAAATTGGTAGGTGAGGCCAGCAAGCTTCTGATCTCTTAACTAGAAATATTACTGGTGATTGATTCTGTTGTGGGAACTGGAGAGTTAGCCCCAAAGTTGTCATTGATTCCAGTATGGAAAACTTCCAGTCCACAATCAGGTAAAATAGATATGCTACCATGTGCCCTTTGTTTGGTTCTAGAACACATGGGCGGAGGCCTCAGTAAGTTCACCCAAAGGAGTATAAGGGCTGGCCCATTCTCCTTCAGACACAGAAGACCTAGGTGATGTTCATCAGAGTGGTTTTATGTTTGTTTCTCTGGTGAATCCTGCTATATTTCCCTTTTGCTGGAAAGTAATTCCTAATTGTGCTGTCTGCTTAAATAGAGGTTTAGCAGAATAAAGTTCTTTTAGCAAACCAAAGTGACAGGCTACAGGGAGTGGGGACCTGAAGACTCCCACCCACAGCACCTAGGACTCCATATGCTATGTGAGGCCTGTGACAGTCTTGAAAGATAACTCCATCCTAACGGAGGAAGGAAACACAAAGGGTGGGGGGGAGTGATATCACCAGGAAGAGTGACCCTGACATCCTTTCACACCTACCCACAAACGGGGGTGGGCCAGAGGCTGTCTCTCCCAGTCCTTGTACTAGGAAAATCCATAACTAGAGATTTCTCTGGTGGTGGCTGCTATCCTAAATTCTAGCCTGGTCTGGATTGGTGGAATCCAAACTAGTTAAGATTTTCTCACAAATCCTGCCTTTTCCATGCCTTAGCTCAGGTGCTGAGCCCAGCCATGAAGTGATTGGACTAAGGAGACATGATACACCCAAGTTAAAAGCACAATAGAAAAATCACCCTTGCAAGCAAAGAGAGGGAATAGAACTTTTAGCCCTGCTGTGCCAGTTTTCTAACTGCACTGAATTTTTTTTAAGGCAAAAGGAACATTCAGAACCGGAATCTACCACACACGGTCTATAGTAAGGCATTTTACTTGTTTCAATATTCTACTGCTTCATTCTTCTTTTAGAGTTACTCCCACACATCAGCAAGTCTTTGTTCTGTTTTTAAATTCACCACTAAACGACAAGGCTGTGTGAGGAGTTGTCAGTCTCTCCAGTGATCATTCAGTACAGGCGTCAGTCTTCTGACTAGAGGGTTCAGAAGTTTATTTATTCCAGGTCTTGGTAAAAACCTTGTGTCCCAGCCGATGATCAGTCAATGTTGTCTTTTAAGAACTTTATTTAAAATCATTCTACTTTCTCTTAAACAGATTAAATAAATCAGAATCACAATTATACAGAAAATACTAGTATATGTAAATGAGAGTATCAATTTTAAAAAGCATATATGTCATCCCTTTTCCTACCTAGCCAGCATTTAAAGATAAAATGCAATGGTCTGAAGTTCTTACCAAGGCACGGTGGTGTCTGACTCCAGCCAGGCTCTCACATATTCATCATTCAAACAAACCACATTGTCAGAAACTGTGTGGCACACATGCTAACTACATTCATTCTTGGTGACCATGCACTTACATCCAAGCCTTTTGGCGTCAAGTTGGGGATCATATTTTTGTGATTATAGGTCAGAGATTACAGCATCATCCAGAGGTGTTATTACTTAATATAGGGTTAGGGATTGGTATACCATGGTCTACACTGAGGCTTACAGAATTCTTGTTAGCAGCAGCTAGAATGGCTATAGCCTCTCGATTCCACAAACAATTGACTTGTGGTTTGATAAACTATGGAATATTTATATTATGGAGATGATAGCTTATCATAGTAACAGCTGTATAAACTCTGGGGAAGACTGTTCAGGTTTTGTGGAAATATAGTAGCCATACCTAAACTATGTGGTTTCTGAAGGGAAACTGCTGGATGCCTCTTTGCTGGTAGATGCATTTACTCTCTAGTAGTTTTAAAGGTGGTATTAACTTTGATGAGTTTTTGTGTATCTATACTGGGATATGGCTCTGTAGTTATTGCAGTTAAAATTGTTTATTATAATTGCTTATTAATGTACTTGCTTGGTTTATAAAGAATAAAGGATATTTAGGAAAAACAAAACAAAACACCAAGGCTTTTCAGAAAAGATAAGATAGTCCCATACCAACCGAGTGGAATTTTAGGTATCCCTATCTTGTATAGACAGAATTGCATGAGTGTCACATGACTTTCTTAAATCATCAGATTTGTTTTCTCTAAAGATTGCCAGACAGTTGTGAGAATGCCAAAGAACAACTTATTGCAAATTTTATTCCATTTGTTCTGTAAGTTTTTCTGGATATAAAGCCATTTACTCACAAGTTATCTTTCTCAAAACTGAAGCTTTAGGTTTGCTGGAACACTGGAAAAAACCCTCATGTTTACAGATTTACACAAAAACCTCCAAGCAGACCCTCAGACCTACTGAGGCAAAACATCCTAAACAGAGATTTAAAGTTATGTGAATCAGGCCTGAGTTACAATCCATGAGGCCAGAACTATGCAGTTATATCTGACACACTGTCATGCGGGAAGGCATTTTACTGCTGCTTTTAGAAGTATATTGTAGAAACTGGAACTATGTATGGGTATTTTATGCTTAGTATTCAGGTGTATTCTATGGAAATGATTTTTGTAATCTGCCTTAAGGCCTCTAATGAGCATAATGGTGAGGTAGAAGTTTTAAATAACAGGCTGAAGCTTGTTTATTAATGGAGATTTTATTTTTACACAAAAAGGACAGCTGCTCCAAGACATGGCTGAATTTTGGAAAGGATATCCTGAGAGTAGGTGTCCAGGAGTGAAGGTACCAGCCCCCCCCCCCCCGCACTCACAAACCTTGAAGGGAGCCAGACTGTGGTTTCACAGCAATAGGGAAATGGTGGATGGGAGGTTAGGCAGCAGATTGGAAACAGGTGTGTCAGCCTCACCCCATGCTGAGGGTAAGACTAGGGGTGGGTTCAAAGAGAGAGTGAGAGCAACCCATTGGGAGCAGGCAGAATTGGATCACTTGGTGGGGCCTTGCCCCAAAGGGGAAGACTTAAGCAGGGAGCTCAAAGTTGGCAGGGGAGGAAGAGCATGGGAGGAACCCAGAGGGCTAGAGGGAGCAACAGGGAACCAACATGCAAGCAGGAGAGAGAGGGACTAGGGTGTCTGCCAACCCCCCTCCTCCTGCATCATCTGAGACCACCGCCAAACTCCCTAGCATAAAAGCTGTGCCCTGGAGGACTTTGTTGCGCCCAGACAACACCCTGTGGACCGAAGACCCGACAGTGGCACTTTTAATTAAGCCCGTAAACACATTGTTTTCAGGTTAATTATACACGTTCAGAAGCCAGACTGATGGTTCTTTTGCACACACACAGGAGTAATTCAAACAATACTGAAAACACTATCAAGAAAGTGAAACCCAGTTGTAGCTGCTGGAAGCCAACATCTGTGCAAATGAATTGAGCTAGAGAAACTAACTACAGCTGATAAAACGGGATGAGCATTAACTCAGACAGTATTTCCCTAACAGCTGCTTGTGACAAAAATGCCTAGGTCCCAGACTTGCTGCCTTATTCCTCAGGAATATTTTCAGCCATATGCAGTTTTACTAAACCCTTTTTATTACAGGCCAAGTAGGGGGAAACAATTACCCCCCCTTCTCAACAACAGTCATAAATCAAAGTAGGGAAGGATTCATAGTCTTATCAGCAAATACACCTGCTCATTGCTTGCTTACAGCACTAAGTCCAATAAATAAGCTATCCATGTTGAGGCTGTATATACCTAGTCCTCCCTTCACTTAAAAAACTCCCCAGCTTTACTAGTTTGTGATGCTGCTCCAGCTACTGAAAAAGAGGAATAAATAAAACCGTCTCCAATGAGGGCTGTGTAATCTTGTTCCAGAAGTGAATGTGCAACCTTTCCTTCTCCTTACAAATTTGGAAGCCTTCAGCAATGTGCAACAGCGGATTAGAAGCAAAACAGAAGTGGAAAATGTCCCTCTCCATTCACTGAAGCACTTGTCCATGCCAAAGGAATGCACACAATTACATCTGAAAGTGTGTTTAAAATGTTTCTGGTGCCTAGTTGAGCTTCTTGAAGATTTTTACAGCTACTTGTTTAGATACAAAATGAAACAATTAAAGCAAGTAAGATTTATATTTAAACAAATGCTATTACTTTATTGGTCCTGATCTGAATAGCCCTTGCTAGATCAATCTTGGCTGATCTCGAAAGCTACGCAGGGTCGGCCCTGGCAAGTGTTTGGATGGGAGACCTCCAAGGAATAACAGAGTCGTCACATGGAGGCAGGCAATGGGAAACCACCTCTGAACATCTCTTGCCTTGAAACCCCATGGGATCGCCATAAGTCAGCTGTGACTTGATGGCATTTTCCACCACCATTATTGTATTGGTAATTTACGTGTATTAGCCCAGATTCTTTAATTAGCTAAGGGACTGCATCCAGCCAACTTTCTGGCTCAGTCTCACCCAATTCTTCACTTTATTATAGCCCTCATTCCACATGGCTTTCATCGGTACAGATCCCATGATTGCCAGCAGACATTTTTGGCAGTCTAAAGAGACTCTCCTCTCTCTTTTTCATCAGCCAAAAAAACTGGTTTGATCCAACCCCATATGTAGTCTGTATCACAGATCAGGAAAATTACACAATAAAGATGAAAATATCCTTGATTGATAGCTTTTATAAAACTGTTTAAAAGAGCTCTTATTTATAAATTCCCAGTGGAATTAAGGCAAGAAAAATAGAAGCTCACTGTAGAGTTTTGTAAAGAACTTCATTTGTTTACTTCAATAAGCAGTGGATCAATAAGCCATTCTCATACAAAGTAGACTGCACTTTGAATTTTATTAGTATTTTCCATGTGCAAAAGTAATTGCTAACAGGATTTAGGACATTGTCTCATTTGTTCCTAGTACCGTAATACCAGTCAGTTTTGCTATTACATACTTTCTGTGTCCATTTAAGAATTTTAAAGCTTTATATTTGATAGAAAAAACTCACAACTTTATATTCACAAAAAGTGAAAGCCTTCCACTGTCATTAACTTCAACACATTGGTAGAAAAAACCAATGGAATTAAGTACATTTTTAAAAAATCACCAACAGTAACTGTTTTCACAAAAATAATTTAATGTCATAGTCCCAAAACCATAGCTGAAACCACTGGTCACAGCACATCATGTGAAGCAGCAACAAAACATGAACAAAGGCAATCAAGAAAACAGGCTTTTCCTATATTCATTTAAGAATTCCTGCTTTGGAATTTGTTTGGGAAAAGGGGTACATGTTTGGCACTTAAATCACATCTTAGGAACCCAATATTCTGGAACAGCTGCCATCCCAGGATTGTGCCCACTATACAGACTCCCAAGAACAAACTGATAGCAACTTAGCTGCACCAAGAAAAGTTCAGCCTCTCCAATTTCCTCTAAATGCCAAGCTCATGGGAAAAATGGCTACATTGTAGCAGACAAAGGCTATGAGTGCCAGCTTTTATCCCTGGCAAGCCATCTGGTCCATAAGCCTTATGGTACCCATTCTTTAAGTGACTGAGCTGAGCTCTGGAGTTTCACAAGTGTTCTTCTCAAGCTGTCATTTACAGTTAAGTCAAGAATCAAATATCCAAATTACCTTTGTCATTAACATTTATCGATATGCTGAACCCATTATTCTCCCAGATGACATTTAAATGATAATGCTGAGGAAACAGGGTATTCTACATTTTACACCAGTACATATATGCAGTAGTTTCAATCATTATACATTTAACATTTTCATTGCACTTAATGAAAGGCATTTATATTAAATATCCTGTACAGACCTGATACACTTTGCATTTTCAATGCTTAGTGTTTCTCCTATGTTCCCCAGTTTTCTCATAAGCTTCTACACAAACATTTTGTGAAAGCGGAAGCCATTTCACAGATGTGTAAACATTTTGAGTGCACACTAGCTCATAGTGCTATGCATTTCATGCTAAGATGACACCAAGTTCACTAGTTTATCTAGAAAAATAAGCCTTTTAATAAGATTTTATAGGAGAAAGTGAGCAATAAATTTAGCTCTCCTTTATTCTCCATGGGATCAATTTCTGACAGCAAATTTAGGGTATGTTCTAGCAATCTGAGGAGTCTCCATATCCTGAAGGACTCCATGAGTTCACCTAGATCCCCTTATATTCAAGAAACTCATTTTAATGCCATAGAAAGGGAGAACAGATCTCCCAACACAGATAGTTATGTGGACCAACTGTATGTGGTATGGGAGGGGGAGGGCAACATGGAAGAAGAGGAGCACTTAGAACACAGTTTTGGAGTATCATCAGGGCCGGCTCACCCACTAGGCAAGCTAGGCACTCGCCTAGGGCGCCGGCCCTGCAGGGGTGCCAAAATGCCCCCCGCCCTCCCGTGAAAAGCCCCCCTTCCCACCCAGCCCCGGCCTCCCCGGCTTTTCTGGGCGCCTCGTGGCTGCGAGGCGCCCAGAAAAGCCGGCGCCGCTGCTGGGAGGGAAGGGGCGGGCGTTGCAAGTCTGCCCCTTCCCCGGCTCTCCCCGGCACCTCGCAGCTGCGAGGCGCCCAGGACAAGGGCGCTGGGCCATCTTCAGGCCCCACCGGGAGTTTGGCATCCCCGGTGGAGTGGGCGCCCCAGGCTGTCCTGCCTAGGGCGCCCAGACACCTGGGGCCGGCCCTGAGTATCATAGAGAAGAATCCACAGGCCTTTAATTCCTGTCAGATTCAAGATGTTAAAGGAGAAGTGCCCTTTTATTATTCCTCACACCAATTCCCTTTTGGTATCTTTCTCTCTTCCTTCATTGTCTTTCCCAAGTTTACAAAAGAGACAAAGGATAAAATGAGCATGGTGGTGCTGATGAAGGCAAAGAAGAGGAATGAGGTTACTCTATGAGGGGGATGAGGCTACAGCTGTTGTTTTTAAGAAAAACATTTCAAAGCTATAATAAAAAACAGATTGTGCTTGATTTTGAACTTTCCAGCATAGAAAGTAGGTATTCATTATGGGTGCATAGAACTGGACACTTATGCCACCATGCTGAGTTTAGAAACAGCTTTTGGTCCACATTTTTACAACAAATGCAATGAAGATATCAGAAAAATCCAAAAATATAAGTTCTTTCTAAAGCTTCTGAAATCTATGCCTTTACAACCTGTTTTCTTCATTTCCAGAGACAGCAATCAAGCCATCAAGTGAGTAGGTTCTTAGAGGTCTGGCCTACCGTTGTTCATGAAATTGAGGAAAAAAGCCTTTAAAATACTTTTCTGGTTGCTGGGAAAAACCTTGATTAATTATTTAGGCTGGCATGTGGCATTTACAGTGCCCTCAAGTACCAATGAATGAAGTACCATTTTTATAAATGAGAGAAAAAAGTATAATTGAACTATGGATGTTTTACAGGAACTGGAAGGAGCCATCATCACTCTACAGACTTGTATATAGTGCCCAGTTCTTGAACCATTGCCTGTTTTTAAAAAAATTATGGCAGTTTTTTCCAGTTTGAGATTTATGAACAGGTGGTGTCAGATGAAGAAACTAACAAGACTTCTACCCCTGACCCCCTATGAACATGGCAGTAATGTTTTAAGTGTTTTATACTCCACACTCAAGTCCATCACTAAATTCTCACAAGTCTTATTTTGACAAGAAATGAGTCAAAACAATGCCATCACATTGGAAGAGCACTGGATTCCCTTCAAATATTGCAGTCTCCTTGAAATCCATGAAGCAGCATCACTTGGTTTTACCTTGGAAAGAAAACATAACATCAGTAATAAAACCAATAATTTCAAAGGACATTTTACTGTATCTCCTATAATGCTTTTCTAAAGAAAGATTTAGCTAGAAGTATATAACATCTGGCAATTTCTTAACTTTCTAACTTTGAACATGGGCTACTGTATCTTGGGAAAAAATAAACATACATCTTTTAGCATCTGAAAGGCTAACAACATTTTATTCTAGCATAAGATTTTTTTCAATTAGAGTCCACTAATTATACACTATGAATGAATCCACATTCCTTTTGTATAGGAGGTTTGAAAAAAATGAGGATAAGAAAACTCATTACAGATGTTATCTAGCTTAGCATCAGTAGAAAATGGTCTGTATGTCTTTCTAATTATATATGAATTTTACTTAACTACATTTGATTACTGTGTTTTACGACCTTGTCCCTGGTATTTGTATTTTTGTCAAACTTCCTACATATAATAAATTCAAAGTAAATAATCACTCCTAGGATGTGAAGAAGTGGGCTGTAATGCATAAAAGCTTAATCTGGAAGATAGGGTTGCCAGGTCTCCGCTGACCACCATTGGGAGATGGGGGGGGGTTACGGTTGCCAGATCCAGGTTGAGAGATTTGGGGGTGGTGTTTGGGCAGGACAAGGACCTTAGAGGGGTACAATGCCATAGAGTCCACCCTCCAAAGCATTTATTTATTTATTTGATTTATACCCCACCCCCCTGCTGAAAAAACATCCATTTTCTGCAGGGGAACTGATCTCTGTAGTCTGGAGATGAGCTGTAATTTCAGTGGATCCCCAGGTCCCACCTGGAGGCTGGCATCCCTATGGAAGAAAATGATGCTACTGTTTTAAGTTGCCACAGGACTCCAGTTACCTTTTAAATATTTTATCCCGGGAAAATTATAAGATATGACACAGCAGCTTGGAGAAGAAGTGTAATGGAAATCGCTTTATTGAATATGAATTATTGTCTAGAGCTTCTGTAATTGATAGCTAGCTCCCTTTACATGAAAAGATAAAAGCAGCTCTATTGTTCTTTAAAATTTGTTACGAAAGCTAACACTGTAGAGAAATGCAGTGATTTAGAGTCAACTGAAAACTGATGAAGATCATGGGTATCTCAGCACGTCTTTATGTTGAACTATAGCTGCACAGGGCCACAGTTAAAATTGAAGACATGCAGGGAGGGGAAAGGCGGTTACTCTTGTATGGTTTTGCTGATCAGTCTCCCTCTGCCCCGCTTTCCACGTTGACACAGCTTTTACAGAAACTGACCGGTGTTCATATTTTGCCTACCTTTTTTAAAAAGCTATGTCATGGATATATAGCCAGAAATATATGGGACCAATTGGGGGTCTTGACCAAAAAGATCACAGAAAATGTCTCTGTGCACAGAACCAGAGCTAGTTTGGCCCCTCAGTGAAGTATGCTAAGAAGGGACTCTAGAGTCCCAGAATAGAATAGCCCTGGCAAGGGATAAGAAGACAAAGCAGTAACATAATTATATGGCCTTGTATTGATTAGAAGCTGTTTAACCGAATACTGATTGATATATATAAGCACAGGGACTGTTTAAGAATGGCAGGAATGTCCAGCTTCACAGAAGTGGAGATACTGTTCAAAGATGGGCGTTCTGGTTGAGGGCAAAATGTATGAGAAACTTGTAATCAGTATTTTTAAACAGACTTTAAGATAAAACAGCAAGAATAAATTTATATTTTTTATATATTTTAATAAGACATTTCAAGTATTGATAAACTTCTATGGAGTTTGAAGTTATAAAATAATGAGTTAGCCAAGAATGTGTGCCCTTATCAAGTGGGACAGTTAGCTATTGTTATGAGATGATTAAAATATGGGAAATTGAATTGATCGAGAGCTTCTTTCAAGAAGCTCTTTGCTTGTGACCTGCTTATTTTTTTTTTTTTGGGGGGGGTAAGAAACTTCTAGGGACTCATGTAATTGCTCTTCTGTAATTATCTATGTACTAGTGATGGATGGATTGTTTATTTTTTGGTTGATTTTGTTAGTTAAGAATTTAATAGTTTTGCTTTAATAGAAGCTTAATAAAAGCTTAAAATGGAAGTGGATATTCTCTAATAGTATTTCCTTGTGCACTATACCTAGAAAGAATCTAAAACATTACTGACGTGTACCTCTGGCCTGGATCTGATATAGGAAAGCCAACCAGATGCCTAGGGTTTAAGAGTACAGCTATATCTGAAATAGACCTGACTAGAGTAATCTGGAAAGGTATGTCAGTATGGTCCAGTGTAATCTAGTCCATACAGCACAAACAACGAGTTTGTCTCTGTTAACATTCCGTTCAGTACACACATAATGCAAGGCAGGTCACAGTAGTTTACATGGAAATTAAAAGAGACAGTAAGCCAATTGTCCAAGAATGTGGATATTAACATTTTAATCCAGAAACTGATCATCCTACATAGTACATACCAAGAGGCAGAAATCACAGAAAAAGTATGACAAGCATTTGAGAAACATGGACAGTCAAACACCATGTGTTTAATATTTAAAGGAACACCGCAAGATATACATACTTGGAGGGGTCCTCCAATACAGGCTGGCACATGTGACTTTGTCAGTTTCTACTCAAAGCAAAAGAATTTCCTTCTTGCATTTCCTGAAGGATGTATTTGACTATGATCAGTTTATTAGTTTGAGTGCAAAGACTCCATATTTGCTCTAGTTATCCCACAGCTCTTTTTCACTGACAGTTTAGAATAGAATATGGGGGTAAATCACAGTGAGGATGCCCCACGTGCCATGTGGCAAGCTGAGCAGCTATCATGGCATTCTGTTAACCCGAGCCTTTCACTACAACATGTTCAGAAATAAACAGTGACTATTTAAACAATGAAGCATCTCAAACTATGAAAGTAAGGGAAGCATACTAAAAGATCAATGAGACTAAGAGCAGCAACAAACTAGGGAATTAACTTGAATTCCACATCTATAAAATTAATGGAATTCAGGGGCAGCGAAACTGCAAAAGAGTACTGTAATTATACATATTTCTCCTTTGCCCTGTTTGATGCTATGGGTGAACTGGTGTGCATCACAATATACAGAAACTGGACACATAAGTTAGAAGTCCCAAGAGGTCTCCTTGTCCAGATGCAGAGGATGAATCAACATTAATTAATAGAATTAAATATGTAGTTCAACACTAAAGATGAAACACAAAGTTGACACAGAAGAATTCTGAACAAAAAGCTTTCCTGCCAGGGCATGAATATACTGCTGCATGTGGAGCATGTCAGGCCATAATTGAATATGCCATGTTGGGTCTGAGGAGATCAGACAGAGTATAGATAGATGAATAAATAAACTGTAGTTGCTTGACACGTCCTCACTGGCAGTTCAGATTCTTCTGCTTACAGGCTACATACAGAATAGTGTCACATGCTCCAAATCTAAAATACATAAGGTCCAGTTTCTTCAAGGCAGACAGCTGGGTGGAATCACACATTATGTATGATCAAACTTAAGACAACATCTTGTTGATTTACAATTGCCTGCTTCTTACAATACAGAAAGTCACTTGCAGACCATTTAATGGCTGAGTTCAGACTGGCAATTTGCCCTGGTAGGGACCCGGGCCAGCGACGATTCAATCCCAGAGTAAATTGGGCGTTCACACAAGCACATCTGCCTGGCGCCCCCCACCCGTAGCCAACCCATGCTGTTGCGCTTCACCGCCTGATTAAAAATATACCTCATAAAACTGGTAGCAAATCCAAAAGCCCGCATGTGTTGCGTGTTTCTCTGCTTCTGGGAAGTCTGAACGCGCAGCCGAAAAGCCGGGAGCAACCCGCGTTGGGCAGAAGGCAGCAGCGGTATGATTGGCCATGCTCCGCTTTACTGCCCAATGCGGTGCCGGCGCTGCGGGGTCCTCCCCCAATCGGCAAAATGCGCTTATGCGCATGAGTGCTCATGCACACATACACCCATACACCCACAGCCAAATTAATGGGGAAACGTCAAATACAGCACGCCCCCGCACGCGGCAGTCTGAATGCTCCCGCCCAGCTCCGCCCTGCATCTTCTGGCAGCAGCCCGGGCTGTCTGAACGGGAAAACCCAGAACAGTTTATTCCGGGGCTTTTTTGCTACGACTGGCTGCCGGAGCAAACTGCCAGTCTGAACTCAGCCAATGTTTCCGTTATTTCCCTGTGAACTTCCTAACACCAGCCCAAAGTCTGCAAATATTGGGATGCCTGTTTTTCTTAATTTCAGCTGGATGTAAGACACACATTAACCAAAGGTTTGAGAACAAATGGCAAATGTAGTGCCTCAGCTTGCTGTAGTTGCCTTTCAGTAAGTAACAAGCTAGTACTTGCAAGGTATCTGGATGCCTTTTTCATGTAGATGATTGTGGACTGCAGAAGAAAGTAATGTAGCAATGCCACTAATCTTTAGAGAAATGCTAGCCATTAACGAGACAATACCTTGAGAGGCAACCTCTTCCTATTAAGAGGTCTGGTAGGACAGAGTGGATGCAAATATGACTTGCATGGCTCTGTATAAAGATGAGTAGAGTGCCTTATAATCCAGAGTTACAGGTATCTGAGAATTCCATTTTGGCAAAGGATGACAAAGCAATGATCCGGATTCTTGAAATTTGATCTGGGCTTCAAAACAGTATAATGGTTACTCCTTTGGATGACAGATCATCAAGGAAGACCAGAATTGCTATCACATCTGCTCATTTCATGCCTTGAAAGCCCTGTGACGTTGGTTGTGACTTGATGACAGTTTATTATAATTAAAACAGTTGCTTCAGTTTTTCATCATGGACACTATCTGACCCTTCAGCCATGGTACTATGACTAATAGCTAAAACGCATTCATCCTGTTACCAGAAGCCACTCTAAATTAAGGACATTTCCACTTCAAGTCTGAGAAGCAAGAATTCAATTGGGTAGAGTTTAGGACACACAGCCAGATTTCCTGATGTTATTTTCAACAGCTGGCAAGTTCTTCATTTTCTGCCTTCAATGACAGAAGTTAGAAGTCACAAGAGATGTATAACACCAGAAGTTTTACAAATTTTATTTCAAACTGGTACCAGACTTCCCTTACTGGTAATTCCACATGCTTAACAGATCAAAAGTTTCTCTGGTGAAGGAGATCAGAAGTTTCTCTGGTGAATTAAAAAGCAGTAAGTAGATTCAGGTGGGCAGCTGTGTTGGTCTGAAGCTACAGAATGAAGTCTAAGTCCAGAGGTACCTTTAAGACAATGAAGTTTAATTCTGGGTATAAGCTTTCTTAGAGCAGCAAGTTAGTCTGCACAGGATTTTGACATAAGACACATGAGCATGTTCCACAGACTGGATTCCACTAAGATGAGGGAAAAATGAGTTCTTATCGACATCTGAGGTATTTCTGCCCTGCATCTTCATTCATATAAGTGTTCTACACAAGCACTGATTTCCTTTCCAGTATATGAAACAGGAATTGCTGAAAACTTTAATACTAGTTTGACATGCAGACTCAGCAGTCAAGGCTTTTGGAACTATTCACTGTCAGCAGGCATACTAAAGTAACATTCCCAATGGCTCATGCCTCAGATACAGTCAGTCCTCAATATACAACTGTCCTTATATACCACATTCGTGGTACTGTTACTCCACTACTCCAGGTCATTGTTTGAATTGTTTTCATGGCAAAGAACTCCTCCTCATAAACCTTCATGGTTTTAATGATACCACTACTTTCTCTCTTTTCTCTTTGCTACATCAGTGTAGCAAAAGTGCCTTCTGCCAGAAACTGTTGTGGCTTTTCAGATGGTTACAGAATCACTTCTTTTTGATGAACAGATTTTGATATAATCTCTCAGCATGTGTTGTGCAGTTAGACCAAAAGATAAATCAGGCACGGATGTACGTGGCAGATTAGTATTTATTGTATTGTTTTTAGAGGTAGTAATATTGTGTTTTAAATTGTATACTGGTTTTAACTGCTTGTAAGCCACCCTGAGCTGCCTCAGCGGGAGGGTGGGATAAAAGTCCAATAAATAAATAAATAAATAAATAATGTTTAATAGAAAGAATAAGATTATTCTTTTAATTGGGAGAGAAGACAAGACACAAATAAAAAAGAAAATCCCACACTCTGCAGGAGTGGAGAGTCTGCCCTCCCCTACCAATCATTCCTGTACCTGGTGTACCACATCTGTGTGAGCTGTTCAGATTTTTAAAAATAGAGACCTCATGTAATCCTGCATTACAGTAGCAAGCACCTGGCTCCTCTTCTTCCAAGACCTAAGGAGGAGCCACATACAGGAGCCTCAGGAAGAATGGACTAATAGGCACCCTAAAGCACTTGAAATGAATGACACCATACCTGGCATGGCAGTAACCAGGTCAACAGAGATGAGCTGACAGAGCCCTGTGAAAAGCCACCTCACAGCCCATTTTCCACTTATGTAGGATGTAGAATCACAGTCAAGACCTTTCAAATGCAAGTCCATAAATAATCCCTTCCTTGATCCACTGTAGCAAGTGAATCTTTTCTAGGTGATCAGCCAGAGTACCTTTAAAGAGCTGGGGCTACAATCTGCTAACTGAAGAGACAGTAAGATTTTTGACATAGCAGCTTCTATAGACATACTTGCAAGGCTAACATTATGGCTTGGATTCACCAGATGAAAGGATTTTTGTCTGCTGTGTGACTTCTTCACCATAAGCTGAAAATGTCTCCTGAAATGCTGCTTCCACGGGACAACCAAAAGCATCAGGGGAGTCAGATCCTTAACAGGAGGGGGGAAGCAATAAAAACCCCTCCCTCCTACATGTGTGGGAATCCTCTGGAAAATCCAAGCCTATGGTTGCATGTGGCCTTTTCTTATCATCACTTCTGAAAGCACTTCCAAGTTGAACAATTTTTCAACACAGTTTGAACTAAAGCAGCCAGAAATTAAAATAAGTAAAACACAAATGACAGCATTTTATAATTTTGCAATTAAAATGAACACTTGAGTCATACATGGGACTTTTCAGTTTAGAAAAGAAACAACTATGGGGTGATATGAGAGAGGTTTATAAAATTATGCATGGGGTGGAGAGAGTTGACATAGAGGACTTTTTCTCCCTCTCTCAAAATAGTAGAACTCAAGGGCATCCAATGAAGCTGATGGGCAGTAGGTTCAGGATGGACAAAAGGAAATACTACATTAAATAGAGAGTGATTAAAATATGAAATTCGCTGCCAGAGGATGTAGCGATGGCTGAAGGAATAAACAGCTTTAAAAGGGAATTAGATTTATTCATGGAGGATTAGTCTATAAATGGCTACTAGCCATGGTGACTGAGGGGAACCTCCACATTCAGAGGCACTAATCCTCCAAATCCCAGAGCCAAGAGGCAACCATCAGTGGAAGGCCTTGGCCTATATGCCCTGTTGTTGGCCTTCTAGAGGAACTGGTTGGCCACTGTGTGAGACAGGATGCTTAACTATGGACCACTGGTCTACTCCAGCAGGGCTTTTCTTATGTTCTTATGGCGGTTTGCATGTATGATAAATAATTCTTAGAACTGATGAGCCAGAATATTCCCATTAAAAAAACAACAGCAACCCTCTTTAATTGCTGGCTTCAACTGCACGTACAAAACCTTCACTTTAAGGGTGTCTGTATCACTCTTTTGTATGTAGTGACTTTTGCTGCACATGCACACTGGCTTAGAATCTATGCAGTTGCAGCAGGAGGTGCTGGTGGAAGTAGATCTTACTTTTCTCCGCTCCCAATCAGATGCCAAAATGCAACACTGGAGGTTGCTGGTGGAGGGAAGAGAACCTACATGGATTAAGAGCCACTCAAAACAGAGAGCTGCAGTGAAGGAGGAAGAGAAATAGTTAAATTCACCCCTCCTGCTTCGTGTGCAAGCAGAGTCTCTACCACCTGCTGGTGGCTTCTGGGGGTAGAATGGAAGCTTAATCAACATTAATGACCAAATTCAGCCTGCCTGCAAACAGGGCCAGCTTGAGGTGGTTCGGTGCCCTAGGCGGGTGCAGATCCCAACCTCCCAGTGGGGTCTGGAGATGCCACCATGCCGCCCCTGGCTGGCTCCAGTCCCTCGGCTGCCATCTCTCCCCGCTTGGGGATTGCACACAGCCCTCCCCTGCCCCTTCTCCCCTCCCTGCCGCCTCTTTGTGTTGGAAGCCGGCAGCAGCTGGAGGCAGGAGGAGAAGGAGAGCAAGATCCCAACCCCCCTACCCATATCGACCGACGACTCTGCTTCCCGGCAGGCAGCCTTCCCCACGCGCTCAATCTCAAGCGGAGATCAGGCGTCCCTGGAAATGCCAGCTTCCTTCCTGTTCTTAAAGGGGCAGTGCAGGAAGCTGGCATTTCCCCGCGAGCCCAATCTCCTCTCAAGATCGAGCACGCGGGGAAGGCTGCCTGACCATCTGGAGAAGAGCCCCGGAACGCAGCCCAAGCAGCAGATAGACGGAGAACGAATCCTTCCGGCAGCTTCTTGTTCTTTCTGCTGCTATAAGTTACACTCCCCCCCTCCAGTTCCAGCTGGCGGCTCGCTGGCGGCTCGCTGGCGGCTCGCAGGGGCTGCATCCCCCCCCACACACACATGGGGTGGGACCCCAGCGGCCTCATGCCCGGTGGGACCAGGCAGGCAGCTCGGGGGAGATGGTCCTGCCAGGGAGTGAGGGAGCTCCAGACCTTCTGCCTGCCCATGGTGGTGGGGGGAGGTCCTCCACATCCTCCTTCCAGAGAGAGACCATCCGAGGGTGCCGGCTGATCTCTGCTCTAGTGGCGGGGACTCTCCTACCACCCCCCCCGGGCTCTGCAGGGGACTATGGGAATTGGTGAAGCCCTCCCCGCACCCCCCTCGAGCGCTGCTTCCAGACGACCCTTCCGTGGGCTCCGTCTAAGAACGTAAGGAGAGGATCAGAGCAGTTCAGGACTGGCGGCGGCAGCGGTGGCGGGGACAGTCCCCGCTGGCCGCTGCCATGCCGCCCCTGCCTCTTCCCCCCTTGGGCACCCCCAGGACTTTTGGCAGCGGCAGTGGGGAGGTGGCAGGGTGGGGCGCTGTTTGGTGCCCCTGAGGGCCGGCGCACTCTAGGTGAGCGCTCAGCTCGCCTAGTGGGTGAGCCAGCCCTGCCTGCAAAATTGTGAAATTTCTAAATGATGTAGTATAAATATATATTGAAAGAGTGCCATGCCGTTCTTCCTGTTTATGCAGCAGCGCTGTTGGTTGCGTCTCAGAGAAGCTCCAGAGATGTGCCAAACTGGCCCACTTTTTGGGGGGTCTAGAGGACTCTAGACCCAAGGAGGCTCCTGGAGGGGTCCTCTGAAGTCAGTGGGGTGCATTTTTGGGTCACTTCTCTTGGTTAGTCTGGGAGTAGAGAGACCCTAAGACAGCCTCATTCACCCAGTGGGGACAGCAGCCTTTCTGGCTTTCAGCTGTGTGCAACAGAATGATCTAAAGATAAAAGAAGAAATGGAATCTGCCTGCAATCTTTTCAAGAGTAGACTGTGAATTATAACTAAAGGTTTAAAGGTCCCCCCCCCAATCTGGTTGTAATAAATACCATTACAGAAGGAAATTTGGAGGAGGAGGAGGAGGTGAAGAGTGAAAGAGAACTCTCTCTTTCTACTTGGATTTGCTTTTTGCTTTCCGCCCCCTTGGGATTGGGAAAAGCTATAATTGAAGGAAGAAATAAGTAAAAAACTGGAGAGCCTTGCAAATTAAAAGAATTCAAGTTTGATGTTGAATTGGATTTGTTTTTCTTTTGATGGAAAGGGAAGACGGGAAAACTAAAGCTGTACTGGAACTAAGAGTATTGTCTTTGGGGACTAAGAAACTGTAATTATAAACTGGAAACCGTCTTTCTATCTAATTTTGTTGGATTATAAATTTTGAGAACACTGGCCCTTTTGATCTGGAAAAGATTGAGCTATTTCGTTTTTTAAAAATATTACTGGGAAGCTGACTTTGATCTGTTGGACTTTATTGGGTTGGAATATAAAAGACGAAGTTTGGATTTCCTTTATTTGCTACTGGATTCGGATCTGGCCTTCTTTTTACTTACGCTTGGAGTATTTTGGGATGGAACCTTGCCTTTTCTTTGAGATAATTAGACTGTGATTTGGAGAACTGTACAGGGATTTGGAAGTTTTGGTTGAATGTGAAAATAGTCTCAAATTGTTTTGGTTTGCACAGGAGAAGCACAATTTGTTTGGGTTACTGAGAAGAACACAGGAACAGCTGAAGAGGCCTGTCATTTGTCTTTCCTTTTTAAAGAGGTATACAAAGAAACTTTCAGATTAATGTCTGATATAAATTGATATAAACTAGTAGAATAATCTAAATGAAAGTGTTTGGGGAGATTGGATTGGAGGATATTTATTATATTGAATCTTATTTGAGATTTGATAATGGCTCTTTTAATTGTCAGTTGAAATATAGAATCTGGTAAGAGAAAATAAAGGGGGAGGGGGAAATAGTAAGGATTTTGGGTGATTAACTGTATAATAGAACAAAAATATATTTTTTAAAAGTTGTGAATATGAGTAAGACAACTAATAAGACTACCCTCCCCGAACATCTCCAGCAGCATAGCCTACTCCACAGACTAAATCACTGGGAACTACGCTAACAGTGGAATCTTTGAAAGACCTTAAAAATTATATGCTAGCTATTTTACAAACTAGCCTGAGCCAAATTCAGAATGATATGCAAGCTAAATACCTTTCAAGTTTAAGCCAGGTGCAGAATGACCTGCAAGACAGACTTCAGTCAAGCTTAAATCAGGTGCAGACAGCTTTAACACAAGTTACAGATCAAATGAAGAATTTGAATACAGAGATTGGAGATGTAAAAGTTAAAATGGCTGATTTCAACAAGCAATGAATAGAAAATAAGAAGGAAATAATAATGGTGGCACAGCAAGCCAAGAAAGCTGAAGCAACATTATTGAAAATGGACAGGACGGACACAGCAGAAGACAGCTTTGGACTCTCTGATTCAACTGGAAATGGATAGAGCTGCTTATGTGCTGAGATTTCAGAACATGACTGAACAAAAAGAAGAGATAATTAGAGTTATAGCAGAAGGACTGGCGGATTTCATGGGAGTCGAATATGAAGAAATGGAGAGGGAAATTGACTTCTTTTTTTTTAGATAATTTTTATAATTTTTAAGAAACATATAAACCAACCAACAAACACACACACACACACATACATGAGAGTGGTAGTAACAACATCATATCTCTTAGATCGCCTCTTACCATATGGACCATTATATTTTTGTAAGTCTATGTTTGGTGTAGTGGTTAAGTGCGTGGACTCTTATCTGAGAGAACTGGGTTTGATTCCCTGCTCCTCCATTTGCACCTGCTGATGTGACCTTGGGTCAGTCACAAGCTCTGGCACAGCTGTTCTCTCAAGGACAGTTTCTGTCAGAAGTTCTCTCAGCCCCACCTACCTCACAGGGTGTCTGTTGTGGGGAAGGGAAAGGAGTTTGTAAGTCACTCTGAGATGCCTTTGGGCAGTGAAGGGCGGGGTATAAATCCAATCTCTTCTTCTTCTACATTGACAATTTTAACAATCCTAGCTCTATATATGTAACTATAAAATTACAAATCATAACAATCTATAATTATTACATCTCTATTACAAACCAAGCCAATAACAATCTTCTAAAAATTAACTTTATCTTTACCTATTAACTAACTTTATAACATTTCTATTTGTGCTAATTGTTTAAACATGTAAGTAAATTCTCTAGTTTGTTTCATGCATCAAACCACCTTAATACCTTTAAGAAATGTGTTCTCTACATTCTTCTGTTGTTATCCTTCCCTAAATATCCTTCTCGCATATATAATCTTAGTCACTTTTATACACACACACACACACACACACATATACAGCTTATTCTCTAATAATTTATATTGGCTTCTGTTTATAAAACTAACTAGAACACTTAAAATCTTCCCTAATTTTTTATGGGCTATAATTTTAAAAATGCATAAAAAAAGAAAAGAAAGAAAATATAAATTCAATTACAACCAACCCTTGCCCATCTTAACCAGTTGCACAAAAACAGGAGTTGATTTTATTGTGGGCTATAATTTTATAGATACATAAAAAAGGATATAAATTCAATTGTCACCAGTGTTAATTCATTGCCAATACAGTTTTCCCTAGCCCATCTTAGTCAATTACACAAAAAAACAGGGTTCACTAGATCAGCCTTATTTAGGAGGTTTTATTCTTTTCTTCTTTTCAAAAGTCCTTTTTTTCAATAAAGTCATCGTTCTGTGCCTCTTTCCCTTATAGGTAGGGGGGATTTTGGCTCACCAGTTGTATTCCATTTTTATGGTAGTTAATATTTTCATAGCTTCTGTTTTGTCTTTTCTGTGGAGTATAACTTTGAGGGTTGCAGAATTTGACAGTCTTTTTGTAGATCTGTTATTCTCACTGTAGCCTTGATCATCTTGATTGCAGGGTTGTTCTGTATCTTGCAGTTTTAAGTGCTGAGGATCCTTTTGTCTATAGGTTCAGTCAGGTTGTTTGTGGTGTTGTCTTACAGTTGGCAAAACTTGCTGCTGGGAATCTTTTCCTCTATAGGTTGGGTCCAGTAAGTTATAGTGTTGTTCTGTTTCTTGCACTGTTTGATGCTGAAGTTCTTTTATATGGTTTATAGTTTGGGTTGGTGTTGCAGCGTATTTATCTTTTACAGGTTCTAAAGCATCCTTAAATATTACAGTAATTGCATCCACAATCATAGCCCAAAGCTCCTTCAAAGAGACCTGTAGCTGATTAATTTCCACAGAGTCCTCTGGGCAAATATCGCTGGCATTTTTCTTTTTGGAGCTTGTTCCTCTATTTTAAAACAGTAACAAAGACCCAGCAGAGTCCGTGCCTAAAGTTGTTGACAGCTGAGAATCTGTTGCGCAAGTCAGATGCTTACATCTCCACTAAGAATGCTGGTCATAATAAACTTCTCCGTTCTCAGCAATGAAGTGTGACGTCATAAAAAGTTGCCACAAAGAAGCAAAACCAACTCTAAATAACTCTCTTTCTTCCTGTCTTTTTTCCAAGAGCACTATAAAATCCTTTTATCAAAGCACAAACAAAAGTCTCACTTTGCTCCAAGCAGTATTTCACTCAACTTTGTTTAAATGAATTGTCTCTGCCACTCCGTAAGAAAGATCTCACCCTCCTTTCCGTGTCCTTTTAAATTTTTTTACAGGGGCTTAAAGAAAAGGTCTTCTGCTTTTCTAATGTTGTTTTTCCAGGTACTTATATTGTAAATCTTCATCGATGTTGCTGACGAGGCTGAGATTAACTCTCTTACTTCCAGGAAGAATAATCTTCCAAGGGAAGTACACATGAAATTTACTAAGAAGACAGTCAGAGTTCATGTGTGGAAAGAAGCACAGAATAATACTCTTAAAATACAAGACAAGGAAATAAAGATTGTAAGAGAAATTCCTTGGAAAATGAGACAAAAAAGGAAAGAATATGTATTTTAACTTCTAAACTTACAGCAAATTCAATTATATTTTGATGTCTTACTCCAGAAGGAATTTTCTTCAGGTCTGAAGGTCAAAGATTCAGATTGGACTCCATTTTCAAGGCAAAAGACTTTTTGGATCATTATGGAAAGCTTCTACAATGGGGAGAAATAAAGAAAATAAAAACAAAAGCCCCAACAACAGAAAAAAGAAGAGGAAGCATTGGTCTACTCAAAAGCACTGAATGAAGAACTTGAGGTTAGTACATCTAAAAATCATCTATGGAAGGAAGGCCACAAAGAATGACAATGAGAAATAGAAATGGTAGTAATAAGAATCCATCATAATGGATCTACCAACAATCAAGATATTTTCGGCAAATGTAAATGGACTAAATTCACCTGAGAAAAGATGAAAGATATTTAAACAACTTAAGAAGATAGATATGGATATTATATGTCTGCAGAAAACACATATTAGACGTAAAGATAAACATTACCTGGTCAATAAGAAACTTGCCCCCCGGTCACACGTAGAATTTGCTGCGGGAGAGCCATAGGTGGCGGGTGGATTATCGGGGTGCAATCACACCGCAACATCTGGCAAGTGGCGTGCACCCGCAGCCAACCCATGGCTTCCCGCGGAAAAAGCGGAGTTAAAAACTACCTGCTAACAAGTACTATCTTCTGTTAAATGCGTGGCACTGGCAGGCATCTGATCGGAGAGGTGCTGGTAGCCCGTCACATTCAGCAGCCACTGGCGTCAGGCGCATGCACACAAATGCAGTCCTGCTGCGTTGCCTCGCTGGTCCTGCTGCATTGCCTGGCTGGTCTGATCGGCTGCTGGAGGCCTGCAGATGGAGCCATGGGGGGATGTGAGATCCTGCTACCATGCTTCTTTTTGCTCTGCCGCTAAAAGCCTCCTGTCCCCTGCAGATTATCCTGCTTGTGTGACCGGGGCCTTGGTAAGTTATTTACTGCCTTGGACAAAGTAAAGAGGAATAGCTGTCTATGTGAAAGAAAAACTGAAACCTACTTTGGTATTTTCATTAGAAAATGGAAGACTTCTCCTACTTGAAAGAGATATCAGAGACAGGGAAATTTTATTGGTGGCAATATATGCACCAAATGAATTGGAGGGAAAATGTTTTGAAACAGTGAAGGAAACTATGACAAAATATGACTACATGGATATTTGTATGGTTGGAGATTTTAATTCTGTTTTTGATCAAGGTCTAGACAGGATATCTATTAAGATTAAATCTTCTAAAGTTTTACTTCCAAGATCCTTTTTACAGTTGGCTGAAGAATACGAACTGATTGATGTTTGGAGAACGAAACATTGGAACTTACCTGAAGGTTTCTTCTCTTCAGTGGGGCGAAGTCATCCAAACTGGTTAGGTCACGCCTCCTCTTGCTCCAGGCAGGGCTATGCAAATTTGTGTAGACTGTATTGGCTTAGAGTGAAGCTGATCCTCCAGTCTTAGTATGGCCCAGCTCCATAACAGATTTTACATCCAACTAGATTTTATTCTGTTTTATTTTATTTTATTTTGGGTGGGATGTGGATGACCTCGTCCCACTGACGAGAAGAAACCTTTAGGTAAGTTCTAATGTTTCATTCTCCTTCAGTGGGGGAAGTCATCCAAACTGATTATATGCCCAAGCTAAACCTGGGTGGGATCCTCATTCTTATCTGTTCTACCACTATACTGCGCATTTTAACTAGTCCCACCTACAGTGCCTCACACAGGTATAAAAGGTGGACTGGGATGCAACTCTAACAATTTCTTCGACTAGAACACTGGTGGAAAAGGTCACTATCGCCATGGTCACACAGCAAGGTAATTGTGCTTTGTTCCCACTTTGTTTAAATCGGGAACATTTTTCTTCACACTGGGCTGACTAGATGCAGCCAGCCCCTCTCTTCTAGCACCCGCTCGCCTGCTGCTGCGCCGGCCCTCCAGGTGATCCTGCCGGCCACGGGGAGGCTTGGGTGGCTGCTGCTCCTGCTGCCGCTGTTGGGGGGGGGTGCTGCTGCTGCTGCCGCCATTGCCCCATGAAAAAAGGCTCCGCCGTCTCCGCCATCCTCCTTGCCAGCCCCGTCCAGGCTGCCAGAGCCCCCGCCTCTCGTTCCCACCTCCAGGGCCGTCTTTGTGCATTTAAAAAAAAATGCTTCCGGTTTGAGTGCTTGACTAAGCATGCGCTTAATAAATCCATTATTCAACGTTAAAGGGATTTATCAAGTGCATGTTTGCTCAAGCGCTCAAACCGGAAGTTAAAAAAAAATGTACAAAGAGCGGTCAGACGGCACTAATCGCAATCATTGCGAAAGATGGGCTGTCCAGATGGGCGAAATCGTGCATTCAAACCGCAAGTGCCAGGAAAACACCTGGTTTTCCAGGGGTCAGGAAAACCCAGCAGCATTGCGAGAGTGAGCCTGCTTCGGGGCAGGAGGCGGATTGGCGCGTGTGAACGTGAAATTGACATGCGTGAGGGAACAGCAGTGAACCCCGATCAAAACTGCAGATCTAGTGTAGTGGGCTGTAACATCCTTTGGCGGTCCTAGGCCTTGCACTTCATATGTCTCTCAGATACATGGCTTGAGACCTTTTGACCTAAAAGCTGAGCTGTGAGACACAGGCAGAAAATCCTTTAGCCTAATCTGTACCATCCTATGAAGGAGGCACACAGAGCTCTGAGCACATCTAGTTTGTGCCAGACTCTCTTGTTGGGGTATAGGACAAAAAAGATGGCAGTATCAACTCTTGGTTAACGTGATAAGGGAAAAAACCTTTGGCACAAAGGAAAGATCCCTCCTGAATACCACTGAGATCTTGTGAATATACACAATTCCGTCCCGGCCAGTAAAGCCCCTAATACAGAAATCCTTCTTGCAGAAGTCATCTCAGCAAGAAAAAAGAAGTCTTTTGAAAAGGAGACTTTATATTCTGATGATTTGAAAGGATTAAATGGAGGATTGCTCATGGCCTGTAACACTTCAGATGGATTCCCAGTAAACAACTTATGCCTAATGGGAGATGCCAACTGTATGGTTCCTTTCAGGGAAGCTTAAATTGCCCATGAGAAGAAAAATTAGGCAGTCTTAAGCAGTCCCCCATAGAGGCCAGTGCTACAACCTGTCTCTTAAGGTATCTGGTCTTATAACCTGACTCCAAATCTTCGTGTAGAAAGGGAACAATGTCTTTGTAAGTTAGTTTCAGTGTATCCAGTTTTTTGGTACTGGTCCACTTTTGAATGTTTGCCATGTACGATTATAGAGACGACTGGAAGCAGGTATTCTGGACTGCACCATGGTGTCAACTACTTAACTTGGTAGGCCCAGTCCTACTAAATCTGCCAGTTCAATCTCTAAGCTGTCAGCTGGAGTCAAATAGGGCCTGGGTGGCAAGTGGATTCTTGTACAAGGAGAACCCATCACTTGGCAATCTCCACAGTGCAGACACTGACATCTTCACTAGCTTTGAGATCCAAAAACGTCTGTGCCAGAGAGGAGATATGAAAATCACCTCAGTTGTCTCCTTTGACACTTTGTTCAGGCCTCAGCTTATCAGTGTGGTCAGAGGAAAAGCATACAGCAGACCACTGCATCAACAAGAAGTGTGTATGCCCTTACCCTCTGCCCTAGAATCATAGAAAACGATTAGAAACCTGGCAACTTGGTTATAGTTTGATGTTGCAAAAAGGATGAAAGATAGGGCTCCTGAAACAAAGTGTGATTTTGCTAGAAGATCTTTTTGTGTAGACTCCATTCTCCTGGATCTAACTCTTTCCTCCTGAGCCAGTTGGCTTGGCGGTTTATAAGACCATAAAGGTGTTCCCCCTTTAGATCTACCATTTCTTCCCAAATGAACAGGATTTTGGACTCATGGGGGAGCACCATCGATCTGGTGCCTTCTTGCCAATTGCTGTGCATCTTGGCCATAGTATTGACTGTGCACCCTAGCACATACTTGTTCCTTGAAAGAATCTGGAAAGCACACAGTGCTAGTCTGACTGCCACAAGTTCCAGCCAGTCCATACTGTTCATATCCTCCAATGGGCTCCGTCTGCCTTGGACAATGTGATCCTTGCATTGTGTTCCCCAGCCGCTACTGCTGGTGGCCATAACTGCCATCAGGTAAGGAGGCTGGAGGAAACTGACTCCCCTTGTTAGATTTAGTCGTGAAGACCACTAGATGAGAGACTTCTTTGTGTGTGTGTGTGGGAGCAATGCTCCCTCTAAGCTGTAGAGCCTTGTGAGCAAAAATTCTACTTTGTGAGCTACTGGCATTAAAGTTGTGAGCGAGCGATTTGGCTACTGCATAAATTAGTTTGCTCTGGAGCCATCCTTCCTGAGCTAAGACAAAAATGTGTGAGCCGGAGGCTAAAAAACTGTGAGCTAGCTCACACTAGCTCAGCTTAGAGGGAACCCTGGGGGGGAGCAGTATCTTGACATCTGGCACCCTTTTGTGTGTGTGCGTCCTTCTGACAAGGTAGAAGAGTCCATTGTAAAGGCCTGGCATGGAAGCAGGCCCAAGGAATCGGATCTATGGACTACATCCTCAGTCCCAATACTGTCAACCAGTGTATGAGGTCCACTGACATCTGCTGGATTTCTTTCATCTCTTCCAACAATTTCTCCTGCTACTTTGCAGGTGGAAGCACTTTGGCTATCCTCATCTGAATCCTGGCCCCTAAGTGGGCTATGTCTCTGAAGGGTGTGAGATTATTAATATTACCTTTTTAACACAAATCAGGCATCCTTGCGCCTGAAGAGATTGCCTAATGGATTTAGTGTTCTAGCTCACCTCTCCTGCCTAGGTATTGCAGAGGATATAGTCCAGGTAAGGGTAAAGGTGGATTCCTTGTTGTCGTAGGTAGGCTAATAGAACTACCGGGACCTTGGCACACACCCTTGGAGATTATGTCAGCCCAAAGAATAAGGTCTTGTATTGGAAATGCTGGCCCTGAAAATCAAAAAGGGAAGAACTGTCTGGAAGGTGGAATATGCAGGTAACATCTTGACAGAATGCAGTGAAGAGATTTTAAACTGGAACTTGTGCTTCTTTACCAATAGATCAAGATGGGCAGCCATGTTAGTCTGTAGCCCAGAGCAAAAGCCCAGTAGCACCTTAAAGACCAACATATGTGGCACGGTATGAGCTTTTGTGAGACACTGCTCAGTTCTTCAAATACCTACAACTCTTTTATAATTTAGAATTGCTCTCCAGTCCCTGGCTCTTTTGGGACTACAAAGGGAATGGAATAAATCCCATGGAAATGCTGTTCTAAGGGCACTGGTTCCATTGTCCCTATGTACATTAAATCAGAATAGGTCACGACAGAAGAAAAGGTAGCTCTATTCTGTCTTGGGAAGCGGGGAAGCACAAAAGTGAGGAAACTGCTGGAATTGACCCCCAACCATATAGCCAAGTGGATGGTCCTTGTTTTGTTGGTTCCTGCGCTGTTGGTTAGGCGGGAGCTGTCTCTGTTAGAATCTGGACCTATAGCCAAAGGTGCAGAAGTGCCTAAAGTCCTTTTGTTCCCTATTTATTTTTATTTTTTTAAATGCCGATGCATCTAAAATAGACAAGGGGGTCTACCTTCCAATGATTTAGCCATAGCTTCATTCTCACCACTATATTGGTGGCCTGTGCTCTGGCCCCAAACTGCATGGCCTCTTAGGATGCATCTGCTGCGAATTTTGCAGCCCTTTAATCTCTAGGATGGATCAGAGCTTGTTGTCATATCAGACAACATCATCAGAGCTTGTTGTCATATATCCCATGGTTGAAAAGAGCCCCTCCACCCCTGAACCTAAGCCTGACATGGGTGGTGAGGGAGAAGGGGGACATCTCTTTGACTAGCTCTCAAAGCTCCTGATGTTGCTGGTGCTTATCAGCGAGATCAGCCACAGCTGCTGCTTGGCCAGGTACTCTTAGCCACAGAGAGGCCAACATGATTTCTGGTTGCATATGCACAAGGCTGGGGCAGGCCCAGGCCAGACTAAAGGCCTAAAGAGGGAGGGCAGAAAAAGTGTGGGGAAAACCCTGAGCCGCTACCCTATTGGAATTTCCCTGAACTGCCGAAACCATGCTGGGAAAGGCCTCAGAGAAGGATTGGGGGGTCCTGTTCTACTGCATTTGCTTGGATCAGCCCTTTGTTCACCTTGGGGGTCCTCATCCCACTGCCCTTATGTCTGGGGGTGGGATCTGGCCTTCAGCTCCAACCCTTTCACTCCCTATAGGCCCAGAAGCCTCCAAGTCTATATTGGGCAGGCCAGATGCTGCGATCTCCTCATGGTTGCTGGACCCAGTAGAGCTCTGCTCAGTTGTTCCAGTGCAGCCAGGGGCTGGCTGCAGAAACGACCCAAAGCCTCGGGCCTAGCAGCACCGAGGCCCATGCCAGTCTCCAATGCCTGAATCCTTAGGCGGGAGAGGCCTGCCACCATGGTCTCCCCCTTCTGTCTAAGAGAAGCAATGGGGCCCTTCTGTCTTCCATACTTACAGGGTAAGAGACTCTAAGAGACCGGCTCTGGGTTCAGACCCAGTAGATCTCTGTTGGGTGTTTTCAGCCAGTCAAGGGCCGGCTGGAGAATGACTCGAAGCCTCGGGTCTGCCAGCACCGACGGGCCCATGCCAGACTCCGATGCCTGAATCCTCAGGCAGGAGAGGCCTGCCACAATGGTCTCCCCCTTCCATCTTCCATACTTACAGGGTAAGAGACTCCAAGAGAGTGGCTCTGCATTTGAATCCAGTAGAGCTCTGCTGTGTTTTTCCAGTGCAGTTGGGGGCCGGCTGCAGAAACGACCTGAGGCCTCAGGTTTGGCAGCACTGACTGAGGCCCGTGCCAGTCTCCAATGCCTGAATCCTCAGGCAGGAGAGGCCTGCCACAACAGTCTCTCACTGAGTGCAGTTTGTGGCCTTGTAGATGTTTCTGCCATTGGCCAGTTTCTGGTGCCTGAAACCTCAGGCGGGAGAGGCTTCTCTTAAAGATCTCCTTTTTCTTCTTTTAAGACCGAGGATGGGGCCTTTCTTCCAGGCTTTTCCTCATCTTCCATATAAGGCAAGAGCCTCCAAGAAAGCAGAGCTAGGCTCCAGCGTCCTGCTTAGAGTGGCAGGGCTATTGAAACTGGAGGGTCAGCCTCACTCTGAGCCAATACAGTCTACACAAATTTGCATAGCCCTGCCTGGAGCGAGAGGAGGTGTGACCTAACCTGTTTGGATGACTTCCCCCACTGAAGGAGAACTAGAAACTCTACTGGAAAAGACTATACTTTTTATTCTGATAGACATAAAATTTGGTCCTGGATTGATATGTGTTGGATTACATCAAATCTCTTCCAGAAAGTCGAAGATATCGATATTATGCCACAAACCTTTGCAGATCACAACCCACTATTACTGAAAATTAAAGACAATAATAAAAAAAAATTAACTGGAAGTTGAATACACAATTACTTAAAGATGGACAATTTTTAGAGATGGCTAAGAAAGAAATGAAGACTTTTTTTCAGCAAGATATGAATGGAGAAACATCAATGAAGATAGTTGGGATGCAAGTAAAGGCTTTTTTAGAGGATTGGCAATTAGTTTTGCAGCGGGAAAGAAAAGAAAAAGATTGAGAACATCCCAAGATATATTGGATGCTATTCAGAATAAAGAGAAAAAATTAAAGCTGGATTCTTTGAATGGGAATTTAAAGACAAAAATTAAAATACTCCAGTATCAACTTAATTTACTCTTATCAGAAGAAATGACAAAAAATATTAAATTTGTTAAACAGGATTATTTTGAAAATGCTAATAAACTGGGAAGATGGTTGGCTCATAAGTTAAGAAAAGAGAAAGAGAAAAGGATGATCTATTCAATGTATGATAAAGATAGAAAAGGAGAATTTTCTAAGAAAGGACTAAAGGAAATTATTCAAGATTTTTACATGCAATTATATAAAAGAATGGAAATTTCCAAAGAAATCCAGAAACAATATGTATGTGAACAAGACTTACCAACACTATCGGAAGAAAGCAGAAAAATGTTGAATAATCCCATAACTATGTTGGAAATTACAAAGGCTATTAAGAAAGCACTTGGATCAGATGCTCCCAGCTGAATACTAAAAAATATTTGAAGATGTTTTATTGCTCCCATATAAAACTGTAATTTCATCTATAATAGAAGAAACGGAAGTACCAGAATCTTGGACTGAAGCAATTATATCATTGATTTATAAGGAAGAGACAGATCCTAAAGAGATAAAAAAACTTAAGACCTATTTCTTTGATGAATTGTGATTACAGAATATTTGCAACTATTTTGGTGGCAAGGTTGAAAAAAATTCTAATAGACTTTATATATCAGGACCAGACAGGCTTCCTACCTAAGAGACAATGAAAGAATAATGTGAGAACAATCTTAAATATCTTAGAATATTATGAAACTCATCCAGAGAAGCAGATGACTTTGATATTTTTGGACACTGAAAAAGCATTTGACAATGTCAGCTGGCAATTTATTATTCAACAGATGAAGATAATGGATTTCAGGACTAATTTTATAAGAGTGATTGAAGCTATATATACAAAGCAGAAAGCAAAAGTATTAGTAAATAATGAACTGACTGATAATATACAGATTGAAAAAGGGACAAGACAAGGTTGTCCAATACCTCCATTGCTGTTTATACTAACTTTGGAAGATTTGACAAGAGCTATTAGGAAAGATTCCCTTATTAAAGGGACATCAATAAGAGGAAATAAATATAAACTACAGGCCTTTGCTGATGATTTGGTATTTATCTTAGAGGACCAAATAGATTCTGTACAACAACTGATGAATCTGATTAATGAATATGGAAAAAGTGGCGGGAATGAAAAAAAAACCATCCCTGGATTCAGCCGAATTAGCTAACTACCAGCCAGTATCCAATTTGCCCTATTTGGGCAAATTGATTGAGAGGGCAGTGGTGAACCAGTTTTTTTGGATGACACCTCCATATTAGAACCCTTCCAGTCCTGTTTCCGACCAGGCCACGGGACAGCGATGGACCTGGTGGCCCTCACAGATCACCTCTGGAGGCACCTGGATCGAGGTGGCACAGCAGTGTTGTTTGTTAGACCTGTCAGCAGTGTTTGACACAGTTGACCATCAACTACTGATCCACTGCCTCACTGACACCAGGATTCAGAAGTTTGCCATGCAATGGCTCTCCTTGTTTCTTCAGGGGCAGGGACAAAGGGTGGCAGTGGGGAAGCAGCTATCCGGAAGGCACCCACTAATCTGTGGAGTGCCCCAAGGAGCGGTGCTTTCCCCAGTGCTGTTTAAGATCTATATGCACCCCCTTGCCCAGATTGCTCAGAGGTATGGACTGGATTGTCACCAATCTGCGGATGACACGCAGCTCTATCTGTTGTTGGATGGCCAGTCAGACTCTAGTCCGGGAGAACTGAACCTGGCATTGAAAGCTGTGGCTGGATGGCTTAGGCTGAGTCGACTGCAATTGAATCCGATGGAGAATGAGGTCCTATGCCTGAGTTGGAGCAGACCACAGATAGGGATCCTGATCTTCGATGGGGCACCACTGGTGCCAGCGCTGGAGGTTAGGAGTCTGGGAGTGCTCCTGAATGCCTCCTTAATGATGGAGGCCCAGGTAGCAGCCACTGTGAAGTCTGCCTTTTATCATCTATAGCTGATTAAGCAGTTGGTTCCCTTCCTTGGACACAATGACCTGGCAACAGTGATCCATGCAATGGCCACCTCAAGATTGGATTACTGTAATGCTCTCTACATGGGGCTGCCCTTGTCCCACATCTGGAAGCTGCAGCTGGTGCAAAATGCAGCAGCAAGGCTGTTGTTGTGTCTTCCTGTGCGGGAACACATTCAGCCCACCCTAAGAGCACTGCACTGGCTGCCCATAGCATACCAGATTTGGTCCAAGGTGCTGGTTCTTACCTTTAAAGCCCTATATGGTCAGGGACCTACTTACCTAAGGGACTGCCTTTCCCCAACATGTCCCCCAGAGAGCACTAAGATTGGGGTCCCAAAACTGTTTGACCCTCCCAGGTCCTAAAGAAGCCAGGCTAGCAGTGACGAGGGCCAGGTCATTTTCTGCGGTCGTCCCTTACTGGTGGAATGAGCTCCCGGATGACATCAGGCCCTGCGGGACCTTTTACAGTTTTTCAGGGCCTGTAAAACAAAGCTCTTCCACCAGGCCTTTGGTTAGGGGCTGCCTTTTAACATCGAGGCCCTGGTCCCCCAATATCAGCACCCACTTAAAATTTAATAGCCTGGCAAGAACTCAGACTGTAGTGGTAGTTTGACCATCTAGATGCTGAGAACGCCACTTCCATTTATTAGTACTATGTTTGCTAGCACTTATATGTACATGTTATGGTTTTAATATTATTACTGTTTGAATGTATCTTGCTGTTTTAATATATTTATGTGTAAGCTGCGCCGAGCCTGCCTGGCAGGGAGGATGGGATATAAATTAATTAAATAAATTAAACAGAAGATGAGAATGATTATGAAAAAATGACATTGAAATAAAGTCTTGAAATAGCAGAATTGACTGGATTTCAACTGGAGAAGAAAGTCAAATATTTGGGTATTAATATTACAGCAAAGTGAAGTTCTCTGATGAAAGATAATTATAACAAAGTGTTGGCAAAATATTAAAAAGGATTTAGAGAAATGGAAAAAATTGCAAGTATCACTAATGGGCAGAATAGCAATTTCGAAAATGAATGTTTTACCACATATGATGTTTTTATTTCAGACATTACCGATATACATTAAACAAAATTTCTTTGATGAATTGAATAAACTGACACAGTGTTTTATATGGCAAGGGAAAAAGCCAAGAATTAAATTGAAAGTTTTGCAAGATGCAAAAGATAATGCTGGATTTGGAGTACCAGACTAAAATAATTATTATAGAGCAGCAATTTTAGTTTGGCTGAGAAACGGATTCTACTTGAAGATCATAGGCTGCTGGCTCTAGAAGGACACAATTTAAAACTGGGATGACACTCCTTTTTATGGTATGGGAAAGTTTCTGGACATAATTATTTTAAAAATCATATCATAAGACGATCATTGACAACATGGGGAAAAAATGGCCCGCTGATATATATTAAAATTCCAAGATAGGTGTCTCCAGTGGAAGCTTTTTCTCAACCAACTTTGACTTCAAAACAAGCAGTTATTAGATACGCAGAATTGTTAGATGATGAAAATAATTTAAAATCTCAGGAAGAATTAAAGAAAAATGAAATAAACGTAGACCGGTGGACCAGAGTGCAAGCTGAATCTAGATACAGTAAGGATAAACAGACAGATGGATTCTATTGAGAACAATGTGCATTTGAAAAATTATGTACTTCAAGAGAGAAACGTATTAAGAAAATGTATGGTATATTGATGCAATTGAAAATGCAGGACGAAATAGTTGAAGAATGTATGGCTAGATGAATGCAAAATGTGGGTCATAATAACATCGATCTGTCACAGTGGAGTAAAATATGGAAAGTGAATGTTAAATCGATTAAATCTGTTACATTCAAATAAAACATATACAACATGTTTTATAAATGGCATCTAACCCCAGATAGGTTAGCTAAAATGTATAAAAATTTGAGTAATATATCTTGGAAATGTAATAACCATATTGGGTCATACTACCATATGTGGTGGACACGTAAAAAGGTTCATAAATTTTGGATTGAAGCGCATACTTTCTTATAGTCAGTCTTGAATATCACAATATCTTTTAAGCCAGAAATATTTTTGTTAAATTGTTTACCAGATGAGTTAGATAAGAATCATAGATATTTCATTTTACATGTTATAACTGCTGCCAGAATCTCATTTACAACAGCATGGAGAACACTGAGGATTCCAATGCTACATGAGTTGATATTGAAGATTATGGAATGAGCTGAAATGGACTAGTTGACAAATATATTAAGAGGAAAAATTGAAGAAGAATTTATGAGACATTGGAAGGCATTTTATGACTGGTTAAAACTCAAGTACTGAGAAAATAAGATTAAGGGAAGAATAAAAAGAATGGTAGATGAAACAGTTGTGAAATTGCAAGGAGAAGATATGCATATAAATTGCTAAATTGGAATTTTGTATATTTCTGTTCATTTTCTTTTCTCCCCCTTTCCCCCCTTTCTTTATATAAACTAATAACACTTCTTAAAAAAAAGAAAGAAAGAGTGCCATGCCATGATTTTCCCAACGAGCAGTTAAAAGTAAAAACCTGATTTTGTGATCATCAAAGTCTATTTTTAACAGAACAGGATTTTTTAAAAAATGGAAACATTGCTTCTAGTGCTATCGCAGCAACAGCAACTCTATAGACGACAGTAGCACCAGGGAATATTTTTCAATCCAATTATTACAGTTTAATTTTTAAATATTGTGGTGATTTTCATTTTAAGCCACCTCGAGAAGGACTCGGAAGTGACAGCACAGAAGTGTCCTAAATAAAATAACAGTATTAAATGTTTCTTTAAAACCAGTAGGTACTTGTACCCTTACTGTTTCTTCACATAGAAAAACACTGAACACTTTTAATAATTGAAGCAGACACTTAAAACTAGCAGAGATACCTTGTAAAATAATAAAACTAACCTGAGATGTACTTTGCTCCGATTAACATTAACAGGCTATTCATTATAAAGAAGCCCAAAGGCAGACTACAGAAGATACTAGTTTCGCCTGATGCCATTCAGTAGGAGAGGTTCCAATCAAGCAAATCAAAAGAGAGAAACATATAAATTGCACTTTTTAAAAATCACATGAATAATAGAATTACATAACAGCAGCAATACCTGCAAAACACTGAATGCCCAGGAATAATTAGAGATGGACCAGACCTTTGATGCCTAGGGGTGATTTCCCACTACAGCTGCCTCGGGGTTGCGCCGCCGTTTGCCCTGATAAAATTCGTCAATTTCACACTCGAAGCCGCGGGGCTGCATTTTGACCCGCGGCTTCGCCCGATTTCCCCGCAGTTTCCTAATCCTGTTTTTTGAGAATTACGAAACTGCGGGGGAAATCGGGCAGCTGCGGGTCAAAATGCAGCCCCGCGGCTTCGGGTGTGAAATTGACAAATAGTATTGGGGCGAACGGCAGCGCAACCCCGAGGCAGCTGTAGTGGGAAATCACCCTAGGTCTACTCCAACCTTACATTGTGTTCTGAGTTATTTAGGCAGAGTCAAATACTAATCAAGTAGATAATATAGAATTCCAAGATAAAGCTGATGAAATATTTTTCCTGAAGAAAGTTAAGAGAGCAGATTATTAAATTAAATAATTATATTTAATTTATTGAACACTATGGAATTACTAATATCCATATTTTGCTCAATAGCAAGAACTAGTTCACATAGTCACCCGGCCAAGAATCCAGCATAGGTGGTGGTGGAGCAGACACATATGAGCTTCTTCGTGAACGTACATGTGCAAGCCAATACATGACATGGGTGCTACTTTCACAGGCTCATAACACAGGGGTTTTTCCCCTCTTGAAAGGAAAAGAGGGTAGGATTACATCAATCTTTCTGAAGATGCATTCTTGTACCCTTCTCATATGCTATTTTACAAACCAGTAAAACGTATCTGCTTCTTCATCACATGTGCTGTACCTGTGGCTGGGCAAAGCATGTACTCACCACTATCCAGACTAGGGTTGAAAGTATACAACAACAGCTAGAATATCTATTTAATTATAACTGTGCTAAAACCACTGCCCTCTAAACAATTTATCTTTTTTTCTAGCCAATAGTTTACACTTAGACATTAAGCAATGTGAGATTACAAACAGAATTATTAGTTAAGCAAGCATCAAAATAGTAAATTACTGCATTTACTTCAATGGTTCTCATATTTCCACCCCCAAAAGATGCACCCTGATCTGGTGACTAAGACTTCTTCCTACTTTTCACTTGCCATCACTTCTAACCCATATGACCTATAGAGGCTGCCATTTTTCATTATATAAATAATACACTGTCTTTGCAGCAAAATATATTTAAAGCTTGCCTTATATAACAATCCCAACAGTGTTTCAAAATGCACAGACAAACCACTTGGAGTACAGAGACAAACTTCTTACAATTAAGAGCCTATTCTATCAGTCTCTCCATTATGCCACCAAAAAGCTCAGGAAGTAGTTTTCACAGGACATGATTTAGAACATTTAAGTGCTTCTTTTGATCATCTCCCAAACCCCTGGATTCAAAATGCTTCAACCCCCTCCCTTTTGTATACAAAAGTAGTGTTTGTGCTTCTTAGGATGAGAGGTTAACAATGGCAAAAAGTGGGAATTGCTCTGCAATCTGTTATCCAAGGTTTTCTTTTGCTGCCATTGCTTCAGAGGGACCCAGCTTCAGAGACCCAGTCCTTGAGTACACAGAGTACCCTTAGGCGCTTGAAAGCCACTTAACCCAGACTTTGACCTAGCCAGGATAGAGCCAACTAGTTATTTCCAGCCTTGTGAAAAAGAGTATGAAAAGACAAGACGGTAGAGTTTGCCCCATTAACCTGCATGCCGTAATATCTCCATACAGCTGCTTTTGTTGCAAGAAAGACCCACACATTTGGATTATCGTGCCAGATCAGAAGAAGTGTTGGAAGGTCTAATCTGGCAGCCCCTCTACCAATCCCCTCCTATCACAGACCTGGCCTGACAACTTCAGCCAATCAAGGAAGCTGCTACTTATGCAAGGGCACTTTTGTTCATAGGTTCCTTCTGCATCTTCTAAAGCTTGCTAAATCCCATAACAGGCAGGAATTGAGAAACAAGAGTCAGAGAAATAATATGCACTTTTCTCAAGATTTCCTCTACAAGCTGCTATGGCTTTAAGAAATGAAAAGGCCAGGATTACTTCTAGTAACAAAGCCCTAGCCCTTCTCTCACCCAGAACAGAGTTTTAAATTTAGGACATTTTGGTGTAAATGAGTTCAAGGTTCTCTTCAGTTTTCATAATGGAATGCATTTAACTTTTCATGACAACAACATGTGCTTAAGTGCTCCTACCCTGAAACACATTTACTAAGATCAAATCATTTAAAGCATAAACATACTTGCTGAAGAGTAAAAGCAACTGAACTTACTATTCAGTATCTCACTGGAGTTTTCAGTATTATTTAGTAAAGGACAACAAAATACAGATAAAGTCTGATACATTATTATTAGAATTAAAAGCCACTTTCCATATTTCTTTACTGGCAGATTTGATTGTGTTCAGACTTTCTATTCTACTTTTATAGATCTTTTAATATGGGATTGCATGATTATTCTTATTTTTCCCTATTCTTATTTATCCTTTAAGTAGCACATGTCAGTTTCTGTTCTATTTAAAATTTATCCTATTTGATATTTCAACACCCACATACTAGTACATTAAAATATTACCTGTTGGTCTTCACATATGAGAGATCAGTCTTTTATTTAACTAGTCACAAAAGAAGCTTTTTGAACAATCTTTGGCTACTTTCCCTTTTTACTATCTGGATGTGAAAACTTTCACCCTGTCAAAATGCAGAAGGCTACTTCAGCAGTTAGAATGACAAAGCAGTTACAGCCTGAGGTGCCATTTGTATATTCTCAGTGTACATTCAGTTGTAGGAAACACCTTTCCTCCATCGAGTTGAGAAACACTTTTTCTAGCCTGTTACAGGTATTAAGAAACTGAATTCAGCAGAATCTAAATAATAACTTATTGTATCTTGTCTTCTTGAAAAGTTTTTGAATGAAGCTTGAATCACACAAATTGGAACTATATAATGAGCTAATTAGTAGTCTGGCCATTTTCTAAGTTTGTTCGTCAAAAGAAAACTAGTAAGAAAGGTCTCTTTTCATAACAACATTCCTTGCAAAAACAGTAAATGGTATATTTAAGCACAACCAGAACTTACATAAGGCAAGTGTAAATGTAATGGCTTACCACCAGTATGAGGTTCTGAGGTCGCCCAGCCCATTGATCGCCTAACGGCTTTCTTCCACCAGGCATAGCGACATTCGCTTTCTGGAACCAGAAGGAATACTTTCATTCCAAATTCTAATTTGTCATATCTCATAAATATTTGTGATGCAGGAACAACAGTTGTCCGGTTGTATGTACTCTAGACTGAGGACACATTGAAACAGCAACTTCCTAAACTCCTTATCCCATAGTTCCAGTAACCAAATTGAAGAAAGAGTGTCACAGGCAGACATTTTTCTGGGACATGCCACACATTGTGGCTGAGTTCAGACTGGCAGTTTGGCCCGATATAGGCACGTTTCACAAACGGATTAAATGGGCCAGTTCACATAGCCACAGCTGTCAGGCGTTCCCCAGCCATACTCAATCTGTCCTATGACGATTCCCTACTGTGTTAAAAAAGTACCAGGTGAAAGCCGTAGCAAACCCAGGAAAGCACGTTGATCCTGCTTCCCGGAAGTGTGCATGCTAAAAGCCTCACGAACAAGCTGCATTGATAATTGCTGCTGTGCCTATGCATCTAGGTGCATGTTGCCAGAGTGAAAAAAAGCCACTTACAGCTGCACCTCCACCAGGGGGGGCCAACAGTGCGAACGTTCCCTTGCGCCTCCTCCCCAGTATGCTCCCACATCAGTAGGTGCAGTGCGACCGGGAATCCCTGGCACAACTTGGTCCGGGTCTTTTTGCTCTGCCTTCCTCGCGCTTCACACTGCCAGTCTGTCCTCAGCCTGTGTGAGGCTACTCATGCTGACTGGACAAACTGTGATAGCCCCCATGAGCAATATGACCAGCCAACAAACCAAATTAGCAGAGGCTTGGTGTACCTGTAACAGACTGTCAAGGGTAAATGCCTAACAGTGTCTGAGAATCTTTGAGTGACAGGCTGTTCAAATGGAATTCTGTTGAGAGAGTCAGTTAAGGAATGACAGTTGTGAACTGATAGTTGAAGAGGAGTCAGTTAAGCACAGGCTGTGGACTGGGAAGGAGGCTAAGAGAGTGAGTGGATCAAGGAGGATCCTCATTCAAAACAAAAGGAAATAGCTCCTAGTAAAGAGAAGTGATCCTTGCCCAGTTAAGAAGGGAAATAGCTTCTAGAAAAGACCAATGATCCCTGGTCTGTGCATAAAGAAGGATTTGGGGAACTTGGTTGTATGTTCCCACCTTCTAAAGTTTATGTGTTGGTGAAACACAGACACCTATGCTTGAGTGTTTAAGCAAAAACCAAAAAGAACACCTCACTCCTCAAAGTTTTAAAGACCTTGTTGAATAGTAGAAATACTTAGTTGTTGGCAACAAATTATCTAGTGTTTGTGTGAATACAAAGTTACCTCAGTTTTATTAGCTGTTCACCTCATACATCCTGCACCTTATTCCACCCGACCTTTTCTCCTCCAAGTTAAACAAAGCATTTTGTTTATTTTGAACTTTCAAAAGTCTGTTGTGTGCCATTTCAAAAGCAGAATATAAGAAGTTAGTTTTGTCTCTTCCTTCAGTTCCCAGGGCTGGGCCAGCATCAATATCAGTATCTATATCGATTTATTTGTCTATATAAAATAAAGTGACTGGGTGGGACAGGCATAGATAAACAAATAAGGAGAAAATAGATAATGGGGCTGCTCAACAAGAAAGGAGACAGAAGAGGAAATCCTGCATTGGGGGGAGGGGGACATGGCAGGATCGTCATAGTACCCTTGACTACAGAGATCAAGTATCAGCTTCTTCTCTTTACCCTCAGAATTAATCTGTGGCTCAAATCTTTCATAAGTCACTGCTGTCAAGTCATCAGGATTCAGACTCCAGACTCCTACTCCTTCTGCAGCTCCTGCTGCCATTGCTGCTCCCAGTGCTGTGATTTCAGGCATGGATGGTTTTACTAAGAAAAAAATGAAGGAAAAAAGTGTTCTTGAGTGGATGAATTACACAAAATGATAAAAAACCCTGCATATGTAGCAGCTTTAAAAAATTGTTTTGTTCCCTTTTTTTTGTTTGAACTTTATGAATAGGTCACCAAAACCAAAGGTACCCTATAGAGTTTACTGAGATTCTTGTGCTGTGAAGGACACATAAAATGGATCTTACATATGCCATCCAAACCACAGCTACAATGGATACCTGGGATGCTGCTGATAGTTATGTAACTTTCCAAAACAGGTCTCTCAGAAAACTTTCTGTTCCATAGCAACTGTAGGAGTAGTAGCAATATTGCCCAATCAATAACAAGGGGGACAGCCCCCCTTCCACCAGAAATTGGGTAGGCTGACAGCATAGGTACTTTCAAGGAAGTATTCCTATATCTTTTCTGTAGGGAAAAGTATGTCTGACACTGAAAGAAGTACTTGGAGTGGATTGTAGATAATACCTGTTTGCGTATTCACAATAAAATGGGCAGATGGGATTAGTTAAAAAGCGTGCATGCAGTATCCTTAGACAGTTTTAGAGCTCAGCTTTTTCATGCAAGATGGACTTCTCCAAACAACATACCTGGAAAAGCTTTTAATATAAATGCTTAAGCAACCATACTAAAGAGAGAGGGAGGCAAACAAACCAGAGAAAGTTTAAGTTATTTAGCATTTGTACTTCTTTAGTTCTCAAAGTGACTCCAACACTTACCTACTGGAATACAGAGAATGTCTGCTTGGAGCTGCATAAGGATCTTGTTGTTCGTCATTCCTCCATCAACTTGTAACTGGCTTAGTGATATCCCACAGTCCTTATTCATGGCATCCAATATCTTAAAATAGAACCATTTATATATTTACAGGCTTCATAAGAGCCCTTTAGACTTAGGGAGGTACTAACACCACAGTAGAAGGAATGTAATCTGAAGTTGTAATGCCAACTATTAGTTATTCCTCGGATCAGAATACCAACCTCAGAAACTTACAGTTCTTGCCTTTAGCAACGATGGCATGAATTACAGCCTTGATTTTAATCCAAGACCTCCCTTCTAATTCCTACACTTCCGACCTCAAGATGGCTGTTCTGGCAAGTAGTCAATCTCTCTCCCCTTTCAAGGGCTGTGGTGGCAAGTCCTGTGGCACTGTGAGATCAGGAAGTGGTCCTTGCATCCATCTCCTGGCACACTGTATGCTATTATTGCAGTATTCAGGACACCAGGAAGAAACAAAGCTTCCTTCCCGCTTTACTCATGGCTACTGCAGCGTTTGGGAGGGGGACATGTAAAGTGAAGAGAACCATCATCCCATCCATGTCACCACCACCATACCAAAGGTAAGAAGCACTGCAACCTCAGGAGATGCCATACTGTGGCAAACAGAATTCTTGGGGAACTTCTGCCAAACCCCCCCCCCGCGAACTCTCCAATATTACTCTGAGTGCTAGACATGCTCTGACTAGAACTTGGGAAATTTTGCTGCCTACTAAAAAAGGTTCCTTATTAAACATAACAGGCCTTTCAAAAACAGAAAAGGGGGCATTATAATTGTTTCTGTACATTTGAAAATTGTCTTGAGACTTATGGTCAGAGAGAACACAAACGTTTACCCTTAAAAGAAACAACAAAAAGGAGATCAGAAAAAGTTGGTATGCCGATGGGGGTAACCTGGGGTTGGTTTTGCTGTTACTAGGCTGTTTTTAATTTTATATTGTAAGCAGCCTTGAGCAATTGGGAAATGCAGGCTATAAATGGTTTAAAAAATAAACAATAAATTACATAAACAGACAATTAACATAGACCTCTGCTTTTACTGCAATTAGAAATCATGTTTTTTTCCTGCATCAGGTCAGAGGAATGTTGATTATCTTTTCATACATACCTCTCGTGTCTGAAAGCAAACAGCCTCTAGTGCAGCATAGGCAATGTGTTTTTTGTTTGTAAACTGAGTAAGGCCACAGATAATTCTGTACAAAAAGGAGAAATTAAACACTAGAGTTAGGGTTTTTCACTAAAGACCTAGAGGTCCGACTAGAGTTTATTACAACTGTATTGTTAGTCTGTCCAGCAGCCAGTTAAAAAAAGAATAATATGGTAGCAACACAATGCTGCTGTGTTGTATTGGGAAAGCAAATTCCCTCTTGCTTAGCTGAAATAGTACTAGCAGCACCCACAGAATTCCCATTAGGGAAACAGACTCACAGTGACTAGCCTAAACTTCAAGTGACAGAGACACATCCAGGTTTTTGAATGCAGGTCAGCCCCAATTATTAATGGATTGTTTATGTGTGTGTATGGCAGGAAAGAGAATCCATTTGTAAAGAGGATAAAAAAGTGTATAGGAAAAGCAGTTCCCTATCCAAAACTTTAAGAGTAACTTTAGCCATATTTAAAAACCTTACCCTCTTGCAGTGGGTTCCCAGTATGGTGCGTATAATCCTGAGAATGCTGGGACAAAGTAGCAGCCATAAGAATTTCCCACTTCAGCAGCAATCATCTCTAAAACCAAAGCCAAAGCACAATCTATCATGGTGAAAAGTTATCAGACAGATTATTCCAGTAAATACTGCAGATCAGGAAAGCAAACATCACAGTTTTAAATATCTGCAATGTTGTATGCAGTTTTCTACAGATATTTGTTCTGTTGACAGTATGCCAAGTTTTGCAACTCTTCACTTGGTACACTCTGTCCTGAAAAAAAGGCCTCAGTGAATTATAATCACAGAAACTCTTGCTCAGTATTTCCTGTTCACCCACACAGCGCCATCAGAATCCTGACAGTATACTCTAAGCTTGGTCTCCTGTTATCAAAACCAATACACAGGTTTCTGATACCTATCCTTTTTAATTCTTATCTCTCTCAGAGTTGCTTACTCCAATATATTTCAAAGTAAATTATATTACATTTTTTTCTGATACTAAGTGTATATCACAGTTATAACCTTTAAACTGACATAAGGGAGAAGAGGAACAAGTTTTTAGAATCATAAACACTGGACAAATAGAGAAGCCTCACAACCACCAAGTACTTTAAGCAAATTATTAATACTCACCAACTTCACTTGCGGACTTTGCAATGCCCAGGTTGTCCCTCAGCCAACGAACAACAGCACCTCCTATGGCAACAGAGCCCTAAAGCGAAGAACAGGTCACTGCTAGTCACTGTATCTTCCTTAGAGCACAGAATTACAAAACATGCAACAAATTGGGCCTTTTAAAATAACTCATAACAAAAGCAGCCTATAACTCCCCAAAACAATCTCACACACTCTAGGAATTGTGGCAGTTGCACAGATTTCCATCAGTGGGGCAGGCAGCAAGAACATTAACTGAGTACAAAGTCACATATGCTTCTGTGTTTGTTATGAAGTGATGAACATGTAAGAATAAAATTGGCCCTACTCAGGGGTCATTTCATAGGAAAAGAGGTGCAGGAGCTCATTAGCATAACTCATTAGCATAACTTATTTGCATATGCCACACCCCTTGAGTAGGTAGTATGAGTAGTGATATCAGCACTGGTAATAAGACAGGAAACGTAGGTCTCAATTTCAGTCCAGGAGGATGCAAAGAATAAATGGAAATAAGTCCAGCAGTGACTCATAAAAGCTCATATCCTACCACACCTTAAAGGTGCTATGGGACTCTTACTTTTTCTTCTGCTATTACAAAGCACAACATTCAAAAACCAGTGGGGGAACATTTTAACCTTCCAGGATATTCATTTGCTGACCTAAGAGTAGCAATTCTTTTACAAAAGAATTTCAAAGAGAGATTAGAGACTGCTGAATTGCAACAGATAATGAAGCTCAAGACAATGCAAACTCCTGGACTGAATTGAGACCTACTTCTATCACGTCACCCATCAGTCGTCATTTCACCAAGCTAAAGAGTCCCAAGCACTTTAACCTTTCTTCATAGGGAAAGTGTTCCATCCTCTTAATCTTTTTAATTGCCCTTTTCTGCACTTTTCCAACTTACCCAATAGAAAGGCATGCTTGCCCAACGAGAACAGCAGCTGCCAGACTTGCCAACAGAACGCCCTTGGCTTTAGCATGTCCCAGCCTGGACAGTCTGACCCCCATGTGCCTCTTGGCACTCTTGCAGTGCGCCCCCCCCCAGCACACCTGAGCCAGCAGAGTGTTCGTGCCCAGCTGCTGCCGCCCCCCCAAGTCTGGGCTCTTCCTATGCTCCAGGTGCCTCCGAGGCACTCCACAGCCCCACCATGAGACCCATGGGCAGAGCAGGCTCCGGGGCCCAAACAGGCACCAGCAGGAGCAGAGCTGAGGCTGAGCTGCCTCCCATGATGCTGGGCAGGCAGCAAGGGCAGGCAATCCTGTGGCTCTAGTGCACACTCCACCAAGCTGCCTGCCAAGTTTGCCGGGTCCTTTTTGCCCCCCCCAAGCTCCGGCTGGAGGAGGAGGAGAAGGTGGGGACAGGTGGGAGCGGGGCGGGGGGAGAACGCCCCGGCTGGAAGAGGGGGGAGGATGGTGTGGCTTGGCCTGGGATGGCCCGGAGGAGCCCCTGCCACCTGAGCCCACTGACGCCAACTGAGCCCCGCTGCCACGCCTTGAACCCAGGCATTTAACCCCCCACCCTCCCTGAGTCTCTTCGCAAAAGCAGAGAGACTAAAGGGGAAAGGCGGGCATGTCTGCCCACCTCTCCTTCCCCTCTCCAGCCAACCCGCCATGGTGGGCTGGCTGGAGAAGGGAAGGGCAGGGAGGCAGACATGCCTGGTTTTCCTGCCCAATCTTCTCCAGGTCTCCCGTGGCCCCACCCCCCCGAGTCTCTCCACAGGCCAGGAAAGGTGGGGGTGGGGCCTGGGCTCCTTACTGCCGGAGTGCCGCTCTGGGATGCTCTGGCAGCAAATGACCCCTCGCCCCACTGATAAAAGCATTATTATTTCACATAATTTAGCTGCTAGTTGACTATAGAACAGTTGTACACAGAGAAATCAAGCAAAAAATAAACACTGTGCTGACTTGGTGCCAAAGAACCTACTTCAGAAAGACCTAATCCCAACTAGCCTAGATTTGCAGCTACCCAGGGAATATATGCACTAGTTATTTCTTGGTGCAAAACCAAAGGGATAAATGCCATATAGAAAAGTAATTATACTTACTTCTAATGCGTAGCATGCAGGTTGGTCTCTTCCCAGTTTGTAAGCCACTGTGGTCAGAAGGCCATGTTCAGACAGTGCAGGCTTTAAAAAAAAATGCTGAAATTTTTTAGCTGCTTACTTTAGAAATGGAGTTGTTTCTCAAATAAATTACTGTTTTATATGAAAAGCTAATGCATAAACGTTAACCATAGTTTAGAGACGCAAACAGAGTTTAATCAATAACTACATAACAATCACTGTTTCAGGAGAGCAGTTTTGACATTTTACATTTCAAAAACTGCTGATATGCAATTTTCTGGAAGTTTCAGCTGACAAAGATTTCTGTTGTAGCAAGTTAATTTTTATATTTTACAGTTATCTTAAAGACTGCATAACTGACTATAGCCTTCCAGCATACTCTTCTTTGGGGACCTTAATGCCAAAGAAAATATTTAAGCTGTGGTTTAATATATGAAACATTTGGCTTCAAATGAAAGGCTGCATTCAGACACTGAAACAAGCTGTAATTAAATTGCCAGTCAATATGAACACAGCATGTTGCCATGATCACATGTCTCTTTCTCTCCTCTCAGTTTCCTCCTCCTCTCATTAACAGAGCTCATTGAAAATGTCCTGATTTGATCAAACTTCTATTTGCCCGATGTCTGAATGGACCTATCTCAGCCAGTTAGAATTTGTTAACTCTCGACAACAGGGGATTTAACTGAGGTGGGACTGGAGAAGGGAGTGCACAAACACAGCAACAAGCTGTGTTCCTGTGTAACTGTAGTTTAATTTCTGTTTGTTATGACATTTGAATGCAGCTTATGTTTAAGGTACTTGGAACATGACAGGCCTGGGAAAGATAATTTTCTTCCATGAGTCATATCCAGAAAAACCTTTGAGAAAAGTAGCAACTTGTCAGGGTTTCAAGTTTTTCAGTTGTGGTTTTATTCACGGCACTAACCTTATGGCCTGTATTGCAGAGCAAGAAGCAGCCTGTCCCATATCTACAGTAGAGATGACAAAGTCATTGATCTACTTCAAAACAAGAAGTATAAGATGCATTGCCAATATTATCTATGACCAAACTGTACACACATACTACAAAGTGACTTTATATACTCTAATTGTAGCCACAAAAGACTAACGGTTCAAATAGTAAGAGATAAAAACTTGTTCTTCATAGAAACATAGAAACTCCATAGAAACTAATTTTAAAGACTTACTGAACTGTCAAGGATGAAGAAGAAGAGAAGAGATTGGATTTATACCCCGCCCTTCACTCAGAGTCTCAGAGCAACTTACAAACTCCTTTCCCTTCCCCTTCCCACAACAGACACCCTGTGAGGTATGTGGGGTGGAGAGAGTTCTTTCAAGAACTGCCCTTTCAAGGACAGCTCTTGTCAGAACTATGGCTTGCCCAAGGTCATCCAGCAGCTACAAGTGGAGGAGTGGGGAACCAAACCCGGTTCTCCCAGATTAGAGTCTGCGTACTTAACCACTGCACCAAACTGGGGGAGAGTAACGGCACCCACTAATCTCCTTCTGCCACTGTCATCAGGGGCTGTAGTGTAAATAGCAGCTGGGCTATACTGAGCAAAATGCTTATGTATAATTCAAATGTTGTGCTTGCTCAAGTCTAACAGTACAATTGCCAACCTCCAGGCGGTAGCTGGAGAGCTCCTGGGATTACAATTGATCCGCAGGAGACAGAGATCAGTCTGAAGAAAATGGCCACTTTGCAAGGTGGACTCTATGGCATTCTACCCCATTGAAGTCCCTCCTCTCCCTAAACCCCGCCCTCCTCAGGCTCCACCTCCAAAAATCTCCAGGTATTTCATAACCTGGACCTGGCAATCCTACCTAAGAAGCTTCATATAACTTGTACTGGAACTTGTTCAATATCTTCTGTACAAAGGACTATGGGAAGTATGTTGTTGAAGGCCATGAGAAGTGTTCAGGTCTGCACATTTAAATTCTCTCAGAGTCAGACTGGGTAGAACAAACATGGCTAACTTTCTGAATTAAACAAATGTGCACTTTCCTTTACAGTCAAAACCCTGATGGGAAAAAGAATAAGCTGAGTGCAGATTGGTTGTGCCTGACAGCTCACTGTAGCGCCTACCAATCCCTGGCCGTATTCAGTACACATTACCATCACTTTCTTGCCTTTCCTCCTTACTCTACTTACAATGGCTTGGGATACTCTCAGAAAAACAGATGGAAGAAATTGTTTATGTACTTGAGAGCTAATGTCTATGTAAAAAGCTATTTCAGATACATTTTGATTTTCTAGCATTTTAACTAATACCAACAAACCTTTGAACACAAATGAATAACATAACCATACAAATTTGTGACTAAAAATAGTACACCATGCCTATCAAGAAGGATGACAGGAACCATAGCTCAGTGGGTAGAATAACCGTTTGGCATACAAAAAGTCCCAGGTTCAGTCCCCATCATTTCCAGTTAAAAAGGAACAGGTAGTAGGTAATGTGAAAGACCTCACTGTCTGAGACCCTGGAGAGCCACTGCCAGTCTTCATAGACACTACTGACCTTGTTGGACCAAGGGTCTGCTGCGATGTAGGCAGCTTCATGTGCCTGTTCATGGTGATAATCTAACTGTCAAAGGGCTTTGCATTTGTTATTTTGATGCAATCCTCACAGAAATCCCTGTGATAGTATTCTCATATTCCACATTTGAAGTTGTGATTCCCTGATCAGTCTTAGCTGCTTTGGTACACCATTTACCCAACAGCTGGTGTTACAAACAAAGGGCTTTTCTACATGAGTGACTTAAGCCTGACTTTCTTGTCAATCGATCCACAACTATCAGAATGAGTTTGGGCACTGCTCTTCTGCATGTTTGCCCTCCTCCTGCATTTTCACATTTGTGGACTCAGTTTATTTTATTCTTCATGTGTCCTAAATAATCAGGATTTTCAAGGGAGGGCACTGTCATCATTAGTGGCATCATAGCACCCCCCTCTTTTTTAATTTTTGGCCATAGTTATATTGATATATTGTTATAGCATCGTAATGATAGGTTTAGCAGCTTCTTTGTTCCCAGCTTTAATTTTTTTTTTAAAAAAGTAAGACTCTAGCTCCTCCCCTTCTTCCTCATATCTCCATGAGGGAAGGCACTAGAGTCTTAATTCAGAGAATTCAAAGAACCTGCTAAATCTATTATCACAATGCTATATCAATATTTTACTGCCTTAAAATATATCTAAAATGAAACCACTCATCTTCTGGGTGGGGGAAAGAGGGAGCAGTTTTATCATGACAATCCAGTCATCTCAAAGTGTGCTGGAGGTGAGTGGAACAACAATAAAACAAAATGGAAAATATTATACACAAGAAAAAAGATGAGTCAAAATTGGCTTCCAGGAAGAGACTGGGGTAAAAGGGCTCTCAAAACAACAAAACAACAATTTTTTCCCTGGGGAAAAAATAAAAAACTGAACCAAAAACTAAAGGCACAAAAATGCATGTGGAAATAAACCAAAGCAGCATGGAGCCAAAACTGACAGAAAAAAACATGTGGAAAAGCCCAAAGGAAAGTCCTCTAATTGGCAGTGTTTAACCCTCTTATCTAGGCTCAGTACAAAAAAGAAAAAGTTTCTTACTTCTCACATTAAACTTACGTATTTTTAATCTGCCCATTCTTGAAGCACATTTGTCCTACTAGAGCAGCAGACTGGTCTCCTAAGCACTGAAAGGAGGAATACCACAAATTTCAGCCAGAACATCCCACTACATGTAATCTGAACCACATTGGGTGTTAATTTTTTTATACAGCTTGTGTACTATTGCCATGTAAAACCTTTTTTATGAACTAGAACACTTTGCAGAATTTGATTGACTAGATAGTCTTAAAGGAGCTGAAGAATCACAATGTTCAGTTGACAATTGATAGGCAGATCATATCAACCCCACTTGAAGGTGCTGGTGTCTGGATTGCCCAGGCCTGTAGCCAGGATTTTTAAATTTGGGGGGGCCTTTAAATAAGTCAGGGGGCACCTCACACAGACACCCCCACAACCCCCCAAGGGAGTGCAACAAATGAAAAACTGGAAGTCGGGGGGCTTGGACTGGATGGGAAGTCAGGGGGCTTTGGCGGTAAGTTGGGGAGCTGGGCCCTGAGATGCCCCACTGTAGCTACAGGCCCGGGATTGCCCCGTCCTTGTTAACCTCATCCAAGACAGCTTCAACCACTGCTGCCCTGAGCTACAATTTGTAGTTGTGTTCATGCCTAACTGCAATTTAATTACTGTTTATTATGACACATGAAAGCTTCTGGAACCAATGGAAGTTTTTACCCTGGAGAACTGAGTATTCTTGCAAAAAGTTGCTCTCAGGGAGAAGACTGGGAGTCACAAGGCAACATTCTAGCTGTTCACTTCTACACTTTCAAAGTGGCACCTCATTATTCACATATACTCACTGCAATCAATCCAGACCATAACTACGAATATTCAGCTTTAGGGAACATGCCTCAGGGCCCCTGACTTTGGAACTCCCACTCTCAGGACTTGAGAACAAGTACTTCCCTAAAGGCCTTCTGAGTGAGCTCCTTTCTAAAAAGCTTTTTGAGTTAGACCTGTAAGAAATTGTGTGGAAAAGGAAGTAGGGTTGCTAACCGCAAGGTGAGGCCTCAAGATCTCCTTGAATTACAGCTGATCTTACCAAGATCAATTCCCCCCAGAGAAAATGGCAGCTTTGGAGAGTAGACTCTATAGTGTTATACCATGTTGAGATCTCTTCTCCTCCTCAAACCCTGTCCTCCCCAATCTCCACCTCCAAATCTCCAGAAGTTTCCCACCCTAGAGTTGGCAGGCCTAAAGGGAGTGTCACTACTGAAATACTGTATATTATCAAGTTGATCATATTATATCCATTTTACTGTTTTAAACTGGGTTTTTACTGTTACTATATCCAAATGACTTTCTATTTGTTTGCACGTTCTTGTGTTGTAAACCAGCTTAGTTTTGCTAATACATTACACTTTAAACATTTTCCAATCCCCCCTTTTAAAAATAAAACAAGTTCTATCAAACATAGGTATACTATAAGCATTCTAATAGATCACCATATTTGTTTGGATTTGTTTGTCCTGTAAGAATTTCGCTTGGGATTTAGGAAACTCACCCCAGAAATTGGTACACCGGTCAAGGCTCCAGAACTCTACCAATGAATACAGAAATTTGTTGGTTTAGTATATAAATCCATTTCTCAGCTATATATTTTTTCCAATATTTTTTACGCACAATGAAATCTATGCTCATCTGGAAAACCATCAGAGCCACAGTAAAGTAACTTTAATATATCAACTATTTTAAAAGTAAAAATCAAAGTGTATATGTATACATGTATCAATACAACCTTTCAAAAGTAAGATTCAAACCCTGTTGTCATGGAAGTGGCAAATCTTATGAATACTATTCTGTCAATGAATGGGGAGAGGGGGGTAGAGAAAATAATTTTGATACGTTATGATCTAGAAATCCAGACTAAGTACATACAAATCTACTTACTTGCACTATTAAGGACAAACCATTTGACGTCCATAGTAAACTCAATGTTATCCCAATTATATGAATAACTAACCCTCTGTCCTAGGACAAATGGCCAATTTTAGCACAGGGCTTTTTTATAAAGGAAAAAAGTTGTTTCTACAAATTGTTTAGCTTCTGATGTGGTAAACAGCATAAAAACAAGTAACATATCAAAATTGTGGAATGATAGTTAGAGCAAAGGGTACAGTTCTGAAGTTAAAGAAATATGATCAAGTCTCTCTGAACTGTGGAATCACCACTAAGGCTGAAAACAGAATATGATATAACTTGTGGCTATTTAACAGGAAAAAATGGCACATGGACACTACATCAAAGAACACCCCCTAGATGTCCACTTCTCTCTGACACCACTGCAGTCTAATCACATCCAAATCAAAACTGAAACAAAAGAAAATGCAAGGGACCAATGCCAATTTAAATTTCAAGGGGAAAAAAATCAGGACTGCGGACATTTGTAACTGGGCCAATACACATACATAAAAGTGGCATAATCTTTCCTCATATGGCACAATAGACCCCTGTTTACTCCTTCCCCCATACACAGCGGGCAATCACAGGATACCCATCTCCCACACCCTTGGCCCATCTCTCTTATTCATCAACACAGTTTGCAATGGAAATTGTTTCTCTTCTCCATCTACCTTTGTCAAAAAAGAAAGAAGAGGACAAAACAAGCTCTGTCATCTGTCCACTTATACAGTACACAAAATACAATATCTGTTTTGATACCACCACCACAGTTCAGAATGCAAAAAAAGCACCACAATGCTTTTAAACAAGCGTGACTGTGACAGCGCATTTGCTGGAGAAAATGCAGGTGATCTCATTCTGAAAAAGTATGCTAATGATATTGCAAAACTACACGATTCTGCAAGATGGGTAGCTGTGTTAGTCTGTCTGTAGCAGTAGAAAAGAGCGAGAGTCCAGATATCTGAAGAAGTGAGCAGTGACTCACAAAAGCTCACACCCTGCCACATATTTTGTTAGTCTTTAAGGTGCTACTGGACTCTTGCTCTTTTCTATTGCTACATGATTCTGCAGCTGCCAGCCCCTGCAAGACATTGAAGAAATATGCCACTGGGTTCTTGCAAACAGCCACACATACCAACATTTAGTACTCACATACTCTTCCCTCAAACAAACACAGCTTTTCTTTTCAGGTTGTGCAACAGTTTAGCCAGAGCTTTTTTTGTAGAAAAAGCCCAGCAGGAACTCATCAGCATATTAGGCCACACCCAACAGCAGAAATTCATTAGCATATTAGGCCACACCCCTGACAGCACAGCTAATTAGCATATTAGGCCACAACCCCACGTTACCAGAATTGTGGTCATCTAGCCACACCCACCTTTTGCTTCTTATTCTGTTTACCTTGTTTGTTGTCAAAACCCAGGGCTTTTTTTGTAGCAGGAACTCCTTTGCATGTTAGGCCACACACCCCTAATGTAGCCAATCCGAATGAGTTTCTGCTGTTGGGTGTGGCCTATTATGCTAATGAGTTCCCACTGGGCGTGGCCAACTCTGAGCCAGCTGGAACTCCATTCCTGTGCATTCCTGCCCAGAAATAGCCCTGAGTTTAGCAAAGCCATGCATAAAGTGCCGCCAGTGCATTTCCAATTGGGGATATATTTTCCCATGCCCAATTTAACAGGCATTTATATACCAATATAAGCTAGCATTTATAGCCTCCACATTCTTCTTTGGAGCTCCTGGCTAACATTTCTCTTGCAAAGAGGAGAACATATGAGCAAACGTATTAGTTCTCTCCTGCTTTTGAACATTTTTTGAGCAAATTCCTCTGCAGCACTTAAAATACAATAAGAGCTTCTACTTCAGAAAAGGTCATTTGACATTCTGGAAAATAATGAGAGTTCCCTTGAGGAAATGCACTGTAACTGAGCAAACTGGATGGCGACAAGACTGGTGGACATCCTAACAAAATCCTCTACTCACCAGACTAGGGGAGATTTTCTAAAGTCAGCAAGAAAGGGAGTGGAAAGGGGGAAGAGAAACACAAGTTCACAAGTTTCAGATCCTACTACTCTATCTTCATTCCCCAGAGAAATTATTTCCCATATAAATTGTTTTGAGTCCCATGAATAAACACTAGCTTCAAAAGGCATCCTTTGATGTAAACATTCAAAAACAAGATTATAAGTACGCAATATAATGAATTTTCTATTGTCAAACACAGAATTCTCCCCCCAACCCCATTAATGATGCCAGAATGCCAATTTATAAGGCAACTCCAATCAAGTTACTTTGTTTTGTGAAACAAATTGCCAGGTACATAGAACATTATCTTCTGATACCATTATTAATGCGTCAGTTACTCACAGATTTCATTCTTACAAAGATCCTTTACACCAGCTGACTGGTTAACACCTCCAAGTGATTCTGCAGTGGTTCAGCTACGTTTTATTCACACAACCATCCCACACAATTGAGCTGTGAAGAATGCCTCAGTCTGCACTAGTCTATACCTCTTAAACTGTGCAGGAGACACAGCAGTGTTCTTCACCAGCAGCTTCTCATGGCAAGCTGAGCATGGGGGTGCTTGTAGGAAAGCTGTTTTACTTTCCTACTTTACAGCACAAGTAGTATTCTATATTCTAGCCATATTCTATAGCCTTCTATATTCTAACCCATATTCTATAGCCTACAGTTATTAAGTAGAAATTGCTTCTTCACTTCCTCTCACCTAAATAGTCCCAATTCATTCAATTACACTAAATTAGATTCATCCAAGGGTGGGGGGGAGAGAGAAAGAAGAACACATACCATTAGTCCATAAATTTCTGACGAACTCCGCACTCTGGGAAGGATATCTATAGGAATATCAAAAAACCTGGACAACAACAAAGAGTTATCCATTGATTCATATCTCATGTTTGTTCTATTTATTGGTAAAGAAAATCAACTTTGAAACCTTTTAATGCTACTGTTAAGTTTTGGCAACATTTGTACAACTAGAAATTAATGACTTATCCCTGTGGTGGCATCCTAAGTTTAGACTAACCCACATGGATAGCTGTCATGGATAGCTGCACAAGGAACTTTTGTCCCCACATCCATGCTACCCCATATTTCCAAATGATTAAAAGGGCAAGGTGAAAGCATCTGACTACAATAAGAAATCTCCTCCATGGCTCCAGAAGCAGTTTTACAGGCAGTCACTACGTGACAGATATTTGTACTTTACAAATGAAGCCAGGGCTTTAGTTTTTTAGGATGATTTGCTGGCAACAATGTTCAGAAATGCATAAAGTGGCATTTTTCAGGTACGTCCAAAATGTTCTGGGGCAAGAAGCTTCCAGTTAGTATCACAGAACTCCTGTGTGTTTAGCTCAGGTTTTTTTTAATGTAATCCACACCTAAGATCAACTAAGTTCTGTAAAACCATCAAAGATTATCAGTATCAGTTTTAAATTCCATCTAACCCAGCCAGATGCAATTTACATATTATATCAGATATCTGTACTCAGCTTTTCTTCCCAGTGGTGATCAAAAGTGGCTTCGCTTCCTCAATCTACCCTCACATCATCAACAGTGTGAGGTAGGCTAGGCTGAGTGAGAGTGACCGGCCTAAGGTAATCCAGTGAGCTTCCATGATAGAGGGGGGATATAGACCTGTGTGTGGCCCGGATCTCCTTGGGAGAAGAGCTGAATAAAAATACACTAAATAAATAAAATTATGCTAATTCATTCATGTAATGTGCTGCCATTTCAGAACAGTAGAACAATGCAGCTACTGTTTTTAAAATGTAGGAAGATATCTAATGGTCTATGTCTCCCTACCCTTTTAAAAAAAACCCCACAACTTGCATTCTAGGAATAGTATGAGACAGAAAGCCAAATTTGAAACCTTTGAAACAGCATCTCTGAAATGAGACCCATTTGAGTTTAAACGGAAGCTTTGCTTCTAATTTCGTAGCAGTTATAATTAATATTTGTAAACATTTCTATCCTACCACATGGCTCACAAGAAAATTTAATGAAGTAACAATTGGACAGAAGAGTAGAACAATACAGCATCATATTATCTAATTCTCAATGTGTTCAAATCAGTGAGACACTTAAATCCAGAGACTGAAGCCATGAACTGACAAGACAGATCTTTCTACAAACCTGAAAAGGCCCCAGGTTTGCAGAAAAATCTGAAATCTAAAAAATACATGGGAGAACGGTTAACCCTCCAAAATAACAGAAGCAGTACCTGCATCTTTTTGAAATGAATGCCCTCTGCAGCGACCAATGTGGGGGCTGCTAGGCAACTACAGTAGTATTACCAATTTCAAGCCTTGGTTTCCCCCAGTAAAAAGCAAAGGGAGGTGCCAGGGTCCTTTCCAGGGCTGTTTTTACCTTTGAGGGAAGACTCAAAGGGCCAAGCCTGGCACCAACCACAAGGCAACTTGATAGCATGCAGCATGCAACTTGCATGTCTTACACAGTCTTACAGGCTGGCTACTTGTTAGTACTCAACAGTAACTACCCCATGAAAGCCAGTGTGGTGTAGTGGTTAGAGTTTCAGATTAGAATCTGAGAGACTTGGGCTGAAATCCCCTTTCTGCCATGTAAACTCATTGGCTGACCTTGGGCCAGTTACCCATTTTCAGCCTAACTTACTTCACAGGGTTGTTGTGAGAATAATGGGGAGGAGAGGATAAAGATATAGGCTGCTTTGAGTCCCATTGTAAAGAAAGACAGGGTATAAATTAAGTAAATAAATAATATATCAGAAGGAGGGCAGATAAAAGGTTGAATGAGAAGGAGAGAAGCAAACAGAAAAAGGTAACAATACAGGGGTTGCTAGGAGGATGGAAGGCAGAAATAGTGTGGGGAAAGTAAAGAGACAAATAAGGTGCCCCTTGCAAGCCCTCGTGGGTTCCTCACTGCCCAACTAAGACCATAGTTTTCCCAGGTATAGGTTGCCAGGAGGAGGAAGGAGGGAAAGCTGAAGATGTGGGGCAGATAAAGGTAGGATCACTGTTGGATGGGAAAGAAAAAAGGAAGAGGGGAGGATACGGAGGCTTTCAGGGAAGGGGAATCGTGGGGGAGTCCTTGTACTGGTTCTTGTTAAACAGGTGGTTAATTTGCACAATGAGTCACTATTATATCTCCGCTGCATACAGACATCCACAGAGAATTGTGTTGTGACCACACTTATGGTCAGCTGTATTTGAAGTTATTGCAAACAGTTGCTGTAGAATCCACTGTGTAATGTATCCTTCAGACAGATACATCTGCACATGAACCCACCACATACTGAGAAATTTAAATCATCTCACCCCATGAGAAACAAATACTTTATTACTGAAGAGCATCTTGTTCTTCAGTGCCACAAATGAGACCTGATAGTCTCTTCTGCATATGATTGTGAGCCAACCAAAAAGCTGCAATTTGGTGCATACTTGCCTGCCAGTAATCCAGTTCTACTAAACAGAACTACTTACAAGTAAGCCTGCTTAGGAAAAAGCTGTTGGTTTGGCTTTTGGAATACAGTCAACAAACCCTGCCTTTTCAGGGTTCAACTTTTTTTTACTTACTTGCAGAGATCAGCATCCCATTCTAATGTGTGAATATTTAACAGCATTGTTCTACTGGCATTGGTTACATCAGTGCAATGAATACCTCCATCTTTTCCACCTGTCAGACTCTGAATATATAATCAAAGATAAATCAGTCAAACTAGAAGCTCATCCATCACTGCACACGTAATAAAAGTTGAAAATCTTTTCACTTACTATCTAAATTTGTGCAAATTTTGGCTCCTTATTTGACAGTACAAATGCAGAGCCAAGTATTGCAGACCTTAATTTAAGACATATACACAAAAATGTTATATAGCAGAACTATACAGAACACAGATTCATACCTTTCATAGTTAAAATACTTCTGAAAGTAATGAATACAATGCTAGGTTACTATTGGCTGAAACCTGATAATTTTAAAAAATTAACTTTTTGACCCTAATTTATTTCAACTTCTTATCTCATTCAGTAATGTTACAGGAAGATTATGCACATATGTAAGTGCCCTTAAAGATATGGAAAGAAAAATATTTTGGATGAGGCTGAAGGTAACATAGGACACTTGACTGAAGTTCAAAGATGACTGAAACAAAGGAAATTTTGCACACTTGATTTCAACATAACCTACTGAGACATACCCATATCACCCATGAATCAATAGTACCAAACATAGCTCTCCCCTCTTGCACTGCTTGCCCAACTTCTTCCACATTGTCCAGAAGCCAGCGAACTTTCACAGCACTGAAGTATGTGCTAAGTGGCAGGCCAGTCCTACTCTGCAAGATTGAAAGCCAGTCAGGAGAGATGAACATCTGCAGTACAGTTATTAAACAAGCTTCCTATCTCATACAAGTTTAGAAAAAATCATTTTCACTGTCTTATTAACAGGATTGTAGACCTCAGACATTCTAATATCCACCTTTAACATATTTTATGATCAAAGATCAAAGGGATCGAGAAAGACAGTCTGGAGCTCTGCCACACAGCAAAAACCAGAGGTTTCCAAAGATCGTATTTTAGGCAGGCACCTGTATTTGGTTAGTAAATATAAATGACTAAGAAGAAGAAGAAGAAGAGATTGGATTTATACCCCGCCCTTCACTCAGTCTCAGAGCGGCTTACAAACTCCTTTCCCTTCCCCTCCCCACAACAGACACCCTGTGAGGTAGGTGGGGCTGAGAGAACTGACAGAAACTCTTCTTCTTCAAGAACAGCTGTGCCAGAGCTTGTGACTGACCCAAGGTCACATCAGCAGGTGCAAGTGGAGGAGTGGGGACTCAAACCTGGTTCTCCCAGATTAGAGTCTGTGCACTTAACCACTACACCAAACTGACTAAGGGGAGCATTAGCACAATGAAAGAACCAACTCTTAAGTTATGCATAGTAATAGCTTTCAAGGCAAGTAGATTCACATAACGGTTTGTTTATTTATTTATTGGATTTATACCCCACCCTCCCCATCGAAGCAGGCTCAGGGTGACAATTTACTAGTGTATTCCCTATGAATTAAAAAAAAAAGGAACAAGGACGGTTGCTGTATAGCTTAAAAACTGATGAATTTATATTTAGGTACCTAAAGTAACCTCCAAGTTAAATTTTGAAGAGGTTTTGGTGAGTTTCAAATTTTAATTTGCTCAGAAGATGCTTATTAATCTACTAGAACCACTTTCATAAGTATTTGGGGGACAAAAATCATGGAACTCCTTTTACTAGAGATACACTCTTCTATTTCTTTTGTTCAACACCTCACATTAACACATGCCTACCAATATGATAAAACCACATGCCTACCAGTCTTACCTTTAAAAAAGATTTATCATGCCCTGGAATTTTTTTAAGCAGCCTGTCAACTGTAGATTGGGTCCTAAGATCGAGCCACACTAGAATCCAAAGACAAACATTGTAAGAGTTAAAGACTGTGCTGCTGACTATTTGACCAACTAACCAAGATCAGGGGCCTGAAATTGTAAAGGGACCTCCATAAGCTCCATATCAGGACCTGTATGTTTCCCTGACAGGACAAACAGCAGCTCTGCTAGGCTGTTTCAGGTTACGAAAATGGTGGGAGGGGGAGGCTTAACCCCTACTTCCTTGCACCACAGCCCCAATCCAAATTGGGCCCATGTGTGCCTGCTATTTAAAGGGGAAAAAGACACTAGGAACTCCATTCACAAAATTCCCATAATCAAACCTGATTTGGTCCTGAGTCTGGCAAAGCAACCCATGCCTTGGTGACTTCACAGTGCTTTATTTTTGCAATTCTGTTGCATAGGGGCTTCCTGCAGCATTTTTCCAATCCTTACTCAGGATATGGCAGGACAGTTGCTAAGCTAATGTGATTTCTGCACGCACTTTGTGTTGTATGTCTGAGGAGTGACAGAGTGAATTTAGTATTGTGCCAGCTTTTGGTGGAAGTAGTCTTCCCTACATTGCAGACCTCTTCTTAAGACCTCCATTCCTGATTCCAGTATGATGTTGTGATGCAGCTTTTGCTGCAAATAGGCCTTGTCACAGCACATAACTTGCTTAATTTTTCTCCTCTTTAACTGTTTTATTATCCCAAATATTTCAAGGAATTCACATTTGCTTACAGTGGAATTTACCCACTGTCATTTATCAATGTCTATTTTATTGAGTATTGAACTGAATACGGAATAATAATAGATCAGCACATATTCTGAAGACAACATTTTGCTTACCAATAGCATTATACAGAGGCTCTCCAGTTGTCTTGTCCCAAACCACAGTTGTCTCTCTCTGATTGGTAACTCCAATAGCTTAAAAACAAAAGAGAAACACTTCCTAAAATGACATATCTTAGAAATATTTGGAATGGGCCTTTATTTATTCGTATTTTAGTCTATACTTTTTCTATTATATCCTTTACTTACAGCCAGGGCTGGCCCCAGGTGTCTGGACGCCCTAGGCAGGACAGCCTGGGGCGCCCACCCCACTAGGGATGCCAACCTCCCAGTGGGGCCTGAAGACCGGGGGGGGGGCGGCGGAGCGCTGGCTTTCCTGGGCGCTCCACAGCTGCGAGGCCCCCAGGAAAGCCAGGGAAGGGGCAGAGGTTCTAGCCCCCGCCCCCTCCCTCCCAGTGCCAGCTTTCCTGGAGGCTCCGCAGCTGCGGGGCTCCCAGGAAAGCCAAGAAAGGGGTGGGGGTTCTAGCCCCCGCCCCCTCTCTCAGAGTGCTAGCTTTCCTGGAGGCTCTGCAGCTACGGGGCCCCCAGGAAAGCCAGTGAAGGGGGAGGGGTTCTAGCCCCCACCCCCTCCCTCCCAGCGCCGGCTTTCCTCAGTGCTCCGCAGCTGCAGGGTTGCCGAGGCAAGCCAGGGAAGAGGTGGGGTTTAAACCCCTGCTCCTTCCCTCGGAGCGCTGGCTTGCCTCGGCGCTCCACAGCCGTGGGGGTGCTGAGGCAAGCCAGGGAAGAGGCGGGGGTTGAAACCCCTGCCCTTTCCCTCCCAGCGCTGGCTTGCCTCGGCGCTCTGCAGCCACGGGGGTGCCGAGGCAAGGGGGGTTCAAACCCCCGCCCCTTGCCTCCCAGAGCTGGCTTGGAGGAGAGGGGAGGGTGGTGGGGGGAGAAGGAGCACCGGTGGGGGGAAGGCGGGCAAGCTCTGCTGCCACCGCCTCCTCCTGAGCCCCGCCGGGGCGCTTCGCTGGTGGTGGCGGTGGGGAGGCGGTGGTGGTGGTGCGGGGGGCCATTTGGCGCCTCTGCGGGCCCGGTGCTCTAGGCAAGTGCCTAGCTCGCATAGTGGGCAAGCCAGCAGTGCTTACAGCTCAAAATCACTGGCTTGCCCCAAAGATATCTGCATGCATGCATTGGAATTGGCAGCGGAGGGAGGAGAGAAGAGGATACCAGTTTTCTGTTTTGGTTGCTGCTCCTTTCACTAAATGCAGCAAATTCAGAAGCTTTTCCAATTCAGGGTGGGTGGTGGGTGGGGCAAAATGTGTGTGAGTGTGTGTGTGTGAGTGAGTGAGAGAAAGAGAGAGAGAGATTATTCTGTTGTGAACATTAATTTTGCCTCACGTGCCATTTCATGAGGGTATTTTAAAACAAGACAGTTCCTGTATTGCCTCTAGTTTCTGTGCTGGGTCATAATCCTAAACTAATATCTGTGATAGGGTGGGATAGTAAAAGCCTATAAGAAAAAAAAGAAATGCATGCTACTAAGGCGTGACTCAGTCATTGAGGGAAACTAAAAAAAAAATTGGCAGGAAAATCTGCCTGAGAGTGGGGAAGCATCAGGGGTCTGCCATAGCAGCTTTGGGTTCCCATAAAGACAGGGTACAAATGAAGTAGAAAAGAAGAAGAGATTGGATTTATACCCCATCCTTCACTACCCGAAGGAGTCTCAGAGTGGCTTACAATCCCTTTCCCTTCCCCTCCCCACAACAGACACCCTGTGAAGTAAGTGGGGCTGAGAGAGCTCTTTCCAGAACTGTCCTTGAGAGAACAGCTCTGACAGAACTATGGCTTGCCCAAGGTCATCCAGCAGCTGCAAGTGAAGGAGTGGGGAATCAAACCTGGTTCTCCCAGATTAGAGTCTGCACACTTAACCACTACTCCAAACTGGCTCTCACTTGAAATGTGGCTACAAAAGTTTTATTGCTAATGTTCAGATCTTGTTCCTCTAGAAATCTTTTAGAAAACATAGTACTACCTTTTATGTTGCCAATGTCTATGTTCAGCTGCTTCAATTTCTCACATGTTTTTTCCACACAATCATAGACAGATCGTAGAATTTCCTTTGGATCTTGTTCTACCCACCTTAAAAGAGACCAATAATCAGTATAAAAGCAAATGTCTGAAAGCTAGGTTTTACAGCTCATAAAGCTCGCTATACTATCTGTGAAACTGATGATAAATTTTCCATGAACAGCAACTCTAATGTACAGAAAAGTAGAGCTCAGCAGGGATATGATGCTATGGAGTCCCCCTTCCAAAGTTGTCATTTCCTTTTTCTCTGATTATTTTAGGAGACATATGAAACTATAATATGATTGTATGAATTCCTCCTACTGTATATTCTTCCCATTACAACAAATCTCCAAACCAATCTCATACTCTTATAAGCTATTCCACTGATCTCAATGGAATCACATATAGGGTGGGATCCCATGGTAAAGCTTACAGAAGGAGATAGCAAAGCAGATCTTCCCCCACCTTCTACTTCACCCAATGTGCACTGCGATCTTCTCCTTGGAGGCTCTGGGTACTATCATGAACAAAACGTTCTGCTTTACTGTTGCAATGAGCAGGGCTTTTTTGTAGAAAAAGCCCAGCAGGAACTCATTAGCATAACAGGCCACACCCAACAGCAGAAACTCATTAGCATATTAGGCCACACCCCTGACAGCACAGCTCCCTCAGGTGCTCTACGGCTTGCGGGGCACATGGGAAACCCGAGGGAAGGAAGGCAGTTTCTGTATCGGCTTCCCTGAGGAGGGGAGGCAGTTTAAACTGCCTTCCCTCCCTGGATCGGCTTGGCTTCCCCAGATGCCCCGCAGCTTGTGAGGTGCCTGGGGAACCCAAGGGGGGGGAGGCTGTAGGTGTGGCCAACTCGGAAGCCAGATGGAACTCTGTTCCTTTGCATTCCTGCCCCCAAATAGCCCCGGCAATGAGGAAGGAGAAGTTGATGAAACCATTCTTCTCCCTCCTCTACTAGCGGAAAGTTTGCTCATGTACAGGCAGCAGAGGGAGCAGGATTTTTAAGATATGCAACAGGCATCTAAAAGAAGGGTAAGGTTGAGAAAGAACTGCCCCATCAACTCCCTCCATTAACTTTTTTGTTGATTCATCCCATTTCACTCACACGCTGACAACTATTTAAGAATACAACAGCAAAGTTCATACCCTTCCTTAGGGAACTCCTGTTTTAATTCCACTTGATGGTAACTCAGCAGCTCAGCAGTGTTCGCATTAAAGATCTGCAAACATGATGTCAAGAAGAGAGAGAGAGTGAGTCACCAAACCTGTTTGAAAAGCCATAGGGAGTGGTAGACAAAAGAAAACTGGCACCCAGTCTAAAACACAGTCACTTGGAAGCATTCCAGTAAGGTTGATGACCTTAAAGTCCAGGTCATCTAAGAAAATATTTGATTAGTTGACAGCCCTAACAAAAGGTAATTTTATACATGACAGAAAATCAATCATGTTGTGAAAATGTTTAACTTTGAAAGAGAAACAAGCTATATTTTGCTCTACATTGCTGTAAAAGAGAAACACCCCCAAATACACATCTTTTGAGAAATCACCATGAGCAGGAACTTTTGGAACATGAGTCAATCTATGGCTTTTGCAACTATATGAAGGGATTTTGGAACAATATGAAAGGGCAATTAACAAGCAAACATTTTCTGGAGCCCAAACTAAGGAGGATTACTGACAAGAAAGGATTAAGCAGACCTCACCCACATCATCACAAAAAAGGGATGGGGGAAGAAGAGTCACGTGGCTAAGAAAGACAGATAAATTTAAAGAAAAGTAATGCCGTATAGAGTAAAACATTAAAAACTGAACTAAGATTGAGTGTATATATAGAGATCTCCCTAGAGATTTTTTAAAAAATTAAACTGGAGTATCAATGATCTGATACAGGTAAAAACAGACAAAGACATTTATCAGTTTTACCAATTCTTTAAACACTGATATCTAATTGTTTTTAAAGGAAAGCAACAAGTATTTGAATTATTTCAACTTCGACTCAACTCAACTCTTACTACAAGAATGCAGACATTCTTCAGTCTAAAGTCATGAAAAAGATCATTGTGGCAAAAATCTTACTAGCAGGCCAATTCAAAAGTGGCATTAATTTTGGAAAGTAATCTCCATATTCTGGCTCTTTTCTTTTACCACTACACCATCCATATAATTTATTTCAGGGATGCTCTAAACTGATCCTGCGCTGAGCAGGCAGTTGGATTAGATGGCCCCTTCCAACTCTGTGAAAAAAATGCTATTGTTTCTTTTCTGCCAGTTTTTTAATTCCACAATTGGTTTCATCATAATTTTCTTTATCAAATCTATTTCTTTACAACATTTAGTCTAAAAGAACACTGTGAGGCAAAAGCTCCCCTGGCCTCCCTTCAAGGGTTCATGTGAATAGTAACGGGCTTAGGTCATTCTGCAGGTGTCACTAATTGGTTTCTCGGCCTATACAGTTCTTATCAACTTCAAGGCCAGAGATGAAGGTGACATGATTTATTTCTTGTAAGAACCTGCTGCCTGTGGGGGGGAGGGGAGAAAGCGAGCCAGGGGTGATGAGGTAATCTTCTAGAGTATCCCTGGCGAATGTGTTCTGTTTGGATGTCATCCTCACCTAATGTTGTTGGGTCAAAAACTATAATTTAGCTAAGGCCTAGAAGAAGACAGACTAGCTGAGATTCTGACGGACTAAAGACCTGAACTATGACCTGCTTGGATTGCAATTGCTAGTAATGAGCTTTAGCCTTGACTTTGAAACTTAAGGTTTGTGCCATCTAATACAAATCTAAAAGTGTTAATCAGTTAAAGTAGTTTCTTTATTTTCTTGCTGCATTATTTTAGAGTAACATGTTGGCTGCTTAATGAGCTTTTCTAATTGATTAAATTTCAAATAAATGTTGTAATTCCTTAAAAAAAAAAAAGGAACGGCCGGATTACTTGTGTGCAACTACCCTGGGGACCCATGGGGTTCAGGTTTGAGCTCCATGACAAACACCATAATATGTTTATGGGTTTTCAGTTAAGGTAGGCATGCTGGAAAGGCTTCCAAGGTTGGAATCAGCAGGAGTATACTCATGAGTGTTTCTAAAGCAGAGATATTTCCAAATATCCCTAAAGCATAAGAGAGCAAGGAATTCTAACATTTGTTAAATATTGCCCAGGTGTGCCTTGAACTTATTCACCTCCAGTTCTAGTACATTAACTATTTCAAAAAGAAAGAGCAAGTGCTAAACCCAATACTGTACTCAGGCCATCACTTTTCCAGTATAATGTTTTGTAACACTTTGTGTATACTGCCAATACACATACTAGCATAAAGGAACATTTCTCGTCCAAAAGGGGACAAAACCCCACAGTAATTAAGATACTTTGCAGTCTCTACCATTATTGGTAGTCTAGGAGGAGAAAGAACTGTCTAAAAGTACAGCATAGCTCTCCATATAAGATTATGTGATGTACAAATAGCAATGGCACTGGCACTTACTTATGAAAGCTTCTGACAAGCAGTGAAAGAAGTGCCAAGTTAACACAATAAAGATGCCTTCATAATGAGCTGTGAAACTAACTAGTCAGTCCTGGGCAACCTTTCAGCCTAGCTTTCCTCAGAGAAGTTGAGGAAAAGTGAGGGAAGAACGATAAACAAATATAAAGTAATAACAAAATGAATATCACACCAAAGGCTAACTTGATGTTTGTATTTGAAGAAGTGTGCATGCACATGAAAACTTAAACCTTGAACAAAACTTTGTTGGTCTTCAACTTAAACACTGGACTCAAACTTTCTTTTGATGTCTGAGTAGTCATCAAGATGTTTGCAAACGTAGGGTGAGAACTTTTTGTTTCCCTCCAGAATTCATATAAATCTCCTGTTGCACTGGAATCCCAGAAGGAAGACTCCTACTTCCTAAAGCACATGCTTAAATAAGAGTTTCTTACCAATTCTGGTAGCTTGATGTTCTAGGTATTAAAAAAGCAGCAGAACCTTCATAAGGACAGACTGTATGACAGATTACTCATTACATAATGCTGAATGTAGCACATGTGGAAAGTCTACCTAGGGTAATATATGCAGGTACAGACGGACTTAGGCTGCGGTCACACACACTAAATAATTCACTTTCAATGCACTTTCCAACTGGATTTTGCCAGTCCACACATCCAGTTGGAAAGTGCACTGAAAGTGGATTATTTAGTGTGTGTGACCACAGCCTTAAGTGTTTCTGCTTCATAAGCCTCTGCATTGTAATCCCTCACTCTTGCTTCTTACTCATTCTCCTTATCTGCAACAGGGTTCTGTTGCAACAGCAGGGACTTTGAACAGCCCCATACCCTTATAATCTTTCACAATCCTTTGTACAACACATTCCTGGACTTTAGCCAGGGGTTGGAGTGCTGGCCTAGGACCTTACAGAACCAGGATGGAATCCCCACTTTGGCCCAGAGGCTTGTTGGGTGACCTTGGCCTAGTCACAAATTATCAGTCTAATCTAACTCATAGGGCTGTTTTGGGAAGGATAAAATGGAGAAGGGGAGAGCAATGCTGTAAGCCATTTTGGTCTCCAATTGAGGAGAAAAGCAGGGCACACAGAAATAAATAAATTGTATTGTTCTAGTACAAGCAAGCAAGGGTGACATTTAAAGCAAGCTTTTGAGCAGTGCGTGCTCATCCAAGAGTCTGATTGGGGAAATATTAATTTGTAGTGGCAGCCACCTAGACTCCAACTTGCTCCATATAAAGGCAGTCAAGGTACAAAACCCCAGTATACAAAATCTGCATCTTGTATATCAAGAACAGCTACAGAGATCTGATCTTATGTGAAAGTAACTTTTCTGTGAAATACACAGAGCAAATCTGAGCAGGTCTGCTTAGAGTCTTACTCATGTCTGTTCAATGGGGATTACTCTGAGGAAAGTGTTCTTAGGATAGCATTGTTATTCTGTAGTAAGTCTCTTTCTTTGTTTTTCACTTGTTGCCATCAAGTTGCAGCCAACTTATGGCGACCCTGTTCAGAGGTGGTTTGTGATTACCTGCCTTGGTGGAGCAAACCTGGTATTCCTTGGTGGTCTCCCATCCAAATACTGACCATGGGTGACCCTGCTTAGCTTCCAGGATCTCTTGGAAGAAACTGGGTATTGCAGTCATAGATTTGTATTAAGCAGGTTATTTAAAGAGGATACAAAGTTCTGGTAAGTACAAGGCAAGGTTTCTTGCATGCCATCAGGCACTTTTATCTTCATTAATCTCAACACCAAGAGGCATTAAAGATCTGACAACTACAACTATGCAGCCCCTGTTAGTTTCTGATGACAATACTGCAGGTTATACCAGAATTTCCTGGGGGTCCTAGTTCAGCACTCAACAGAACCTGTAGTCTAAGGAGGCAGGGTGATTTTATATTTCTGTTGCTTTCCTCAGTATAGCACAGTTAACCACTAAAGCAGCTCTTTGAAAGCTACCTGGCAAGGGCAATGCATGGCTTGGAAGGATCATAAATATTCATTGCGTTGGAGAACCAGCCCTCCCCCGTTCGTCACACCCTAGTCTCGAAGATAAGGGTCAAACGAGCGGCATTCCTAACGCAGTCCCCAGCCTCTCTCGCAGAATCTAAACCCCAGGAGGAGGAGATAAGAGACGCCAGCCAATTGCTGTCGCTGAAGGGAAAGAGTTTTCTACTCCTCCCAAAGACAGTTCACTTCTGCATACCCAGCGCCCCCCAGGACACCAGTCACAACGTAAGGCAAAGGGGCTCAGCATTTATTGCAAAGACACCACGCGTTTTACAGAAACGTATTGTCTCATTGAGGCTCGAAGGTAGCCTGGAAACACCATCCTCAAACTCTGACGTGCGAGATCCTCTGCACCTGCTAACAGCACTTCTCACCTGTTCTTGCTTCACGCGTTCCAAAATTCAGCCCTGGCACTGAAGGCAGCTGCCTTGGCTACCACATGCCCAACTGCCTCCCCACCCTCGGAAGCTTCCTACACCCTCTGCCCCCAGTTGCCTCCTCTCATCAAGGGCAAGAGCAACCTCAACCTCCCGCCCCCCTTACCAAGAAGCGCGAAGAACTGGTCCCTTGATCGATGGCTCCCACCAGCGGGCCCATTGTCTCTCTCTGGAAAGCCGCTGCCATGGAGAGGGTCCGTCCGCGCGACTCTTGGCCTGTCTCCTAGGCGACCCTGACAGAGCAGGAAAGGAGAAGACAATCCTGAAGCTGCCACACTGCCCGACCCTTTTTACTCCATAAAGCGGCGCGTGCCTTCCCGGATTAGAAACCGGGGGCGGGGAGGGGGCGGGGAGGGGGAGCTGCCCAACACGCTGCCTCTTGGCCGCCAATCGGCGTGCGGATAGCAGGAGGAAAAGGCGGGGCTTCCCGAGGGCTGTAGGAGATGGACCGGAGAACCCGAGTGAAGCGACCGGTGTGGGTGGATTTAGAGTGTCATCATGTCTCCCAAGCAATCGTTGGCTGGTGTCTGGTTGGCATCTATCTCATTCTACTTGCTGTTGCTGTCAGAAGAGCGTAGAACTTTGAGGGAGGGGGGGCAGGTGGATGACGGCACAAGTGACGCAAGGAGACTGGCTTTGGATGCGGAGGGACACGTGAACTGTCACCCGCCCATTCTGTTACTCTCTATTGTGAGGCAATCACACAGCTCCTCGCAGTAAACGGCCTGTAGGACTCTGAGAGCTGTAAGTCTCTCTCTGCCATATGTTGACACAAAGGATACTGAGAGTCGCATTCCATATCTGAGGATACATCTGCCCATTAATTTCCAATGTTGACATTTTTTATCTCCTTCCGCTTGTTTTCCCCGGAATTAAACCCAAACAAATGGTAACCATAAAAACTAAGCTTGTTATTCCTGTTTGGTCCTTGAATCTGTTAAACGTCTTCATTATGCTGTATGCTAATTTACTGCTCACCCTCTACCTATACCTATGGACTGGTAACTTCCATTTCAGTGTATCTGAAGAAGTGTGTGTGCACATGAAAGCTTATACCTTGAATAAAACTTTGTTGGTTCCTTTCTAGTTTGCTTTCTCAAATAGTGTAAAGATCTTGGTTTCAGAGAGCTTTATTGGCTGAGTTCCAAATGAGGTTTAGTTATTGTATGGGCTTGTTTCTGGAAGAATATTTTGTTATGAACTCGTTTGATTAACAGTAATTGTAATGTGATTTTATTAGATATTATAAAACTTTAGTTTTTGTTTATAAACCAGAGAAGCCCTAGAGGGGGAGATTAGTACTGTGGGTATGTGTGCCAAGAAACACATTGTTCACCAATTCCAGTTCCTACACCCCAACACCACAGGGTAAAAATAGTTCCTCCCCTACAGAGACCTGTTCACCCTGCTCTGAACTTCAGCCATCAGAATAATTGTGCTGTTAATCTTAAACTGCTGAGGTTCAGTGCTAGGTGTACAGGAATCTTCTCATCTAGCATTGGAGCTCGGAAATATTACTACCTCATTATGGAGAGATATTCTTATGGTCCCCTGATTTTAAAATACTGTTGTTAGCACTGTGTATTTAATTTGTCAATTACATATGCATCCAGGCTTTGGCAAGGTATCTGAGAAATGTGCACTGCAATCCTATGCATAGTTACTCCAGCCTAAACACACTGAAATCAATGGTCTTAGTGGAATAACTGTGTAGTGTTGTATAGTGCATCACTTGCCCCAGCCTGAGAGTTCCTATCTATACCTTGTGGCTCATAGCCACTGATAGACTTCTGCTCCATATGCTTATCTAATTTCCTCTTGAAGCTGTCCATGCTTGTAGCTGCCGCCACCTCCTGTGGCAGGGGATTCCATGTGTTAATCAATCTTTGGGTGAAGAAGTAATCACTCTTTGGGTGAAGATTGTCCTTCCGTTAACTGAAAGAATGTTTCCCACGGGCTGACCAACTGTCATCATCACACACATGCAACAATCAAACTAATTAGACCATAGTTGTTAGATGAAAGTAGAGTTAATTCTGACTGAAATGTATATCCAAAACCAATACCCACTGGTGGAAACACAAGTTGCAAGGTACAGCTTTATTCTGTGTTCCTTTGTGAAAAGCAACACATCACAAATGAGATCTGTTATGTCTGGGATATTCTAAGCTGTTGGTTATGGTTTGTGCTAAGGTATCCTAACTCCGTCTGTTATGATTGGCTGCATAATAAAGACTCCTATTGGTCCTGAAGCCATGCAGAATACTCTATCAGGAAGCTCCACTTAGGTCCAATCAGAGCTCCTGATAATAGTTACATTGTATATAGTTCAGTCTTGGAACAGTATAAGTTTGAATGCTGCTCTTAACAGAGTAGATCAGAGCTGAATAATGTTATGAATAAAAGCCTTGTTATTGATCATCGTCTCCTGCCTGTCAATACTTAAAAAGACCTGTTATGAGAATTGGTGGAAGTATAATGAACACATATAATTAGCCATTTTTAAAATTCTTTTGTCAACAAACACTTTGGTAGAATCAGGCCCATAGCCAGAGACATTATAGTGAGGTGGCATGAGTAGACCAAGGGTAAGATAGCACTAGGATTTCCAAGCCCCCTTTTGTGTAGTGGCACTAACAACAAACACCCAGTTCTGTTTGGCTGAAGGCCTCTTCATTAACAGTAACTATAGGGTGTGAACTTTGGGTATTGAAATAAGGAATAACTGTACTTAACTAAACTGTTTCTAGAGCTCTAGGCCTGGCCTGGTTCTTCAGATTCTTAGTAGGTTCTGCACTCCTGCGGGCTGCTGGCATGGAGACTGAGAAGAGAAGCTGAAACACTGAGTCCCTCTTACTCTCCTGCTTGCTCTGAGGTCTACTGGCATAGCCTCTGAAAGAGGCAGCACACAACACTCCTGTGATCCTAAACCTAGAGGCTCATCGAGTGGGGCCTGCTGATGTTATGGCTGGAGGTGCCAGTGATGTTATAGGGCCTAGTGATGTCGCACTGAATAGTTGTATTACCACATGGTATCTGTATGTAGTTGTGGTACAAGGGTCAAAGAAACTCCATTTTGGTTTCTCGTTAGAAATGAAAAATAATAGCTCAATAGGAAAAATTCACTGCTTGCTCGCTTATAGAATAGCAAAGGGAAATTCCTTTGTATGTTATGTAAGGTAAACACCATAATTTAGAAAGGTTACCTAACAGTCAAAGATTCTACTCTCCCTTGCCAATTAGAGTGGTACTGTGAGCTTTAGGGAATTACTTGCATGGTCAGGCACTAATGGCAAGAGAAGAATTTGTGAGAATAACCATGGATGGGTCAGAGAAGCATGTGGAGTTAAACAAAGAAATGGGCATCTGCACATGTCCAAAAGACTGTGCACAATTATAAAAAGCTTGTAACTTCACTTGTTGTTTGGAATTCAGGTTTTAGATACCTGAGTTCTGCCTTTGTTTGAATAGAGTTTCCTACTCACTTCAGAAGCCTCACTGCTTGTGCTTTTGATCGGGACAAACATGCAAGGCAACGGCCCAATTTGGCTTACATAGGCCCCGTTCACACGGAGCATTTGCCCCGCTGAAGGCACAGGAGCCCCGCGGACTTTTCGTGCATGATCATACGAGCACATCTGGGAGGCATAGCGCTCCCGTGGCCAACCCGCGGCTTCCCTCCGAAAACGCAGAGTAAAAAACTACTAGGGTCGAAGTACTAGTTTCTGGAAACCCCGGGGCAAAGGCTGGCGTCTGATCACGGGAGCGGCAGTATCCTGCAGCTTCCGACGCCGGCCCATGTCCCGTGGTTTCGGATGTTGTAAGTTTCCATGGGATGCACACCAACGCTGAATGAGGCATGCGCATATGGAAGACACTGGCAGCGGCCCACCCCCCCATGGCACATGTGCACTTCGCAACAGCGTGGCTTGTGTGGTCTGCTGTGCTGCTTTTTTTCTGCGCTGCAGCAGCGTGGTGTGATTGGCACTTGGAGCTGGAGCGTGGCAACCTGGTGGCCCATGTGATCGGGCTACCGCGCCTTATTTTGCTCCAGGCAAACTGCCACACCTCCCCCCCCCGCGTTTTCTGGCCCATATGACCGGGGCCATAGTCATAATGATATGGTGTTAGAGATGGGCTATTTGCCAGAATAAAAAATAAACATGACATTAAAATTAACTATGTGCTAAATGTAAGATGTAGTTGGATCTCCAATTTATATGTGCAGTAGTTATCTATAGAAACAGACATGCACAGAAGTCATGGAAGCCACATATCTGGAATATGGAACAACATCAGCTACCCAGAGCAAAGAGATTTGCTTGTGAGTCCTTTAATTAGTGTACTTACACTCATGAGATGTTGCAGGGTGTAAGACTGTAGGACAGGATTAAAAATTGTGTTGGGAAAGCTGGAGGTGGGTATGTACAGGAGATAACAGTTAATCAGTCCCTAAATGGGGATCTCCAAGTTACACCTGTATGCAAATAACTTCCTCTGATCTAGAAATTAACCAGTAATTACAGATAGATAGATGTATATGGTGTCTTTTTAACCCAAACTTACAAATAAAGTTCATTGAAAATGTTCATCTAGTAATCTGTTTAAACTTGAATATCTAAAAATTGAACCCCCCCCATATCTGCCTCCATAAAGAACCAAATAAGAAAAGATTATACAAATTAAAAAACTTTAAGAAATTCCAGAGTGCAGTAACTACTCCTCCCCCCCCTTTTCTCTCTCTCTCTCTCTTTTTTTTTAAATCCCTCCAAAGGGGTTTTTTTATTGCATTTTCTAAATATCTACAGAAAATGGGAGGGGTACTAACAAACATAACTACAAGTAGGGGAAATTGAAAAGAAAGTCCAAAACGTGATGATTATATGCAGTGCTTGCAAATGTCGCATTAACAAATAAAAACTTTCAGTTGTTAACCTCGAAGGTGACAGTTAAGTACATCGCTTACGAAGCTCTAGCTCATACAGACTGTTCGGAGTATACTTCTGCAATCCACTAAAATTTATTTTATACAAACATCAGGCACTCTCATCATCTCGTTACAATAATTTCTGCCTATTACTTTCTGCCCCTCTAACTCTTTAAAATTTTTATCAATCAATACATGCAATCCAGTAGCATTTAAATACCGCTATTAAAAAACATCCAGGTTAGGCTTAAACACATTTCTCTTAAAAGAAAACTCTCTATTTGCCCTCTTATTAAAAAAGAAAAGAAAGACAGACAAACTGGAACCTCCATATTATTTATTATTATTTATTTATTTCATTCGACTTCTATCCCGCTCACCCCCTAAGGGCTCTGAGCGGCTTACATATATATTCCAAACATTCCTAACCTAGGGCCACATATGTGTAGGGGAGGTGAATATCCTACCAGGCACCCTTTATCCTTGTTGTAGCAGATCTTTTTCTTGCGGGGGGACAGTCCGGCGGCGTCCTTTTCCCAGCGCTGGTCCTTTTTTGGCATCACATAGCACCCCTTTTCCCTCTTCCTTTTATGGAATTAGCCTGAATTAATAGAATGCTTTTAAAATTGATTTAAACATTCATTATCAATTTCTATATAAACCCTTTCCCTTAATTTTTCCCAACATACCCCCTTAGCCAAAGATCTCATCTCTAGAAAAGGTTCTTCGCTGTAGAGTCTTCTCCTCAGTCTTCTTTAACTCACAGTCCATTATTGTTAACACATAACCACCTTTCGCCCAACATTCTATTAGCTTTGTCCCCCCATCAAAATATATAGTAACTTTATTTTTTAGGAGGAGAGTTTCCCCTCCCCGCTGCTTGTCATAGGGGAAACATAGCTGCTTTGCTGTCTCATCCATCTTCACAATACAGTATTGCTCAGTCACTTTCGAGTTCCTAAAGATGATTCAGTTTCGATTTAATTCTTACTGCGACATAGACGCCATCTCCAGAGATGCACTCCAAAACCTGAGGGTCTGCTTATCTTCTCTTTGTTATCAAATCGCCAGGGTCCCATAAATCCATCAAATTGGTTTGCCGCCTCTAAAAGTTCTCTAAGTTTGTCAGCCTTATTTCCAGCTCATTCCAAATTGTTTTCTTTTTAGGCGGAGGGAAACTCCCCCCCCACCCTTCAACCTTTCACAGCCACCACTTTCAGAGATATTTAGAATTCTTTTAAGAAGAAAGAGGGTTCTTCAGTGCCTAAAAAGATTGTTTTCAGATGTTTGCACAGTCACTTTATCTTTCGAGGGGGGGGTTCCCACCCTCCGCCTGCTAAAGGAGGGATCTGCATTGTTTCCAGCCGACACTCAGAAAACACTTCAAGCTATTGTAAGTTCCATTCAATGCTTTCTCTCTTTTCTGTTATTTTCCCCCCCACTCCCCCTGCCCCCTAAAAACTTTATTTTTATATTGTTATGCGGGGGGAGGGAGTTCCCTTTCCCCCACTTCTTTTTTAAGGGGGGAGGGGAAGACTTTATTTCAACTCAGTCTCTTACTATGATGTTAACAGTCTTTAAAGGAAATTCTAGTTCTTCCTTCTAGCCATTTCTAGCTAGCCATATAAAATGCTTTCAATTGCTGTTTTTAAAGTCCCAAATACTTGTTTGTGTGTTACTCAGTTCATAGCTCTCAGTATTCCATTCCTCCGATGTTAGTTTCCTTTATCTAGTCCTCCATGGGGGGGGTCTACAATTGTCTCCCCCACCCATACTTGCCAGAATATATTCTTTCCTCTGGTGCTTCGTTAACTTGTACTCACACTTCTTCAGTAAGAAATCGATTCAGCCAGTCGCTTAATTAGAGCTTAATCACCGCCCGCTTGGTTTCCAGTACGCAAAGCCTCGGCCATTACTGGAACACAGCAGAGAGACCGTCGGGGCAAAAGGATGCCCCCACCCCCAGGCTAAAAGCCGGTGGTGGCGAACCTCAGCGCCCCCTGACTCAGGGCTCATCCTGAACCCTGGGGAAGAGCGTACAATCACCCTTCCTCTCTACCTGCTGGTCTGCAGTCCGTCCCCCCAGGAGAAGGGGAAAATGGCTGCCATCAGCTTGCCAATTCGGAAATGCTCCCCTTTTCTTTCTCAAATGATAGCTTAGTTTTGGGGCTGCCGCCCCCAAAGCTGAGTCTGAATTGTCATCAGAAGATGACAAAGCTCCCTCTTCCTTGCCTCCTTTGGTGCTGTCCTCTTCCTCCTCTTCTTCTCCTTTTGCTGGATGACTATGAAGATGCAGAAACTCACATGCCTTTTCAACAGAGTCAATTTCTTCTTTTTTATCCATAAATTTGAAGATTATGTCTTTGGGTACAATCCATCTGTAGGCGACGTTGTTTTCCAATAAAAATACCAGGGCCAGGAGGCCAGAGGCAGGCTGTCATTCTCTGAATGTCTTCTGTGCTCCAGTAGGACTCACCAGAGGTCACCATGACTTCCAGGCATAGGCACACACACACACGCACAGACACAAAAATGCAAAAAACCCCACCCCCAACAAACCACCCCCAAATAATGCTGTTCTTACAGATGTTTTAAACAAGCTGCTATCTATTAAAACAAAGTTTGAATCCAGTGGCACCTTTAAGACTGCTAAATACTGGGTTCAAGATGCATTGTAGTGAACAGCTCTACTTTATTTAGTGATTTCAGGAACAAGACTGAAGACTCCAGGGCAACTGCCCTGTTTAAGTAGCATGCAAAAACCACACCTGGCTTATCAGCTGAGAGGTCACACGTTGGGGAAGCGGAATGCAGCGGGATAAAGGCACTCTTCAGGATTTGCTACCACTTTACTGAGGTATCTTTTTAACACGGGGGATAAGCAGAATGGCATGGGTTGCCGATGGCTGGGGAACACCCCCTTTAATCCATTTGGGAAATGGGGCTGGAATGTGGCTCTCGCGAGGCTAATTGCCAGTCTGAACTCAACCCCTGATAATTTCAACTGGGTACTGGCTTGCTGACCCAGATTGTTTCCCAGACCTAGTGTTCTTCTACTTCCTCTTTAATTTGCTTTTAAGAACACCATAGATCTATACAGGGGCATTACAAAATCGGCCATTGTATTCTCAGTTCCTTTCCTAACATAGTTTGCCTTTTTCACTGCTGCAGCACACTGGGTTGACACTTTCATTAAGCTATCCATCATGACCCCAAGATCTTTTTCCCTCTCAGTCTCAGCAAGTTCAGATCTCATTAGCCTATACTTGTAATCCACCCAGAGCCTTTGGGAAAGGGTGGAATAGAAATCTAACAAATACATTTTTAAAAACTTGAAGTTATTTTTTTTGTCCCAATGTGCATCTTAAACTAACCATTATTGAACTTCATTTGTCACATTGTCACCCAGTTTGTGGCGGTCCTCTTGGAGCTCTTCACAGTCAGTCTTGGTTTTCATCATCCTGAATAATTTGGTGTCATCTGCAAACTTGGCCACTACACTACTCATCCCTAGTTCCAGATCATCTTCTCTATATAATAATTCTCTTAGCATATTGGCCGTTTCCAGCTCTCCCACTGGCTGTGCAGTGTGGTTCCATCAGCCATTGGGTCGTCAGCTGCCACTCAAGAGTACTCAGGTGCCATTGGCCAGGTGCTGGGTCTACTCCTCTTCCCTGACCACTCCCACTTCAGCCCCTGTTGCCTATCAGATTTACTGGCAGACAGCTCTCTCTCCTGAGGAAGACAGTTCTCTTGGCTTCTGTGAGGAACTAACTGTCCCCTCAGTGGCTGTTGGTAGGCTATCAAGCTTGCTTCTGTCAGTAAAAAGACAAAGGACTTTCAGCATAACCCCCTCCCCCGCCCACTGCCAGCTTGGCCACTTTCCTGTCAGAATAAATGGAAAAGGCTCTCTCTCCTGCTTAGCTCCACCATGGCTGGCTGGCTAATGAGGTGGGCCAGTGACCATCAAACCATTCTCTTCAACCCCCTGCTGTATGGCTGACTTTCCCCTAGGGTTCCCAATCTCCAGGAGATCTCCTGCTATTACAATTGATCTCCAGATGACAGAGATCAGTTCCCCTGGATAAAATGGCTGCTTTGGAGGGTAGACCCTATGGCATTATACCCTGCTGAGTCCTTCCATCCCCCCCAGTGCTGCCCTCCACAGGATGCCACCTCCCTAATCAGAGCTGGCAACTGTACTTTCTCCTCTGTCAGTAAAAGGCCGTTTCCACACTTATGTTGGCCTTTGAGCAAAAACTCATTGGGGCCAGTCCTGATAGGGTTGCCAGTTCCAGGTGGGAAATTCCTGGAGATTTAAAGGATGGAGCCTGGAGAGGGTGAGGCTTGAGGAGCGGTGGGACCTCAGACAGGTACAATGCCACAGACTCCACCCTCCAAGCCAGCCATTCCCTGACGGGGAACCATTGTTGCCAATCTCCAGGTGGGTGCTGGAGATCACTCAAAATTACAACTGCTTTTCAGGTAGCAGGGATCAGTTCCTCTGGACAAAATGGTGGACTCTGTGTCATTAGAAGAAGAGAAGAGAAGAGATTGGATTTATACCCCGCCCTTCACTGCCCAAAGGCATCTCAGAGCAGCTTACAAACTCCTTTCCCTTCCCCTCCCCACAACAGACACCCTGTGAGGTAGGTGGGGCTGAGAGAACTTCTGACAGAAACTGTCCTTGAGAGAACAGCTGTGCCAGAGCTTGTGACTGACCCAAGGTCACATCAGCAGGTGCAAGTGGAGGAGTGGGGAATCAAACCCAGTTCTCCCAGATAAGAGTCCACGCACTTAACTACTACACCAAACTGGCTCTCAAGTATTTCCCTAATCAGCTCTTATACCCTGCTGAGATCGCCTCTTTCTAGAGCTCATTGTATTTATTTCCACAACGAGCCTTATTCCTAGTTTATGAATAAATTAAATAGTACCAGCTCCAATACCGATCCTTGTGGGACCCCACTGCTTATTTCTCTCCATTGTGAGAACTGTCCATTTATCCATACTCTTTGATTCTTGTAATTTAACCAGTTTTTAACCATAAGAGAACCCATCCTCTTATCTCATGACTGCTAAGTTTACTTGGGAGTCTTTGGTGAGTTACCATGACAAAAGACTTTTGAAAGTCCAAGTATATAATGTCTACCCTGCAGAAGCCAAGCTGATTACCCCTCAGCAGTCTTTGTCCCTCTATGTGCCTAATAATTCTGTCTTTTATTTCAGTTCTACTAATTTGCCTGGGCTGACTGGCCTGTAATTTCCTGGTTTCCCTCTGGATCTTTTTTAAAAAATTGGTGTCACATTTGCTACACTGCAGTCTGCTGGTACAGTGGCTGCTGAATTTAGTGATAGGTTACATATACGGGTTAGTAGATCAACGATCTCACATCTGAGAACTCTTAGGTGTATGCCAGCAGGATCTGGAGCCTTATTATTTTTTTAATTTCCAAAGCAGGTCTAGAATTTCATCTCTAGTCACCTTGTTTTGGATCAGTTCTTCAGACCCCTTTCCTGAAAATAGAGGCTGTGGCATGGGAACGTGCTCCACACCTTCCCACTGCTTCTCTGGCTGCTTTACTACTCTAGATACATTTTAAAAAATGTCTATTATTTATCTGGATGCTTTTAGCAACTTGCTTCTCAAAATCTTTTTTTGCATGCCTAATTATTGACTTACAGTTCTTTTGTCAGTGCTTCTGGTCCCCTCCTGTTCAATTCATTGGGGCAGACCTTCCAGTTTTAAAAGGAAGCCTCTTTAGTTTTTTATAGCATCCTTGACTTGCGTTGTTAACCACACAGGCCTTCTTGGCAGAGCTTTTCCTATCCTGTGGAATGCATTCTATTTGGGCTTCAATTAATGTGGTTTTAAATAGCTTCCAAGCATCCTCTAGGGATTTGACTCTCTCGTGTGTCCCTTTCAGCTGCCTTTTTACTATTCCCCTCATTTTTGTAAACTTTCCTCTTTTGAAATCAAATGTTACCATTTTGAACTTTAGGGGTAATTTTCCATTGACCTGATTGCTGAACTTAATAGCATTGTGGTCACTGTTCGCAATTGGTGTTACAACCACTACATCTCTCACCATAAGGCTGAACTGACAGTGTGTTCTACACAGCACATTGCTTTTTCCAAGTGTTGGTCATCACATTTGTGTCTACCCATTGCACAGATGGACATTTTGATTTCAAAGTTCTTTGGGAGCTCCTATCAGATGTTTGTGATATTACCAGCTGTACAGCTATCCATATCTGAACCTGAACCTGCTTGTTTACTCGGTCTAATGAAGCCCTGCTCTGAGTTAATTTACTATCACAGACTTGTCTAATGATCTCAAGAATTTCGGTTTTTAAAAAATAATGGCACCATCATTACATAACTTTCTCCCTAAGGACACTCACAAGGCTTCTTCCTTTTAGAACTTTAGAAAGCTGATTGAAACAGTTTTATTTCACAATGTTTTTGCAATTGAACTCTGAGTCATTTGCTGATGATGATTATAATTTCATCTTAGTCTGCTACTTTCTGTCCTGTATTGGCATTTTTAATGCTAGCTATTTCATATAGTTTTACTGTTGTTGTGAAGCACATTGGACTCCTAATGGGGTTAAAATGGGGTATACATTTAAAAAAGTAAAGAAATGGATTCTGAATATTGTGTATTTATTTCACTAAAGCATAACTTTACCAGTAAAAACCAAACCTGATGCGAAACAAGACAAATGTACTGAACTATTAGTTTACAGAGGTTCAGCTGAAGGAACTAGAAGGCAAATCTGGATGAAAAGGCTGATGGAACTGTTATGTTGATAGGTCACATTGTAGACTTTATGTAATATTCCTGCAAATGTCTTTTTCATAGAATCATAGAATGTTAGAGTTGGAAGGGACCTTGCAGGTCATCTAGTCCAACACCCTGCACTCTACAGGAGCATAGCCGAAAGATAGCCCTACAACATACCCGAAAGATGGTCGTCCAGGCTCCGCTTGAGCATCCACCACCTCCCGAGGCAGTCTGTTCCACTGTTCAACCACTCTTAGAGTTAGGAAGTTTCTCCTGATATTTAGCCGGTATCGACTCCCTTGTAAATTCCACCCATTAGATCTAGTCTTGCAAACTGGAGTAAGAGAGAATAGATCTACTCCATCTTCTTTTTGATTACAATAACCATTTATATCCCACCCACATAAACTAGTTGAGATGGGCAAGAGAATAGCTGAGCTGCTATTACTTCCAGTTTATGCTCAACCATAAATTAAAGGTTCACAAATTGTGGGGCACATTTACAAGGGTGGGGGAAAGGTAGCCTTGCTGTTATTTGCTACTTAAAAATGCATGGGGGAAAGAATATCCCCATTCTGGGGCTGTATCACAGCCATATAGTTGCCAATAAATAAAGTAGACTCTATGGTCTTATACCCCACTGAAGTCCCTCCCCTCCCCAAATCCCATCTTCCTCCCCAAATCCCTCCCAAAATCCTCATAGAGTTGCCAGCTCCACCTGGAGCTGACAACCCTATGAGGACAGTGTAAGGTCTCTTATTGCTAAATGACTCTCCCCTCAAGAGCAATGTTTCCTCTAAGCTGCAGAGTCTTGTGAGCAAAAATTCTACTTTGTGAGCTACTGGAATTAAAGTTGTGAGCGAGCAATTTGGCTACTGCATAAATTAGTTTGCTCTGGAACCATTCTGCCTGAAGTAAGACAAAAATGTGTGAGCTGGAGGCTAAAAAACTGTGAGCTAGTTCACACTAACTCAGCTTAGAAGGAGCACTGCTCATGAGTTGATTGAACACGCAAGGAGAACAGCAGACACTAGTGCACCAGCTCTGCTTCCCTCCTGTGAATGAGCACTGGTTTGTCTGTACCATGTGAATGCTTGGAGAAAGTGTCCATATGCACGTTCCTTTCCCATGATCACCAGTGTTTGGAAAGCAACATTGCTGGTCATAGGGAAGGAGTGTACATACAGAAACCTCCTCTGCATGTAGGTGCTATGCTCATGATCCAGTGATGGTGTGGGGAGGGCAGCACACTTATATATGCTCTACCTCCATGCACGTTCAGCTCAGGGATTGTCTTTACATGGTTATTTGTCAGCCACTTTCCATTTAACAATACAGATAAGCACAGTATGTGGAGACAATATTGCATTTCTCGAAGTACAAAATATTAACTTTTGCTTTTTCAAAATGCAGTACTCTCAAAACTGAAGAGAAACTCGAGGGAAGATAGAAGGATAAAGTGCAATAAAATGTAATTTTGTTGTATAATAAACTGATTGTGCCCAAAGGCCCCATAAAGGTTGGATTATAGGCCAATGATAGTTTCCCATGGTAACAGTCAAGATCTGATGGAATAGGACCAATTTCTCTCTCTCAATGTGCCCCACATGACGCTTGTTGCATTTAATTTCAAGTTTAGACTAATACAACAGGATTGCTTAATTAGCAGTTAACTGCAGTCATATTTGATGATCGGTTCATTCTGATCAATTTGGTGACCAAAGGCAATCCCTGCAACAATATGCTGATAGAACCAGTTATACTCTGAGACATAAAGAAATGTTTAGGACTTACAAAACCATTCATGGAATTGCCCATTGCATATTTAAGCCTCTCTTTACTGCCTAATCAATGCAAAGTGTTACTTAAAAAGACAAGAACTACTCCATAGAAATAAAGATTCTGCTATCTTCACATTATGTCAAGATCAATTTGCTGATCTCAAATAACTGAAAAGACAGCTATAGGCGATGCTAGAGAGAATAGGCAAAATGTTCATTTCAATTGTATGTGGATGGTTTGTTTCAGATATTAACTGCCATAGGTCGAGATCAATGAGATGGATATAGCCATGGATGGATATGGCAGAAATGTTCCCCTTCCAACTGATCTCTGGTAACCTAGTTCTAATCTTTGTAGAAATGTGCAGTTTGTGGAGATCTTAACTATTAAAATAGAACAGGCAGAGGAAGCTCTCCCTCATTCCCTCCCTCCCTTCAGGGAGGATCCTCAGCCAATGGAAGGAAAGAAAGGCCTCCATTTGTCTCCTGCAGCCTGGCCTGGAAGCAAACTCTGGCTGTTCCCTCCCTCTCCCTGGGAGAAGGAGGGGGAAGAGCCTCAACCAGTTCTTTACCAGACCCTCTCAATCACTCAGGAAGGCTTGCCTATCTATCTCTCCTGTGCAATTGAGAGAGACTGGTTAAGCAAGCTGTGACATGGCAGCAGTAGCAGAACTGGAAAAGGAAGCAGGAAACAGCCAGGTCCTTGGGGGCTGCATTGGGGCCCTCGGGCGGCATGTTTGACACTCCTGCCTTATAGCGTATTAGTTGTGGCCAACATTAATAGCATTTGAACAACAAACATATCTTTGAAAATATGTTGTATGTATCTGCAGTATACATAGGAATTCTCATGATCTAATTACACTTATAACCAAAATTTTTATGATGTGGGCCATGAGTACCTGGGGGATTAGATTGCCAAACCCTCCTAATCTTAAACCCTGAGACTCATTGCACAAGGCCTGATGTTGTCATAGGTAAGGCTGCAGCAAGAGCAGGAGGTGGGGTCTGATAATGCATTGGATAGTTGTGTTAGCAGTAATATTTAAACACATCATAAGAGACTTTTCGGTTTCGGCGGAGCGAATGGCGGCCACCTTTCGGGACGCTCCCGGAGGTGGTTAGCCCACGCGCAGTTTGGGGGGGTCTTCGCTTATGCGAAAGACCCTAGTGAGCCTTAGGCAAAGGCTCCGAACCGGGGGCGCTTGGGAAGTAGCCTCTTTGCCGGCAAACAGCCGGGAAATTGAGGCTTTCTCCCTGCCCCAATTGGCCCCGCTGCGTCGTGCCTGTAATGGGACTTAGCAACGCCACCGACTTCCAGGAGTGAATAAAGCGATCGAATTGAAGTTAAATGGAAAGACTTGGCATCGAACCGTGAGTTGGAGATCTATTTTGAAGCGAAAAGTCGGAACCCCCGCAAGCGTATAAGCGGATGGGAGGAGGGAGGAATCCCCACCCCCTTGAGAAACGGGACTTATAAAAGAAAAGCGGGGGGGGGTGAAGGGAAAAAAGAGTTGGTGAAGATACCTTTGGGGAAATACTGAAGATTAAGAGTTGATTAGTCTCCTGAGTGGCGCGGCACGAACTTTGTTAAAGTAAACAATTAAAAAGATGTCTGCATTGAAAAAGGTCCCGCTGAAGCTGGAAAAGAAGGGGGGAGGGACTTCCAGTCTGAGCACCCCCCCACCGGAGCCAGCTGTCAATCAACAGAAAAGCGAGTCACTGCGCCCTCTGCTGGATCAAATGCAGAAAATCAGCGAAACTCTGTGTAACATGGAAAGTGTTCTCAGCAGTCAACAAAAACAACTAACAGAAACATCAAAGAAGATGGAGGAGATCGCACAGAAGTGTTTGGTCTCAACGGAAGACACTAAGAAAATAAAGAAAAAGGTCAATAAATTAGAAAAACATCAGGATATGCAAGAAAAAAGAATTTTAATGTTACAGATGGAAAAATCAAATCGGACTCTCCGCTTTCAGGGCATCAAAGAAGAGGAAAAAGAAGATCTCAGAACTACATTGACGAATGCCTTGGCACCTCTAACTGGCAGAGAAACGTCGGAACTGAAAGAAGAGATGGATATGGCCTACAGAGCCTATTCAACCTTTACAAAGAAAAACAATCTGCCAGCAGAAGTGGTTGTCAAGTTCACAAAGCAGCATACTAGAGATCAAATCCTGCATTCAGTTTCAGCGGTGCCCTTGAAAATTGGGGAACAGACCATTAGAACTTTGAAAGATGTTCCCTATGAAATCCGAATGAAAAGAAAAGCATATAAAGGATTGACCACGTTTTTACAAAGAAATCAGATAATTTACAGATGGTGTATTCCTGAAGGACTAACTTTTAAATATAATGACAAAAGAGAGAAGATTGACTCTGTCTTCAAAGCACAAGAATTTCTGAAGAGACACGCCAGTACAGAGGAAGATGCAGCACTCGCAATTTGGACAGATTCAAGCAGCGAGGAAGACAGCGACCCGGAAGAGGGAGGAGCTGGAGCGGGAGACAAGAAGCCTAAAGAGGGCCCATCGTACAACTTGAGAGATGTAAAAGGAAGATATCCAAAGAAGTAATTCGTGGAGCATCAGAAAGGAGCGGATTAATAATTAACCCCAACGGACTTTACTAACTTTACTAACAAAGGTTTTTTTTTGGACTTTTGTAAGATGAAAAGAAGATCTTCAGCCGTGGTGATTGCCAAAATTTGTAATTTTACTAACTAAAACTAATTTTTTAACAGGAAAAATTCACTCCACCCTTTCTCTTAATCCTTCTATATACCTTCCCCCTTTCTTTTTATAAAAAGTAATAAAATTCTCTCCTTTTTAGGAGAGTTTATTCAAAAACAAAACAAAACACACACATCATAAGATACGTGTCACATGCCATCTGTGTGTAACCACAATCATGTGTGAGGAGGTGGGCTATCTGCCTGACTAAGAAAATTAAGAGGCATGGCAATTAGCGGTGTGTGATGTGTGCCATTATTGCCTCCCATTTCCAATTTAAACATTCAGTAATTACCACAAACAGGCATGCACAGTATTCTTAGAAGAATCCACATATCTCCAATATGGCAATCTACCAGAGAAAAGTTATTTGCATATAATCATGCTATCAGTTCCTTATTGATTTAAAATTAGTGTACCTGTGATGGATGTGCAGAAGTTCTGCTACTTTCTGTCTGTCTGCCTGTATGCTTGTTGGGTCTGCAGAGCAGCTAACAACCAATCAGGGCCCACTGATGTCTGAGGAAGCAAGACAGAAAAAGCTGTTACACTGTCAGCTCACTTCAGATAGGGTTTGTATCTCTAGAGCATTATTTGGGGGCGAGCCTATCTCAGGAGACTAATCAGGTTACAGAGAGTCCATTTTGAATGCAAACAGGGTAAACCAGTGAATGTTTGGGGAGAGGGTTTGTGCTTACAGAGGGTAGGCGGATGATCCCTTTTCAAGAGACTTTAGAAGTTTCAGAATCTGTCTCTTATGGTAAAAGAAACTAGCATAGTGAAAGCTTGAACCCAATTTCTGGGCAAAACTGATAAATGATTTGTGTTTCTGAGAGGCACTCACTAGGGCTGCCATTCCCCTGCTGGGGGTGGGGGTTTGCCTACTTTCTGGGCCCCAGATCTGCAGGGCCAGATCTGGCTGTGGGGGGAACCCAGCCCCCAAAGTGCTGCGTTTGCACCAACATGCCTGGCACAATGACGTCACCCAGAGGTGACGTCATTGTGCAGGAACCTTGTGGGGTGGTGCTTTATCATTTGAGAAAAAACTCTGTGGTTTTTCCTTGAATGATAGTGCAACCCCCTACAATGTGCCCTGTGCAATGACATCACTTCCATGCATGCACCGAAGAACTCCTGGAGGACGAAACGGACCCCCCCCGCTGGCAGCCAGGTAAGACCTGGCAACCCTAGAGCTCACATTTACACAGTGAGAATCCTGAGGTTTAAGGAAGGAAGGCCAGTTTTTACCTCAGCAATAAAAGCTTGGCTATTAACTGTTATGTGCCCCCAGGAGTTGAAGCTAAAATGGTATAACTTGATGAGCGCAGCAAAAGCTATATGCTATTTGCAACTAGTTGTAATCCTCATTACTGAACCTTCTTATTTCTCCTGTCCCTGGTAGTGAATAGGTTTAAAAAAAAATGCTGTTTCCCTGATGTCTTATATGTAGTAGCTGCATTAAGAATTATGGCTGCATCCACACATCGTGAAATATTGTCCATTTGTGACTGGACAGTCCTGTGTGAACAAGTCAGTGCAGTTGCAAATAATTATTATAGCACAATATCCAACAATGACTTAGTTTCAGAATAGTATATGAAAGGAGCTGAAGGAGATGGGAGACAGGAGACCAGCAAAATTAATTCATGCAAATACTGTAAATAAAAGCAAGATTAAAGAAGAAGCATACATTTAACTATCACTAGGTGGCTCCAGCTACTTACTTACATCTCACAGTATGGCTGATTTTATCTTTAAATTTTAGGCCAGACCAAAGTTGCTTGTACTTCTCCAGATCTTGTAGTCTTCTCATATGTTCTTTTGAAAATAACTCTAAATATAGATATTTGCTGTACTGCAAAAGAAAATGAAAAGCAGTAGTTGATTCACAAGTAGGGTTGTCAACCACCAGGGGGCACTTGGAGATCTTCTGGAATTACAACTGATTTACAGACCACAGAGATTAGTTCCCCTGGAGAAAAGGACTGCATTGGAGGGTAGAATCTATGACCTTATACTGTGCTGAGGTCCCTCCCTCCCCAAACTCCACATACTGCAGCCTCCACCCCCAAATCTCCAGAAATTTCCCAACTTGGATTTGGCAACCCTACAAATCTGAGAGGGAATTTGGGATGATCAGTGGTATATAAACAACACATTTGGAAGCACTGTGTGCTGGGAGATGTAGTCTTACATGGCAGGAAGTAGGAGGGAGGAACTTGTCTGATTGATACAGAAATGGTTGAGCCTGACAGTTTATAAAATATTGCTGATCTGGTGAGAAACTTTACGTTTCTCTTCCCCTGCATCTGTTAGAGCAAGTTAAACTATAGCCTGGGCCTAAATCAGTATACTGTCCATGAACCTGTTAGAAATGTCTCATAGAATTATAGTTGCAAAACAGGATCACTTTATGTTGAGTTTTCCTCTTTAAAAAAAGGCCATGTAAAACCACTTCTGTGCATGGACACTCTTGAGGAGAAGGTTATGTATACCATTCTGAGCAACTTGGAGGAGAGGTGGGATAAAACTGTTGTAGGTAGGTAGATAGGCAGGTGGATACATCAATAACTCATATCTCATAGACTCTTTGACAGTGGTTCTCAAAGTTTAGCAACCCATGAATCCTCCATTTTGATTTTTTTCACAAATCCCCAAGCCCTCCTTCATCTCCCTTACTGCCATAAGCTGGATAGCCCCCTTTCAAACACTTGTGGTAAACCGTATCTGAGTTCAGACTGGTAGTTTGCCCTGAGATAGGTGTGTTTCAGCAATGTTTCCCAACTGGATTAAAGGGGCCATTCACACAGGCACATCTGTCCAGCGTTCCCTAGCCGTACTCAACCCGTCTTGTAATGCTTCCCTCCCGAGTTTAAAAGATACCTGGTAAAAGTGGTAACAAACCCTGGAAAGCATGTCTATCCTGTGTATAGTCTGCTCCAACAAAGTGTGAACGCTAAATTCTGCGATTTTTGCTTGTGTGCATGTGTGCATATGTGCTCATGCGTATAACCGCATATCTCCAGATTAGCAAAACAGAAAGCCGCACCTTACAGCTGTGCTTTTGGGCCAACAGAGTGAACGCTCCCTGACACCTCCTCCCGGTATGCTCCCGCATCAGTCAGCACAGTGTGACCGGGAAAACCCAGAACAGTTTGTTCCAGGACTTTTTTGCCACTACTCCCTCCTGCTTCAAACTGCCAGTCTGAACTCAAAGAGTGTTCCAAAGAGGCTTTTAGTCCTCTCACCTCATCTGCACATACACTGGCTGAGTTCAGACTGGCAGTTTGCCCTGCTATAGCCGTGTGTGAGCAACGTTTCACAAACGGATTAACAGGGCCGTTCACACAGGCACATCTGTCTGGCATTCCCCACCTGTAGTCAACCCATCGTGTACTGCTTCGCTCCCACGTTTAAAGTGGTAGCAAATCCTGGTGAGGAGCAAATCCCAGGCCGAGGACAGACTGGCAGTTTGCCCCGGTAGCCAGTCGTCGCAAAAAAAACCCGGATTAAACTATACCGGGTTTTCCCGTCCACACAGCGGGGGCTGCTGCTGGAAGATACGGGACGGAGGCGCGTGGGAGCGTTCAGACTGCCGCACCAGAGGCATGCTATATTCGCCGTTTCCCCATTAATTCGGCTCTGGGTGCATGGGTGTACGTGCGCATGAGCGCTCATGCGCATAAGCGCATTTTGCCGATTTTTTTTTTGCCCTGCAATGCCAGCACCGCATTGGGCAGTGGAGCGGAGTGCAGCCAATCACACCGATGCTGCCTCGTGCCCAACGCGGGTTGCTCCCGGCTTTTCGCCTGCATGTTCAGACTCCCCGGAAGCGGAGAAACGCGCAACAAATGCGGGCTTTCAGATTTGCGACGGCTTTTATTGGGTGTTTTTTTAATCCAGCATTGAAGCGCAAGAGCACCGGTAGGCTATGGGTGGGGGACGCCAGGCAGATGTGCCTGTGTGAACGTTCCATTTACTCCGGTATTGAATCGTTGTCAGCCCGGGTCCCTTCCCGGGGCAAATTGCCAGTCTGTCCTCGGCCCCAGAGAGCGCCTTTATCCCACTTCATTCTGCTTCTGGGAAGTGTGAACACTAACCCAAAAAGCCGGGAACAACCCGCAGTACTAATGTCCACTGGGTGTTTCTGCTCATAAGGTGCACTTGATTGCCCTGGAGAGGCAGCAGCAATATGATTGGATGTGCTCCGCTCTATCACCCAATGCAGTGCTGGCACAACGGAATCTTCCCCAAATTGCCCTGATGCGCTTATGCGCATGAGCGCATATGCACATATGCACACATAGCCAAATTACCAGGAAAAAGCCATTTGCAGCCGCGCCTCCAGGCCAGCAGTCTGAACGCTCCCTCGCGCCTCCTCCCGGTATGCTCCTGCATCAGTCTGCACAGTGTGACTGGGAAAACCTGGAACAGTTTGTTCCGGGTCTTTTTTTGTAACGATTCCCTCCCGCTTCAAACTGCCAGTCTGAACTCAGCCAGTGAGGCCCTTATCAGTGATATTTTAAAAGGACTTCTAAGAACAAAAATGTTTTTGTCTGTGCATAGTCTACTAGTTATAGGCACAAAAGATTCAGAGGATACCCTGATTTTATAGGGCCACAACTCAAAAGGCCCTGACCCAAGTTCTAATCAACCTTACTCCTTTATTGAAAGGGGACTTTGGACTGAATTGAATTGTACTGTATTGAAAGGGGAAAACACTTCCTTATTGGTTAATAACTTCTAAATAGAGGCCAGCTGAACAGAGAGGTGGGATGAGACATGGAGAAATGTCCAAATCTGCTAATAGGAATAGAAAAGGAGAAGCAGTATGGAAAACCTGAATATCCAATATTCAACTGAAAACCACTAATGGCTATTATTGCCTATGGAAGCAATCTCTCCCCCACTCCCAGCACCCCATCTGTTAATGCTGAAATCTTTTGCATTGGGGAACAGAGTGAAAAAACAGTTCAGTTTTATACTGGAAGCAACTGTGATATCTGCATTAGGACTGAACCTCCTTGGAGCCACTTCCCAGGTTGAATTATTTGTTTTCTAGCTAGTGCTCTGAAAGGACCTGGAAGCTACATGGGTGACAGCAGTTCTACAAGCTTCTGTTTTTCAAAAGACAAGGAACCCAATTTGTTCACTTTCCCTTGAGGTGAAGATTATCCTGCCTCCATTCTGAGAAAACTGATAAAGATCCATTTTTATTTTAGCTAGATGGCACAAGAAGGGCTCCTTTGTCTGTCTGATTGTCTTGTGCACCCCCAGATATATCCACGTTGGACGGGACCCCCAATATGAGAAACACTGCCCTTTGAGGTAAAGTTATTATGGCAGACACATTTGCAAGGAACAAGCCTGTTATGCTCTCACTGTTCTTTTGTTGAATTGTGAGAGGCATATTGCTGCTCCTAAACATATGGGCAGCTAAATACATTCACCTTCTTGGTAAGGAGCACTAACATGCACTTCAGAAAGAGCCATGAGATCCTCAACTTTTGGAGCCTGGAGATGAGGGGCAGAATACCCACTGCAGAGCGTATGGGGAAGGGCTGCAATTAGGCCCCTAAGCAGCTTGGCCACAGAAATTCTACCCCCACCCCCAGAAGTAGGCTCTTACATCACACAATACCATTTTTTGCCCTTTTATTCTGCCCTGTTTCAGCACTTCCTTTTCCATTAGCCAAGACAATCATTTATTGCACAAGTAACTTTTTGTCTCAGGCAAGCCTCCAGAGCTAAGCTCTACTCCTTTCACTAGCCATATTCAAAGTATCCCCATCCTGCTTTTTAGAAGATGAATAACATTCCTTGTTAGATTCAAGTCCCGTAGCACCTTAGAGGCCAACACGAAGCTCCCTTTGTTAGACACAAGTAGTAAATTCCTGGTTAACAACTTATTTTTAACAGGGGACATATTGTGACTGTGCAAAAGCTGGACGGCCAGCAACATTGATCCCACTCACGCCCACCGAAACACAGGCAGAGGAGTTTTTAGTCTCACCAACCAGCATGTGAACTGCTTTTGGCAGATCCCTCCAACTATGTCTTTCAGCTGCTCGCTACCATTGCTCAGTGACTGCAATACGGAAATCTAGACAGATCCCCAGAAGCATATCATGTAGCAACAAACTATTTTAATAACGGACAGTTTCAGAAAAGGGTTTCGTGTGGTTACAAAAAGAGGAAGGAAACTTTAGAAGTGGTATGTCACCAATAAGTAAGTTTTAAACCTCTTTCTCTGCCTTGCATAGGGACTTTCCATTTAAGATCCCTATATCACTAAGCACTGAAGACAAGGCATTTGCCATCTGTGTGACTGTGAATGAAACCTCTTAGTAAAGAACTACATTCAGAAACAAGGGTGGGTGGGTTGTGCTAGAAGCTTTCAGACAGGTAAGGAGCTGTGAAGCACTTCTGCACATCACTACTCACTGCTGCACATCTATTGCCTTAAAGGAGCTGCTCAGTTTTTGAAGGTATGTGAGACTGGAATGTTCTTACATAGATTATTTTTTTCTTTTAATTTGTCTCCTTGGTGCACATGCCCTGTGATAATGCTCAGAAGATTTCAGTGAAGAACAACCTAGATTTGTAAGGCTTATGCCTACAACCTAAACTAGAACATGGTTCAGTTTAGGAATCCTGGTTCAAATTAAATGTGACCTATTGAAAAATTAGGTGTACATTGATGAATTTCTGCAGACAATCAATAGCGTTAATGGTGGGAGAATGACAGTATTGTTATCCCTATATCTACTTTTTTTCTGTGAATAGACAACTATTTTATATGTCCCTTAAGAGTATGAAGCAATATGTAGATGTGGTGCAAACATAATTAAATTTACCCTGCAGAAGGTTAGTTCAGTGTTATGTTCATGCATTCATTTTCCAATAGTAGATAACCATTTCAGAAACTATCACCATTCTTCAGCAGAAAACTATACTTACTTTAGAAAAAGATTACATGATTTCCACCCATTGTTTTGAGAGCCAAACCACCTAAATTACAGTTGATTCAAATGTATGAACAACACATTTGGAAGCACTTGGAACCACACAGCACTTTACTGTGCTCAAACTCATGTGAAAATTAAATCTAAGTCATATGCAAAGAACCTTGAACATGTTCTTTTCATGCTGATGTGAATAGTGAAATGGGTCAAATTTATCTTCTATTTTCCAAGACCTACAAATGTAATAGAATAGTAAAGGTCATCTGTCTGTCTGTACTCATATATGTGGCTGCACTTTTTTTTAAAAAAAAAATCTATATAATAAGACCTAAATCACCGTTTATCACCTTCAAGACTTTTCTGCAGCACCTAAAAGTTGGGTAACAGTAGGTTGACAATACTAACTTTTCCATATAGGCTTTGCAGAAAATGTTATGCTCACTTATCTCACACATTTACATCTTGGAAGGACATACAGTAAGCAATGGGTCTCAACACCACTCCAAGAATGGAAGTAAAGGATGGCAGGGACCTGTCTAAGGCATGCAGCAATACAGAAGAAATTCAATAATGAATTAATTAATTCTAAACAGCTGACTAGCACAGCTGGACTGTGATTCAGAAAGCAACCAGGGACACATTCCATTTGTACAGTTATTGACATTTACTTCCCTTCCTTGGTAAAAAGAAATGAATAAGCCTCTGCTGTGTTTTCTTACGAGTACTACTGTCCCTTCTCGTAAGCAAAGGCCTTCCAGCATACTCCTCTTTTCCTTTAGGGCAGGCACAAAATTTGTGATATAAAGAAGTGGTTGTTGCATAAATTTAACTCATGTTCAATTTCCCTGCAGATTAATGAAATATCTGTAGAGTAAAGCAGAAATATTTCTGAGCAAGTCACCCATAAGATATCCATAACTCTCTGGTATCAGACTTCATGGTGTGTCCTTTTTCTTTCAACAGAGGCTATGATCTAATTGTGAAAATAAGTCCTGAAGTATGAAGACAGGGCCACTGAGAGCAAATGGCTAGAAGGGCACCGGCCACCCTGGGAACACAACAAAGCTAGGGCAATCAAGTGATTTGGTTTCATATGATTTTTAGGTTGAGTCTGGGTGGTATAAGGATGGTCCTAGAAGGAATCTTTGCTTGAAGGAGCCATAATGGTTCTTGGCAGTCCTATACACAGACAAGGCTCACCTCTGCAGAGCCTATACTCCCATTTTTGGATCACTCCCAATTCTCTTTACTTCCAAGCTCCCTACCTCCATTTTCAGAAATGAATCACTTTTAATCTTGTTACCTTTGCTATAATCAGAAAAAGGGCTGCTCAGTAACGGCCTTTTTGTTTTTCTTTATCCCTCTGTCTTTCCCCCCTTTTCCTTGAAGGACTGAATCCAGGGTCAAACTGGTACTTAATGCGCCAGTATTTCATGCATGGCTGACTGGCTATCTTAACATATCTCAGAGGGAATAAAATACGTTGCAAGAAGTCTGGCCTTGCAGGATTGGCATTTGGCCAAGTATTGAATCTGTCCACTGGATGAGCCACTACTCTCCCAGCCCCAAATAATGAAATCCACAGTTTTCTTTCACTTTTTTGCAATAATATAGTATGGAAAGAGAAATGACTGTGATTCACTTTAAGGAACTACATGTTATCAGCAGTTACAATAGGAACAACATAAAGATCTTGAATGGAAGAGAAGATAAACATTCATCATTGCTGACGGGAGACAGCAGTTTTCAGCACGCAATAAGGCATTAAGGCAGCTTTTGTAAGGCTTGATTCCACAATTCCTGCCTCAACCATAATTAGTGACTACATTTAATGATCTAATATTTATCTAAATCACCATGCCCTGACAATGTCTGTTCTTTCATCTCCCTTATTTCCAATCTTATGTGTATTACTGCATGTAAGCTCATTTCATTTGTAATTCTCTTTCACTGTGCCATTCTCTGGCTGAGTTCAGACTGGCAGTTTGAAGTGGGAGGGAGTCATGGCAAAGAAGCCCCAGAACAAACTGTTCCTGGTTTTCCCAGTCACACTGCGTGGACTGATGCAGGAGCATACTGGGAGGAGGCATGAGGGAGAGTTCACACTGTTGGCCTGAAAGTGTGGCTGTAAGGCATGGCTTTCTGTTTTGCTAATCTGGAGATATGCGCTTATGCGCATGAGCATACATGTGCATGAGTGCACAATCAAAATCGTGGAGTTTAGCATTCACACTTTGTTGGTGTGGGATATACATGGGATAGACATGCCTTCCAGAATTTGATACCACTTTTACCAGGTATCTTTTAAACTCGGGAGGAAAGCATTACAAAACAGGTTGAGTATGGTTGGGGAACGCTGGACAGATGTGCTTGTGTGAACGGCCCCTTTAATCCGGTTGGGAAACGTTGCTGAAACGCACCTATCTCGAGGCAAACTGCCAGTCTGAACTCAGCCTCTTTCTCTCACATGCATTCATATTGGCCCAGGACAGACTGGCAATTTGCCCCGGTAGCCAGTCGCGGCAAAAAAACCCCGGATTAAACAATACTGGGTTTTCCCGTCCACACAGCGGGGGCCGCTGCCGGAAGATACAGGACGGAGGCGCGCGGGAGCGTTCAGACTGCCGCGCTGGAGGCGTGCTGTATTCGCCGTTTCCCCATTAATTCGGCTGTGGGTGTATGTGCGCATAAGCGCATTTTGCCGATTTTTTTTTGCCCTGCAACGCCAGCACCGCATTGGGCAGTGGAGCGGAGCGCAGCCAATCACACCACTGCTGCCTCATGCCCAACGCGGGTTGCTCCCGGCTTTTCGGCTGCGCGTTCAGACTCCCCGGAAGTGGAGAAACACGCGACGAACGCAGGCTTTCAAGATTTGCGAAGGCTTTTATCAGGTGTTTTTTTAATCTGGCAGTGAAGCGCAAGAGCACCGGTAGGCTACGGGTGGGGGACGCCAGGCAGATGTGCCTGTGTGAACATTCCATTTACTCTAGTATTGAATCGTTGTCAACCCAGGTCCCATCCCGGGGCAAATTGCCAGTCTGTCCTCGGCCATTGTTTGCTGAAGTGTTCTTTGTGCTTGGAACAAATTTTCTGTCTCTAGATTTCGAGCTATCTCATAGCAGCCCAGGAAATGCTTCAGAGCAGTGTCTATAAGTGTGTAATATCTACTACATGTTAATCCATCATGGGCTCTGATCATACACACTAAATAATCCACTTCCAATCCACTTTCAGTGCACTTTTGAATTGGATTTTGCCAGTTCACACAGTAAAAATCTAGTTGGAAAGTGCACTGAAAGTGGATTGAAAATGGATTATTTATTGTTTGTGATGGCAGCCATGAACTCCCAAGTTTTACTGGCCCTTAACCCAAATCTGTTTTTTGATGTCATATTGGTCTTTTCTAGCACATTAGATTTTTTTGCCTTTGGGCATAACATTTGTGTGTTTTTAACAAAATATATTGATGGTAGTAAATAGAAGCAGGAGTAAAAAAAAGATAGTTTCCTTTCTGGGGTTGTTGTAAATGTTTTATCCATTTGCCTGCCATTAGTATATTAATAGTAATTTTAGCAGTAATAAAAATATAATTTACTCAGTGGCTAGGTTTACCATTTACCTTTTATATTCATTCATAAAATAAATGGAAAATAATATTTTAATAATTGTTTTATATATTTTTTAAAAATATGTTTGGGTATATTTATTTTAAACCTTATCAGTGTTTAGGCATTTTTTTTACAAATAGCTGAGACTTACCATTAATATTTAAAAAAGGAAGTATCACTATTTCCAACAAAAAAAAATGGCTGGCCCCTTGTATGAATGATGAAAGCACCAAAACTAGGCCACCTAGGAGTCTCTGCATACTGGTAACTCCCCATACATACAGAAAGAAATATGACTTTGCAAATTAATCAAAGATAGCCTGCTCCAGAAAGGATGGAATGTAGAAATTCATTGAGCATCAATTAAAGGCTGAAGGGAGTGGGATCAGCCTGCTTAATTGCCTGAGAGAAGCTTTGCAATTTGGGAGGTGATGAGGTGTTTCAAAATTGTGCCTCTGCCCTGCCAGTTCTTGTAGGTTCCCAGCTTATATACATCTTTACTACATCTGAAGGTCAACTCAAACACTGCATTTTTGCAATGCATTCCTAAGCAGGGTTATGCCCTTCTAAACCCACTGATTTCAGTAGACCAAGCAGATGCAACACTTGCCTATGATAGCATTGTTAGATACCAAGTTGTCTCAATTCAAGCATGGCTCTTGTGACTAAGGATAATGTATGTGTGTCCAGGGTCACGTTTTTGACTGGCGGTAACCTGTTATTTCAGGGTCCAGCTGTCAATAGTGTGTTAGTAATTGTTAGTTAATTACCATGACGTTTTAGGCTCATATCACATGCATACTATTGGTAAGTGATAATAATATTAGCAGTCACAAGCAGCCAGTTTAGGGATGTACAGCCAGCACAGGGATGTACAGCCAGAACAGTTGCCTAAGAAATCTTATGCCTTCCCCCACTCATGAATCATATCTCCCAAACTCCTGTGCTAAACGTTATTTGTGATCTAATTTAGAACTCTCAATGTAGAGCTAGCTTCTTTGAATGCTGAGGGTGTCACCCATAATAGGGAATCTAGTTAAGATCTGGACATAGAAAAGATTGCTGATCACAACTTGATCGTGACAGCATAAACTTGGAGAAAGGGATAGAACTCAAAGAAGCCAGTAATGTAACATCTTGTGATAGGTTGGTGAATAATAGTTTTTTTCAATAAGAATGTGTATGCGTTGCCTGATTACAAGTCTCCTTTTTCTTCTTCTGAAGAATGCTGTCCGAAGGGTATCTCTGTAGGATTCTTTATCATGATCACTTGAATTACAAGCTGTACAGCAAGCAAGGAGAAGAAGCAGCACATGAGATGACCACTTTGAATGACATCACCTTTGAATCCACAGAGGAAACACAGGGCAGAAATCTATTTTGGAGGTGCAGGTCTTTTGGCAAATTCATCTTTTCTGTCTGTTCTAAAGAAAACAGAAACAGTGGATATCAGAAGGATGAACTGACACAAACTACTCAGAACCCAGTATTTGAAAGGCAAACATCTCCAGCTGTGGAAATTTGTATAGGATCTACAATAAACAGAGACACTTATCTGGTTCCATCTTCTTGTAACAGTATTTGCAAAAACTACAATGACTTGCACATTGCTGGGGGCCAAGTGATGCCTATGAGCTCAGTAAAAACAGATTTTAATTATGATAGTGGGATTGGTCCATTCTTGGAATCATCAGAGATCCCACCACCAATGGAATCCATATCAGTGCCACCTACAGAGGTCACTCGCAAGCCAACTCAAGGGTATTCATCGTGCTGGCGAGTAGCCAGCATCATGCAGCAGCAGCAGCAGCCCCTCTCCAATTCAATACTGAATGACTACTTGGAGGAGAAGGTGGTGGAGCTCTACAAGCAGTATATCATGGATGGCATGGGCAACAGTGCATCTCCCACTCAGATCTTGGCATCAGAATTCATCATAACCAATGTAGATCAAATTAGTGTGAAGCTGTCGCAAGAGAGAAACATGAAGACTACCAAAGCCAAAGACATGGTAATTAGCTGTCTATTGCGACTAGCCAGTGAGAAAGCATCTACTGAAATGAGCACTCCTAGCCTCCATATTTCCCAGTTCAGCACTATTACTAAATAAAGGTTGGATGCAGCTTGAAATCTCACAGACTTTTATTTTTAAAAGTAATGTTTAGTTTTTGTATAGTTTAGTTTTTGTACAGTTTACATAGCCACAGTACCAAATGTAAAATATTTTATAGGTGAACTCCTGCAAAGAAGCCTTGTCTAAAAATCACACAGAAATCTTAGGTGCTTATTTGTATTGCAGATAATTCCTGCTTCCATTTAATAGCTCACTTTTTACATGTTATGCCTTGTTCACTTGTCTGTGTGATTCTTTGGTTTTGTTTTCTACAGAAACCTAGATTGAACTGTTTCCAACATCTGTTATTACTCCTTTTACCATTGGTGCACAAAAAAAGGGGACATGTCTTGCAACTATTTTTACTGACTTAGGAAATGAAACCCTTTTCAGTGGTTTGTTGCAGCCCTTTGTGAAAGGCTCTTTCACAAACTGGCAGGCATCGGGGAAAAGAATACATACAAATAGTCCTATCACAATGCCTCAGCATGGATTCATTCATTTGCAATTCATTATTTTTAACATGATGAACATTTTGTATGCACATCCCAAAGTGAGGAAGCGTCGGCTCCTTTGACTAGACAATGGGAATAAGATCCCTTTCCTTTTCCTCTCCATCTGCACCTGATATATGGCAATGAACAGGCATAAAAATGTGCAGAACATAAAAAGTGAGATGTTTTCATCAATATTTTTGACTCACTCCAGTGCCAGGTTTTGCACTGCTGATACCTGCTGACAATGTGATACAGAACTAATCTTAGATTCAGATGGGTACCTGTGTTGGTCTGAAGCAGCAGAACAAAGTTTGAGTCCAGTGGCAACAAAGACCAAGAAAAGTTTTCTTCAAGGTATAAGCTTTCATGTGCATGCACACTTCTTCAGAACCTATTTACTTTTTTTAGCTTATTATTCTTCCCAGTTCCAAGTACCTTGAGCCTCAAAATCACTTCAAACACCTATTTGTCTATCTTAGCCCTTCATTAACTGACATTTTAGAATATTCTGCGATTAATCGTGCTACCCTAAGGAAGATTTCCTGGGAGTAAGCTGTTTTGAATAGACTTAAGTAGACTTCTTTTTTTTAAGTGTTCCAAAGGACAGGATTTTATTAAGTTTTTAACACAAAAAAAATTACAAACAAACAACACCCACAACAATTAATACAAACGGGGGTAGCACATACTCTTACTTAACATCTTAGTCCGTGCCTCAACAATACATTGAATATTAGTTTTGCAAAAAGTGAGCAAATATCTTATCTTTTCAATTCTCTCTTATTGGGTACATAATCGTATTTCCTCTTGTAAATGTCCTTAACTATACCAGCCTATCCCATGTTACTATACCAGTTATAGAACCTAGCCCAAGTGTTCTGGAATGTGGAATCAGAAAGTCTGTTCATCAAAGGTGTCAGCTTATCCGTCTCCGCTGCTTCTAGAAACTTGTTTATGTATTCCTGCTTCGTAGGCATCTGAGTGGTCTTCCAATGTTTAGCATATAAGATTCTTGCCACTGTAGTTAAGTATACAATCAAATATCAATCATCCCTATTAAAATCCTTCAGTAAAATGCTCAATAACAATACCTCTCTACCTAATATCTTTTGAATCATCCGATGGATCCATATCCAGTATTTTTTACTTATTTCACACCCCCACCACATATGATAAAAGGTGCCCACCTTATTTTCACATTTCCAGCACTTATTTGAGCATTTACTATCATATTTCACCAACCTTTCTGGTATTACATACCATCTATACAACATTTTATACACATTTTCTTTATAGGTTACAGCCTTTGTGATTTTTATATTTTTCTTCCACAACTGCTCCCATTGCTCTAGATCTATATTGTGGCCCAAATTTTGGGCCCATTGAATCATATTTCTCTTAACTGTCTCCTCTAGCATCCTTTCATTGAGTAGCAAGGTATAGATTCTTTTTATAAATTTCTGCTCCGGGGTGACCAAAACCTTCTCTATCTCAGTCAACTTCGCGTGAAAACCAATTTTCTTATCTTTGCATATCTAGATTTTATTTGAGCTTTGTGCCATCACAATAAATCTTCCAACGGTTTCAACTCATTCTTAGAATCTAAATGTCCAAGAAGACTTAATGTCTAAAGAAGGCTTAAGTAGACTTCTGAGTAGACCTGATTTACACTGGCACTGTATATCATTTAACTGAAGGAAATTTTCACACAAGTCATATAGTCCAATGAACAAAACAAAACATAGTTTCATTGCAGCTGTACTCACTTTGCCCAGTAAATCTTTCTCATGTAATGCCTTGCTGTATCAGATGTCAATATCATGTGTAACCTATTTCATGGTACCCTGAAAAAAGAAATACCATCTTAAAAAAATAAATTAAAAGAAAATCAGATCTTTAATCTTTATGGATTTTTCAGTGAATTCAATGGGCTGTGGGTTTGGTTCCCCACTCCTCCACACGAAGCCAGCTAGGTGACCTTAGGTCGGTCACAGCTCTCAAAGCTGTTCTCTCAAGAGAGGTTCTCTCAGAGCTCTCTCAGCCTCACCTACCTCACAGGGTGTCTGTTGTGGAGAAAGGAAGGGAAGGTGATTGTAAGCCACTCTAAGACTCCAAGTGAAGGGTGGTGTTTAAATCCAACTCTTCTTCTTCTATGCTCCTACCTGCGGATACCTAAATCCATGGATTGGGGCAATTTATGCAGAAATAAGATTTTTCCAACAAACGTGGGGGACACCCCAGGCTTGCAGAAAAATCTTAAATTGGGAAAAATGGGTTTGAGGGTTAAAAAATCCCAAAAGCAGCTGGGAACCATTGTCTGCCCAGCTGCAGATAACAACAGAAATAGTTCTCAGGAAGTTATGGCAGGCAAAAAGGGAAGAGAGGGCAGGCAAGTGAGTGAGCAAGCAGATCTAGAGGTCAAGAAAAGAGCAGTTGGATTGCTGATACTGCTGCCCAGCACAAAAGAAATGGCAATAGCTGAAACGAAGCAACAGCAGTGTGCCTTTTTCCTTCCTTTGATAGGAAGTGAAGGCAGACACAAACAGTGGCAGGTGGGAGAGGTGAGGGAAGAGGTGGCAAGTAAAAGCGCACCCTCACCCCAGATCCTCTCACTGCAGGACTGAGTGAGGCACACTTCAAAACATTTACTCCTCTGTTCACATAAACAAAGTGACTGTGAGCCCATCCTGACTGTGGTCAAGGTAAACAAGCAAACCATTATAAATGGGGAAATATAAAGACTGGTTCCAAGCTTTACTGCCTTCCCTTGCCCTCCACTCATAAGGCTTTCTCAGAGCTTCCTCCTCCCTCCAACCACACCTGCTGAGAACAATTTTTTTAAAGCCTGTGTCTCCTCCCCTCCCATCTGATTCGATTAGCAGCAACACTAAAACCAGAGAAAAAACCTGTTATAGTCTTGTCAAAAATTACTCAGGTCTCTGAAACATAATGCCAAAAGAAGCAAAGAAAAGGAGACTAATGAAAACTAACCACAACAGAGTCTGCAGCATTTTTGTTGCAGGCCCCACTTGTCCCATCCTAAACAGAGTGTATCCCTTCTAAGCTGAAACTGTGTTTAGACATCCACTGCCAGATGTTTTCACTTCACTTCCTTAAAATACATGTTTATACATGTTTCATTCAGTCTCACCCAGTTCCCTTTTTAGAGATCCTTCCTCACATGACTTTTGTGCATACAAGTCCTTTGATTCCCAGTGTAACTTTTTTTGTTGGTTAGTGGGGACACCTCCAAGCTGGTCCCACTGGGGACACCTCCAAACTGGTTGGAGGAGATACTAGAATGTATTTCAGGTACTTTAGTATTGTATGTATTAAGATTTGGTAATTTTTTCATTGGTCTTAGAATGAATATATTAATTTCGGAAAAAATTGTAGGATTTATGGCTTATTGTATAGATTGTACATAGCTATTTTGAAAAATCATTACATTATTGGAAAATGCTATGTGTTTTTTCTATATTAAAATATCTTTTGAAAAGACCCGCTGTTCTTCTGTAACTACCTAGAAACAAAACACGGGTGGACCATAAGTTAAATATGATTAGCCAGTGTGATGTGGCAACAAAAAAGGTTAATGAGATCCTGGGGTGCATCAACAGAGGCACAACATCCAAATCACAAGATGTCATAGTCCCACTGTATGCTGCATTGGTCAGGCCACACCTGGAGTATTGTGTGCAGTCCTAGAGGACTCACTTCAAAAAGGATGTGGACAGAATGGAGAGGGTGCAGAGAAGAGCAATGAGGACGATTGGGGGCCTGGAGACGAAGCCCCATGAGGAAAGGCTGAGGGACTTGGGAATGTTTAGTCTGGAGAAAAGGAGGTTGAGGGGGAACATGATTGCTCTCTTTAAGTATTTGAAGGGCTGTCACTTAGAGGACCCCTGTATAAATCATTGGTGTGACCTCATTTGGAATACTGGATACAGTTCTGGTCGCCACATCTCAAAAAGGATATTATACCATTGGAAAAAGTGCAGAGAAGGGCAACTAGAATGATAAAAGGGTTGGAACACCTTCCCTATGAAGAAAAGTTAAAACGCTTGGGGCTCTTTAGCTTGGAGAAACGATGGCTGAGGGGTGACATGATCGAGGTTTATAAGATTATGAATGGGATTGAGCAGGTTGAGAAAGAAGTACTTTTCTCCATTTCTTACAATACAAGAACTCGTGGGCACTCCATGAAATTGCTGAGCAGTTGGGTTAGAACAGATAAAAGGAAGTACTTCTTCACCCAAAGAGTGATTAACATATGGAATTCACTGCCACAGGAGGTGGTGGCAGCTACAAGCATGGACAGTTTCAAGAGGGAATTAGATAAACATATGGAGCAGAAGTCCATCAGTGGCTATTAGCCACAGGGTATAGATGGGAACTCTCAGTCTGGGGCAGGTGATGCACTCTATTCTTGGTGCTGGAGGGGGCAGCAGTGGGAGGGCTTCTAGTGTCCTGGCCCCACTGCTGGACCTCCTGATGGCACCTGGTATATTTTGGCTGCTGTGTGACAGAGTGTTGGACTAGATGGGCCATTGGCCTGATTCAACATTGGCTTCTCTTATGTTCTTAGGAGGGCAGGGAGCTGTTGCTGGTGGCAGCAGAGGATAGGACTCACAATAATGGGTATAAATTAAGGGTGGGAAGGTACCAGATGGATATTAGGAAAAACTTTTTTTTATGGTGAGAATGGTGCAACAGTGGAATCAGCTGCCTAGGGGAGGTGGTGAGCTCCCCCTCACTGGCAGTCTTTAAACAGCGGCTGGACAAACACTTGTCAAGGATGCTCTAGGCCAGGGGTGTCAAACATGCAGCCCAGGGGCTGGATCAGGCCCCTGGAGGGCTTCTATCAGGCCCGCAGTAGAACTGGCTGTCTTCTGCTTCTTCTTCCAGTTCTGCTGTTGCTGTGTCATCAGAGGTTGCAGCTTACAGATACACACCTGAACAGCATATTCAAGATTGCAACAGCACAGACATTTTGATGCAATAATTCAGAGCAAGTCAATAAACAAAATATTGCAAGAGTGCTAATGTTTTAAGCATGTTTTTATTTTAAGTAAAAAAAAAACCCTTTGTGTTTGTGCCCTTTATAAAGTGTACAAGAAGAGGGACCTGCGATATTCGTGGGGGGCCCCTCCCATCCTGCAGAAGCAGGAGGACCTCAGGGCTGAGGAAGTAGCCACAGGTAAGCTCCCCCCTGGCCCCGACGATGATACTCCCCATTGGGAGAAAGTTGCACACATGCCCTGGGGAATCGGACTATTCCCTAAAGGGAGAGGCAGGCACACCTGAAATGGGGCTCTCTTCACAATGGGAGAGGCACACAAGAATGCAATGGAGGTGTCCATGCAATAGCATACATGCGTGCAGGGGTGGTGTTCCTGCAATGGGGACTGATGCCCAGTGGGAGATACATTCACCTCTGCCCCATGGGAAGGGTGTGCACACATGAAGCGGAGCTGCTGCGCAAGGGGAGAAACGCGCCCGTGTGTGAGGGAGCTGGTGAGGCAGACCACTGGGAGACTGGGGGGTGCCAGCCACAGAAAAGGCAGGAGGGGAGGGAGAGGGCACAGGGACTCTGCCATGCTGGTCAGACCCCCAACCCAGTCGGTGAGTGGGTGCTGGGGCAGCAGCAGCAACTGGGTGGCCTGGCGTTGGCTGCAGGTGGGCAGCGGGGGTGGCGGGGGGGAGGCTCCATGACTGCCTGCTCTTCCGCAACGCCAAGCCAGCACCGCCGCAGCCAGACTATATGCTGCTGGGGCCCGAGCAGCCCGACCTCCTGGCCGCCTACCGGCTGTAGCAGGAGTGTGACTTGAGGATCCCTATGGGGCAGCCCCCTCCACCTCCTGCACCGGCAGCAGCAGCAACACCTGCTCACCCCGCTACCACTTCATCTGCGTGGAGGCCACTACTGAAACAGAGCCTGGGGAGCACCCACAGCAGGAGAAGGTCTGCAATGCCCTGAGGCGGACAAACCTTCTCCCTGACCCCCAGCAGCGACAGCGAGGCCCGCACGGCTCCCAGCCCCAGGCTCGCCAAGCTGCCCTTGCCCTCCCCAGCCCCAGCAATGAGGCCCGTGCAGCTCCCAGGAGGCAAGGCCTCTGTGGCTCCCAGCTGCTGGACCTGCCAAACCTTCTCCCCCACCCCCAGCAGCAACAGTGAGGCTCAGGCAGCTGCAGCAGCCAAGCCTCCCCCCCACAATGGCTGCAAGGTACGGTTCCCAGAGCGTTCTCTGCACATGCACAGGGAACACTCTTACTTTTTAGGGGATGGAAATATTCCCCGTACAGTTTTTAAAACTTTTTAGGTTTTTCTGCACACCTGGAGACTGCCCCCACGTGCGCAGGAAAATCTCCCTGCACCCCAGGTGCCCTCGATGTGCAGATTTAGATATCCACATGCAGGGGGCAACTTGGGAATTAGATATATAGATATCTCAGCTACCTGGCATTACATTTTATGACATACATGGTCTGGCCCAACAAGGTCTCATTTATTTCAGATCTGGCCCTCATAACAATTGAGTTCGACACACCTGCTCTAGGCTAATCCTGCACTGAGCAGGGGGTATGTCCCCTTCCAACTCTGTGATTCTATGATTCTCATTACATTGAAGTCCTTCAGCTCACTGGCTTCTTTCAAAGTCATTGCAGAAGACACCTTGGAAACCCTATTTATGTAAGGAGTGGTAGTGAATTTCAAATAATGATGAATATATATTCCATAGGACTCAGGGAAATAAAAGCATGAAGTGCTATAATCATATTCCTTAAATCAACCTAAGCTATTAATATTATGCATGCATATCTGTACTAGCTGAAGAACTGTATATTATTTTTAAAGCAGAAACAAGATTACTTCCTAATGATTTTATCTCTTTAGTGAGGTATTTGTGTAAGAGGCAATGAATTTGATGCTGGCCTCTGTTAAATACATTATTAGAGTCATTACACCACTAATATATTTAAAAGATCTTGTAAGTGTTTAAAGACCAACAGCAGTTGCAAAAAGAGAAGACTGTTCTAGCTTCTGTTCAATTTACATTCCAATTATCATGTGCTGTGAAATTAAGCACGTTACTGTATTCTGAACATAAAGGTAAGGATCAACTGCTTACAAGAAAATGTTATTGAGGTTTGTTTCATTTTGGTAGGTTCAGCTGACCTCTGATCCTGGCTTTTTTGCTACAACCATTTCAGCTTAGTGACTACAGGCAACCAGATCGCGACCTACTGATTTTAAGACACCAGCGATGCCATTCTAAGTAGAGTTACACTCTTCTAAACCCATTGATTTTAATGGATTTAGAAGGTATAACTTTGCTTAGAATAGCACTGTAAGGCAGCCATCCTAAGTCATTTTATTCAGAAACAAGTCCCATTTTATTCAGTGAGGCTGACTCCCAGGAAAGCATTACTAAGACTGCAGCTTGAAAATCTCCCTTTTCATAGTGCTGCATTCTGCCCATCCACCCCATTTCTTTTCTCCTGGTTGTAAGCACTCCACTCTGTGTAAAGGTTGGTTGTTATAATGCATTCCTATATGCACATCCATATCCTCTGTTCATTTCCAGGAGTTCATCAGCTAGCTAGACTGGATATAAGCTGTCATCTTGATAAGTAGATAGTAATTTGAAAAGTGTAATTTAACATAAAAATAGAAATGCTAGGGCAAACAGGTGTCCTTTATATACCTAACACTAGAGCATAGCATTTTAAAACAGTAGAGTGATTCCAGCCATTCACATTAGTTTCTATCAGACAGTTTCATTTAATGCAGTTTTCTTCAAACAAGAAATGTAGCATGATGGGGAAATATTAAAAAGGCCCAGTTTGTGTAACTGTTGTATGGGCTGGTAGCCAACTGTGATTACTCACAACCTATACTGAGCCTGAAATCCTTAAGTAACTTAAATGGGAAGTTATATTTTCGCCCCATGAGGAAGGAGCTTCTAGGAAACAAAAGCTCCCTTTGCTCTCTCCCTTATTAAAAATGTGACTATTTGAAAGTCATTGTCAGGATCCACTTCCTAGTTTTACTTTCTGCACCTGCAATGAATTACAAGGATTCTTTGGCTATTCTGCTTCAATACCCAAGGCCTCAATGAGGAAAACCGAAGAGCCTTCTGACAAGCTGGTGAACGTTATTCTGTCAGAGCAATTTGACCGCACAACAAGAGTTCTGACTTCCTCCATCTGTCCTTGTGCTTCCTCTTCTTTTCCTTCTGTAAGCTTTTTCTTGTGCTTGCTTTACTTTCATATTTTCAAGTTTGCTTCTTGTCTGTGTCTCTGTTTTGTTTGGATCCTGGGTCCAAAGTGAACCCTTATGTTGTGTGAACTGATGAGCTGAACTAGTAAAAATAGCATTGTTTTAATGGCTGCTTCATGCAAGATGACATTTCCCCAGAGAAAATGTACTCAGCAAACAGATACCCTCTTTACAAATGGGCACTATTCATCTTGGTGCCAGCTTGTAAAGATAACTATAATGGATACCTCATGTTATTTTCTTAGTAGACTCTTCAGCATTAAGCATTATTCAGCATTTCTATCCTGAACCCAGTCAACACTTTATGGTAATTCACCTGTTTGTGGTCCATGTGGCCCAGTTAGTGTGGGTTGATGGGTTGGTGTAGGGTGGACGGTTCTATGGGAAGAGGACTGGTGTGTGAAAAATCTTGCCTCTCAGAAAGAACTTGGCCTTAGTGGCCTTCTGGTCTCTTCTGATTCGAAGTCAAGCTTGACTCCTGTTTGGGAATATTAACCTATATTGAACTATCACTGTCCTACAGCAACCATTTGCAACTGGATTGCCTTGTCTGTGCAAGTAAAAAAAGTGGTGAATGATTGCTATAGTATAATGATAGCGCAATATCTAGCGATGTATGGATGCATCCATTGTGACCCCAATGATTACAAAGCTGTGGATTTCACAATGGGATTATCAAGTGATGACTTCAATTGCCATATGATTTATGAGCGATAGCAAAGAATCATTCATGTATATATTTTTCTCCGATACTGGATGTCAGGACAGAATAGAGGAAAGTGGCTGAAGAAACAGACTGAATATTCCAGGGAACATGATGAATTTCAGTCTCATGGGAGATTAAATATCAAGTAACTTTTCAGGGAAGTGATTTCTTTAGTCTGATCATTTAAATTGGTTTAAATATGTCTGCAGCATACACAGAGAAAGAGAGACATATGGGAGAGGCAGAGCTAAAAATAGCACTTTGGATACCCTTCAAGTTTATTAATCTTGTTGGGATTAGGGATGAATAAAATAGTCATCTATCCCACTGTAATGAATGATGAATAAGAGCCCCATTGGCCCTTCTTGAGATACCTGTTGGGTGGGTGTGGGGAGAAGAGTGGATTGACATAACTGACCATCCTCCAGTGCTTGGTGTTTCTTCATAATCCTAGTAGAACTCAAGAGCAATCCTGAAAATGCATCACAACACATGTAGCTGAGTGTGAGCATTCTGTGAAGCCCTTATAGGATTGTTCCACTGTGCTCATCATTTCTAGTTTTTATTAACACACAACTTTTTTGTGCAAAATTGCCAATGGCTTCTGTGGTGTGGTATATATCACAGTGTGTGAGCTGGTGACATGGAAATATTGCCCCTAGGTGTGTAGGCATGCTACTGGCTAATACTAACACTGGCCCATTCTTCAGGGATCAGTCCTTCACCAATGCTCTTTAACATCTATGGCTGAGTTCAGACTGGCAATTTGCCCTGGTAGGGACCCGGGCCAGCGACGACTCAATCCGGGAGTAAATGGGGCCTGGTGTCCCCCACCCGTAGCCAACCCATGCTGTTGCGCTTCACCACTGGATTAAAGAGATACCTGATAAAACCCGTAGCAAATCTGAAAGCCCGTGTGTGTCACGCGTTTCTCCGCTTCCGGGGAGTCTGAACACACAGCCGAAAAGCCGGGAGCAACCCGTGTTGGGCAGAAGGCAGCAGCAGTGTGATTGGCTGTGCTCTGCTCCACTGCCCAATGTGGTGCTGGCGCTGTGGGGTCCTCCCCCAATCGGCATGGGTGCTTATGCACACATAAACCCATACACCCACAGCCGAATTAATGGGGAAACGGCAAATATAGCACGCCTCCGGCGCGGCAGTCTGAACGCTCCCGCGCGCCTCCGTCCTGTATCTTCTGGCAGCGTCCCCTGCTGTGTGAATGGGAAAACCCGGTATAGTTTATTCTGGGGCTTTTTTGCTATGACTGGCTACCGGAGCAAACTGCCAGTCTGTACTCAGCCTATGTGTATTCTTTGGTGGAGATCATCCAAAGCCTTGGGGCTGGCTGTCTCAGATATGATGACACCAGAAGTAGTGATTCTGGTGCTAGACCAATGCCTGAAAGCAGTGGTCATGTAGTTAAAAGAGAATACATTGAAACTGAATCCTGGAAATATTAGAGTTGCCAGGTCTGGGTTGGAAAATACCTGGAGACTTTGGGGGTGGATCTGGGAGAGGGTAGGGTTTGGGGAGGGGAGAGGCCTCAGCATGGTACAATGCCATAGAGTCCACCCTTCAAAGCAGCCATTTTCTCTAGTGGAGCTGATCTCTGTCAGCTGGGGATCTGTTGTAAAAGTGGGAGATCCCCAGACCCCATCTGAAGGCTGGCAACCCTAGGAAATATGGATATGATGCTGCAGGGAAGCCCTATTTTATGGGATTATTACAAATACAAACTGATGGCATGACAGCTTGCTTCTTTGACTTGATGAAAAACAGTCTGGGAAGTGTCTAGGACTGCTGGAGTTCAGGCACCCCACCATACAACTGTGCCTGGCAGCCAGCATCATGCAACTCAGCCACAGTTTTCGCAGACAGAGGAAGCCATGAGAGGGTAGGAAGGAAAGGTAAAGAAGATAAATATAGATTGGTTGCTGGTTGGGAAGAAGAGAAAGAAGCAGGAAAAAAGGGCAAGACTGAGGACTTCAGGGAAAGGAAATATAAAATGACGAGAGATGAAAACATGAGATGTCCCTAAAAAGCCTTTGTGGGTCCCTTGCTTGTCAATATATCTAATTCTCAACAGGGCCCTATCTGTGGATGCTTATATCCAGAGACTGGGAACATGTATGAATAAGACAGATATTTCTATAAACTTGAGAAAAGCCCCAGGTTTGCAGAAATATCTGAAATCTTTTTTTTAAAAAAGGGGCGGAAGTTAAATCTCCTAAATCAGGGTGGATCTGACATAAATAAGATCTTGTTGGGCAGGGTCATGTGTGTCATAAAATATAATGCCAGGTAGCTGAGATATACACTTTATAAAGGACACAAACACAAAGATTTTAAAGTCTTTAAATAAAACATGCTTAAAGCACTAGCATTCTTGCAATATTTCCTTTATTTAACAGTCTCTGATACCTGACACCTCTTACTCTGAATTATTGCATCAAAATGTCTGTGTTGTAGCAATCTTGAGTATGCTGTTCAGGTGTGTATCTGTAAGCTGCAAACCTACCTTTGATTCATTAACATTCATAACAGAAATCTTACGCTTAGTGTTCTGAGTCTGGGACCCAGAGGAAAGCATGAAATGGCTGGGCATTGCGAGCTTTTGTACCTAATTTGCTTTGTTTGCTGGTCAAAAATATGAGAAGGCATCCTGACACAGACTGAGGGCTATGTGTTTGACTGTCTTCTATAGTCTTCTCCAGAGAAATAACTACAGCTCCTGTGAGGCAGTGCAAGAACAGAGAGAATAGTGGTCAATATCAGCCTACTATCTGGGAAGTCTAGGTTCAAAATCCCCAGTCTACAAAGGAAACGTGCTGGGTGAACTTGGTCTGGACACACACCCTCAGCCTAATCCACCTCACTGGCTTGTTGTTATTCCTCCTCTAAATACTTCACATGGCTTTCCTACTGAGAAAGAATGGATCATGAGGGCATGAATACAGCAAAAAGGGGGAGGAACCCAGTTGCACCCAGGAAAACCCTGGCATAACAAGCCCAACAAAACACATACTGTAGCAAGGCACAAACAAGCTCATAACTTGAATAAAACTTTGTTGGACTTAAAGGTGCTTTGTGTTTCCCCATGCAATTGAGACAGCTGAGCAAAGCAAGGCAGGAGGAAGGGGAGGCCTCAGCCAATGGAGGGGAAGAAAGGCTTGCCTTTGTCCCCTGTGTGATTGAGACAGCTGGCCAGGAAACAAGCTCTGCCTCATTCTCTTCCTCCCCCTGGGAAAAGGAGGGGGAGGAGCCTCAGCCACTGCAGGGAACAGAAGCTTGCTTATCTATCTCTCCAGTGTGATTGAGAGAGTCTGGTAAAGCAAGCTGCAATATAGCAGCAGCAGCAGAATTGGAGAAAGGAGCAGGAGACAGCCAGATCCTTGTGGGCCAGATAGGAGCCCTCCGAAGGCCTGATCTGGCTCATGGGCTGCATGTTTGACACCCCTGTCCTAAATGATAGAAGCAGAACCTGTAGTTTTAAAAAATGAATGCTCACAGTGGCCATTGTTAGGCAACCACAACAGTATTGCAGAAATATCTAACAAATGTCTCAGGCAGCTAGTAGTGACTGACAATATTTTAGCTTGGTGTGTTTTGACTTAATGTTTTAATTATGTTTTATAATGGTTATATTTACATTTTGTAAGCACCTTGGGAATTGTGAAAAGGTGGGATATAAATATTTTAAATGACTAAATAAATACTAGGCACTACTAACCAGTCAAGGCCAAATCTTTGTAGATTGCTCTAGTTACTCCCTACTTCACTGCTTCTAATAAATGCCTGCTGATAAGGTCATGGAAATCTTTTCCCTCTCAATTTCAGCTCAACTTTAGCAGCCATTTGTTACTTTCCACCACATCTCATTAAATATTATGACATTACCAGCACAATTCTAAGCAGCGTTGCTCTAGCCCAGTCTCATTGGTTTCAATGGGCTCAGACTGGAGTAACTCTGTTTAGGATTGCACTGTAAGCTGCTGTTACTCTACTGCTATGAGAAGTATGGGAAGACCATGAACCAAATAGTGGTGCTTACCATGCTAGAATTGCTTGTCCTGGGTGTATGGTGAAGTACTCATTTTGCATGATCAGATTGCATCAGATATTCCTGGCAGCAGTGTGGGAGCAGCCATGGTGAAAAGGCTCCCATGTCATTGAAAGTAAATGTATGCCTTAGACATAGTGAGGTCTTTAGTGGTGGCATAGCTGAATATCACATTTCTGAAAGCCTTATGATCCTAAAGGTAAAGGTTTCCCTTGCTCGAAAGCTAGTCAAATCTGACTCTAGGGGGTGGTGCTCATCTCTGTTTCCAAGCCAAAGAGCCAGCGCTGTCCAAAGATGCTTCTGTGGCCATGTGGATGGCATGACTAATGAGTATGCCAGTTTCCAGAAACAACACTCTTGCTTTTAAAAATGCCTTGAGGCAAAATGGAGCTTCAGAAGCCTTAATCATCTGTAGTTAATTCCAATTAGATAGCATATTTCTCTTTATAGACGGTTAATTTCTTGAAAATCCCATTTTATTTCCTCATCCTTCCTCTTCCCCCATTCTCCTTGTATACTGAGTAAAAATCTTACCCCACAGAATCTGTCCATATTTTATTAACTAGGAAGCACAAGAGGACTATGCTGCAGCCTGACAATAATGAAACTTTTTTACAGGAGAAAAATATGCTAAATGGGAATGACTGAGTAGATAAATGGTTAGGGGGAAAGGGGGGGGAGTTGAGTAAATTCATGCATTTCCCCCTAATGGTTTCCTGTCCTGCTTTGGGTGCTTTAAATGGAAATTAGAAATGGGGGTTTATATCACATGGGAGAGGCCACTAGCTGCCTCAAATATAGTATCATCTGGAGTGCTTCAGTTGAGATACAAACTTCTACCACAATACCCTTTTTCTCCGAGGATATTTGAGCCATAATGGCTGAAATATTCGAGTTCAAATATTAGTACAAGTCACCCTATGGAGATGAAAGAGCTCATCTTTTTCTTCCTCAGGATTTCACTTCTGGCAGCAGCTGTAGCAAATCAATTGTAAAAGTGCTAGCAAAGGGAGTCTGATGTGCAGTTTGTATATTTCATATGCTACCATGCATTTTAAACCCACCATTACTTCTCAAAGCAATTTTTACAAGGCTGATGGATTGGACAGCTTCCTACATAGATGCACAGCTGGATTGACATGTGGAATTCTTTGAGTGTATGGGGCTTTCACAGATTTTTTTTTTTTGGCTGATCTATCTCTCTTAACAGAGAAACCAAATGAACATAAAAATGTGTACTGGGCTAGTGAGTAACCTTACAGCTACTTTACATTTCTGATCTATGTAACAGTCCAGATATTTCAAAAGAAAGCCAACATGTTTTACTTGTCTTATGCAGCATCCAAACTAAGTTCTCTGAGATCCCCCTACCAAGAAATCTATATATTTCAGAGGACATCTTGAACTCATGAGTCACATTGTAAATGAATCACACTTCTGAAAGTACTCCTTCTTTGGACTACTGGACATCTTGTACAGGTACAAGTTTTCTTGTTTCACCAGACAACTTCCTCTAGAGGAATTTGGCTTAAATTAGCTTTGTGCTATTTGTACCCATTTGTTTGGGTTACTGGGCTTTGCCTACTGAAAGTTAGCTCTTAGTCCAGTCACTTCATAAAATAAACATAAATCTGGAGAGTTCAAACTACCTTTGTTCAGTGGACATATTAGCATTTTGGCTTTTTATAGCTTTTGCATAGTTTTGAGAGGTTTTCTGTGTGGAATATCTTTTCTTGCAAATGTTTGCAAAAATTCCTGGGATTGACCATCTGAGGGCAGTCCCACTCTACAGCAAAGCAGGCCACATCCTGTCTAGCAGCTAAGGCATGTTTAAGTCTCTTATATGGAGAATCAGGGCCGGCTCACCCACTAGGTGAGCTAGGCTCTCGCCTAGAGCGTGCCGACCCTCAGGGGCACCAAATGGTGCCCCACCCCCTGAAACCCCCTCTGCTACCCCCTGAACCCCCCCCTTGCCGCCCTAACCAGGTGCCCACCATCGTCACCTCCCCAACGCCACTGCCAAGAGCGCCCGGCCAGGGCGCAGGAGGCAGCGGCGCAGCTCACACGCCTGTCCTGGGGGCGCCCGGTGGGGGGAAGAGGCAGGGGCGGCATGGCGGTGGCCAGTGGGGACTCTCCCTGCCACCACCACCAGTCCTGAGCTGCTCTGACCCTCTCCGTATGTCCTCTCTGTGTTGGGAGCCGGCAGCAGCTGGAGGCAGGAGGAGGAGGAGGAGGAGGAGGAGGAGAGAGAGAGAGAGAGAGAGATCCCCCACCCCCTCTACCCCCCCACCTATATCGACCGACGACTCCACTTCCCGGCAGGCAGCCTTCCCCCGCGCTCCATCTTGAGTGGAGATCGGGCTCGCGGGGAAACGCCAGCTTCCTGCACTGTCCCTTTAAGAGTAGGAAGGAAGCTGGCATTTCCAGGCACGCCCAATCTCTGCTTGAGATCGAGCAGACGGGGAAGGCTTCCCTGCCGGGAAGTGGAGTCGTTGGTCGATATAGGTAGGGAGGTAGAGGGGGTTGTGGGGGTGGGGATCTCTCTCTCCTCCTCCTCCTCCTGCCTCCAGCTACTGCCAGCTTCCAACACAGAGAGGAAGTAAGGAGAGGGTCAAAGCAGCTCAGGACTGGCGGCGGCGGGGAGAGTCTCCGCTGGCTGCCGCTATGCCGCCCCCACCTCTCCCCCCCTGGGGGTGGGGATCTCTCTCTCCTCCTCCTGCCGCCTTCCAACACAGAAAGGCAGCAGGGAGGGGAGAAGGGGTGGGGGAGGGCCGCGTGCAATCCCCAAGCAGGGAGAGACGGCAGCCGAGGGACTGGAGCCGGCCAGGGGGCGGCATGGCAGCATCTTCAGGTCTCACCGGGAGGTTGACATCTGCGCCCACCTAGGGCACAGAACCACCTCGAGCCGGCCCTGTGGAGAATCACACATGATTTATGACATGAGGCCTCCTCTCCTCCTCTCTCCTTCTGTAACCTTCTTGATAAGTATGAGAAAAATGATTTTCTCTTCATAGCATTTGAGGAAGTGAGCTCTGACTCATAAAAAGCTCATGCTGGAAGAGATGTTGTTAGTCTTTAAGGTGCCCCTGGACTTCTGTTTTATTCAGCCACATTGGCACCCTTATGGAGTCATACAGGGAAAACAGAAGGTCAGTGAACACCAAAGTGCCCACTGCCCTAATGCTCACCTTCAGTGTTGCCATCCAGCCACATAGGAAGAGGACACCAGGTTACATTGTATAACCTGTAACCTGGTGTGCTTATATAGCATGCAAATTAAATCTTCAATTACATTTTCCATTCTTTTTGGTGAATTTGTAAGAGTCATAATGTTTCTCTTAAACAGAAGGATTTTATGTTCTAGTACGTACTGATTTCAGTAGTATAAATCATAAAGTTTTTATTGGGTTGTGACCAGAAGCTTCAAATGGGTTATGACATTCTTTCTAGAATACCTGGCAGTTTCTAAACTTTAAAAATTTTAATCTCATATTTAGCTTTAGCCTTTTGTCTATTGAATTATATTTATACTAGGAATAAGGCCTGTTGTGGAAATAAATACAACAAGCTCTAAAAAAAGTCTCTGGGCGGGTGCCTCAGTCCTGAGCACTCAGTGTCATTTTGCTGTGGTGACCTCAGCAGGGTATAATGACACAGAATCTACCATTTTCTTCAGAGGAATTGATCTCTGCTACCTGAAGAATGGTTGTAATTCTGAGTGATCTCCAGCCCTCAGCTGGAGATTGGCAACAATGGTTCTCCATGAGGGAATGGCTGGTTTGGAGGGTGGAGTCTATGGCAGTGTACCTGTTTGAGGTCCCACCCCTCCTCAAACCCCACCCTCTCCAGGCTCCATCCCTCAAATCTCCAGGAATTTCCCACCTGGAGTTGGCAACCCTATCTCCTTCCCAGCCAATCATCAACCTACCTTTATTTTCTCCTCATTCTTCAGCTTTCCACCCCCCCACACCTGCAGCCTCTACTGTGCTCTGAAGCCCTGACTGCTACATCACATTGGCTGTCATACAGGGGCCATCTCAGCAGGATATAAGGACACAGAGTCCACCATTTTCTCCAGGGGAACTGATCTCTGTCATCTGGAAAGCAATTGTAATTCTGAGTGGTCTTCAGCCCTCACCTGGAGATTGGCAACAATGGTTTTCCCCAACAGGCACTAAGGAGAAATGTATTTTACCTTGGAACAGCAACAGCAAACTGTTTAGAATGTTAGAGGCAAAGGCCAGTGAGGCCGCATATACAAATAACCTCTGTGTTCCGAGGCAAAGGCCAGTCAGGCAACATATGCAAATGACCTCTGTGTTCTGACTGGCTGCGGGGGGAGAGGAACAGCAAACTGTTTAGAATGTTGGAGGCAGGACTCAGGCACAGCAGCCAGTGGATAGGGAGGTCCTCTGAATGACAGATCAGGGAGCGTACTGATTTCTGAGCGTGTTGGAATGTTCGGGGGAGTCCATGACCAAAACAGAATTATATATACCAGAGGATTGTTCATATTGCTTATATTTTATATTAAAATTGATTGTTGCTTTCATTGTTTGAAAATCTGAAGTAATTTTAAAGACCCAGAAGGTTCTATACATTTAAACTATCCACCTAATTTTTCAGTTAGAAAATAAGTTCATCCTAACTATATTGTGTTGGTCTGTGACTAAATTAATAAATACTATACTTACTATATTATTAACTAACCTATTGCCTCCTTGTATGAAAAAGTCTCACAGTTCAGGCAATGGACATGTTTACAACAAACTCCCTATGTGTGGGCAAAATGAATCCCCATCCTACTTTGCACAAACTGAACGAGTGACTCTGAAGAACAAACACATTGTGGAATCCTAGTGAAAGGCCCAGTTTATTCTGCCTATTGTATGGGCAAATGGATATCTAGAAGTTCCAGGTACATTCTTGTTCTTTGAAGAATTATGAGAGTTTTTTTGGACATGCAGTCAATATATACTATGAATGGATTTGCCATCAGCGTGTTTCCTATGAGTCACATAGCATCACTTCTACCCTAATGTGAAATAGTCTCTTTCCTGTCCTAGTGGCTGTTAAACAAGCTTCATGAATTTCTTGATGTGAGCTTCTTGCAGTAACCAATTTATGCATCATTAGATTTTGCAATAATTGGTTTGTATGGCTTTCTTTCCAACAAGAAAAGCAATTTTCCTACCATCACATTTTATGTAAGTGTGCTATTAGTCATATGCCCCTGCCAGTATATTTGACTTGTTTGTTGTCTAATGTTTCAGGTGAAGACTATTTAAGATTTATTTTGTAATTTCCAGCATGCCAATGTAAAACATAGTTTTTGCCTACCTTCCACTATCAGGTTGTAATAAATTGCTTCTTGATGCAAAATGGGTGTCAAGTATTGAAACTTTGCCATGACTGATGAGCCGGGGCTGGATATACCTTCTTTTTAATATCAGTTTTCTGCCTAGGATGTGTAATCTATATAATATTGTGGATTTTCCTTCCCTATTTGTTTCACCAACACCCTTGAAATGAAGAAGTGTTTTCATAACAATATGGTGACAGTGGAATATGAAAAAAGTTGATCAATCTCATGAAAGAAATACATACTCAAGCTTTCCTTCAGATGATGACCAATATACAAAGTAACTAGTCCACAGTGAGAATAAGTTCATAAAAACAACAATACTGACTTGAGACAAAAGGAGGGAAATAGTAGTGAAGCAGGAAATTACATATTTTGCTTACACCAACCATTTTCCATTTTAGGGTATAAGAAGTAGTATTGGTCCCAGCTATAGCTTCTTTCTTGTCAGGCACACTTCCTGCAATCAAAGCACTGTGCTGCAAGTGGGTGTGAGTCATGTTTGCTATGGCTCCTATAGCTTTTATATAAGAAATAAGAACATTGTGATCCTAACCTCCATGTGCAATGCACTGTATATATATTTTTTGATAGTCCAGTCTGAAGGAATCAGTTTGGCAACAGTAGTACACAGCAGGAGGGGAAAATGCAGGGGATGGATACTTTTGGTATAAGGTCATAACTAGTTGAATACACGTACTGTAAAATAAAACAATGAAAAACTCTTCTGGATTAATGGTCACTTTTGAATGCACACCTACAATTCAATTAGTAATAATTGGTAAGACTAATTAATGCCCTAACCAGGATGACCAAGACTAACCCATTCTCTTCAGATCTCAGAAACTAAGCAGAGCTGGCCCTGGTTAGTACTTGAACGGGGGGCTTCCAAGGAAATCCATGTTTGCTATGCAGAGGGTCTGGTCACGCACAAAATTAGCCACATGATAGGGACAGATGTCGGGTGGATTTTATGGGCACAATCACATAAAAACATCTGGCAAGTGTCCTGTACCCGTTGGCAACCCGTATCACCCCACCAAAGATCTGGAGTAAAAAGATACCTGGGAAAGTGCACTATTTTCCAGAAAACACGGGGTGCGGGCGGGCATTGGGGTGCAGAAGCACTGGTATCCCGTTGCATCCAGTGCCTGTCTGTGTCCCACCGGATGTATTTTATTTTACATGGTATGCATGCAAATGCAGAACTACGCATGCGCACGAATGCGTTACTGCTGAACTGCCTCACCCTTCTGTGCCACACTTCACCATCGGCATGTGTTTGGCGGCTGATGGCCTGAGCACAGAGCCTCAGGGGAACATCTGATCATGATATCACGCTCCATTTTGCTCCGGGGCAAAAAGCCTCAGTCCCCTCCCCCCCTGGATTATCTTGCTCGTGTGACTGGGACCAGAGGTAGGCAGTGGCAAACCACCTCTGTTAATCTCATTCCTTGAAAACCCTGGCAGGGGGCTACCGTAAATCAGCTACGACTTGATGGCACTTTCCACTGTCACAAAGATTAATTATAATATCTAGCCAAAAAGAGCTTCAGTCCCCAAAGAATGGTCTTGGGATCAAAAAAACTGTTCATCTAAGGAAATAAAATACTCCTTGAAATTATGCTTTCCTTGAATGTGTTAACAGCATGGTTTCATTATCTTTTGCTTACCACAAGATGTCACTGTTTTCCCAGTGAAGCCTCATGCTGCAGGCAATTTTACAACCATTGCTTTTCTGGTATTTTAATAGCTTCTTTAAAGCATATGCAGATTAATTATATAAGTTTAGCTGCAACAGAAATGGAGAAGATGGCAAACTGTCAAGAACCAAATTCAAAGAGTGTCTTTGTGACATCTCCTAATATACCAAAAGAGACTTACAAGCTTTCTATTTTGGTATTTTGTGTGTGTGGAAACATGCACTGCCATCACACCTATGGATCTCTCATATTTTCTCCCCTTGGCTCTTTCTTCTTGGAGTAAATAAAGCATGAACAAAATCTTTCCTTTCAGATAAATGTCAGATTTGTGGACATCATATTTATTGCTTTGCAATGTTTCTGATTGGGACAGATAGCTTGCCTTTCTCCACAGTCAAGAATGACATTATGTTGATATTTTGATGCACTTTTATATGTGACAAGGCTCTGACCTTGCCACTCCAGCACTGTGGCATTACCAAAACTGAAATGTTGCCCAGAATGGGTGGTGTGCTTCTTATCCATCAGGGCTAATAAAGAAGGGCTTTTTAAATAGATGGTTTTGAAATGTGTAGAGATAAAATTAATGTGGGATAGCTCTATTAATAGCTGTTAACTATGTGCATTAAGGGGAACCTCTATGCTCAGAGGCAGCGGTCTCTTGAAATACCAGTTTGTAAGAGGGGCAACAGCAGGGGCAGCTGTTTCCTTCATACCAATTTACAGGCTTCCTGGAAAACAGAACAACCCCCCCCACACACACACACACAGCTGAGATGGGGTGTGACTGGCAAGATGTCCACAACAACAGTTTCCCTCCCTGCCTCCAGCTTCTGGTGCTGCCTTTTAAAAAGCTTGTCCTGAGAAGGTCAGAGGTTCCCAAATGTGAGGCCAGAAAAAGCAGTAACACCATCGCTTGGGCATCCATGAGAATGAGAACCCATGCTGTAAGACAGGGTAGCCTAAGGAGGACAGGCTAAGATCCCGGAGTACCTGCCTGTGTGAGAAGAGGGGATACAAGAAAAGAGCCAAAATATGATTTCAACAGAGGCCCTCTAGACTTTAAACAAATTTTGGATAAGATTTGTTTATTGAATGAGTCTTCATTTTAGAATGTTATGGTCAAAGCTGGTTTTAAATAAACAAGCAAAAACAAACAAACAAAAGAAAAGAAATTAAGCTAAATATTTTTTTGTGTTTCAGAATAGTGCTTGTTTTTGAGGTGGCCAGACAGTAGTTAAAAGACCACCATGTGGCACCCAAGAAAGAGAGGGGCCCCATGCCCTTACCAGTGGAAGCTTCTTGGAGGCAGCCTAACCATAAAGGAGAAGAAGAGGAGATTGGATTTATATCCCACCCTTCACTACCCAAAGGAATCTCAGAGCGGCTTAAAAACTCCTTTCCCTTCCCCTCCCCACAACAGACGCCCTGTGAGGTAGGTGGGGCTGAGAGAGCTCTGACAGAAACTGCTCTTTTGCAAGAACAGCTGTGCCAGAATTATGGCTTGCCCAAGGTCATGCAGCAGGTGCAAGTGGAGGAGTGCGGAATCAAACCTGGTCCTCCCAGATTAGAGTCCGTGCACTTAACCACTACATCAAACTAGCTCTAGATATTTAATGCAGTTCTTCAAAAAACACTGCCCTATTTCTTGGCTGCTTCCAACAGATGCTTACTAGTAAGGGCACAAGTCTCCCCTCAGTTGCTGCTTGCAGCCATTTATTACTTTCCACTTAGGCTTGTCTACTCCAGGTTGGGAAATTCTTGTAGATTTGGGACAGTATTTGGGAATAGAGCTTAGCAGAAATATGATGAAGATGGAGGGTGGCAACCAAGACTCCCTCTAAGCTGTGGAGTCTTGTGAGCAAAAATTCTACTTTCTGAGCTGCTGACATTAGAGTTGTGAGTGAGCGATTTGGCTGCTGTCTAAATTAGTTTGCTCTGGAGCCATCCTTCCTGAGCTAAGACAAAAATGTGTGAGCTGGAGGTTAAGAAAGTGTGAGCCAGCTCACACTAATTCAGCTTAGAGGGAACACTGGTGGCAATCCTGTTTCCACCTCACTTCACTGTCTTTGGCTGGTTCAGAATGCATTCAAACATTTGCCTAGCCATGACCCAGCTAGGGGGGTACTAGGTCAGATTCCATGTGCATTTTTTCAGAAGCCATCCATTCTACTACAAATAGCTGCCAGTTGCTATGCAGAATTGCTACAGTACACAGCTATAGCAACCACCTTTGGATTTGCAGACAATGTATGCAGAAAGTACTTGTGAAGAGAGAATTGTGGCAAGTCCTTGTCCCTCAAATGAGTCTTAAGTAGGGATATCGTGCAACTAGATCTATGGAATGCATTATATAAAACCACTTATTTTATTGTATCAGTAGAAAAGAGCAAGAGTCCAGTAGCACGTTAAAGACTAACAAAATTTGTGGTAGGGTATGAGCTTTTGTGAGCCACTGCTCACTTCTTCAGATACTATATTATGTTGTAGTGTATGTTTCTGACACTGCTTTATAAGAATCACTAGGAATAAGGCCCGTTGTGGAAATAAATACAACGGGCTCTAGAAAGAGGCTCTGTGCCCCGGCTTTGGGCACTCAGTGACAATTTGCTGTGGCCATCTCAGCAGGGTATAATGACAGAGTCCACCATTTTCTCCAGAGGAACTGATCTTTGCTACCTGAAGAGCAGTAGTAATTTTGAGTGATCTCCAGCCCACCCCCAAGATTGGTAACAGTGGTTCCCCAGGAGGGAGTGGCTGGTTTGGAGGGTGGAATCTATGGCATTGTACCTGTCTGAGGTCCCACCCCTCCTCAACACTCACCTTCTCCAGGTTCAACCCCTCAAATCTCCAGGAATTTCCCAACCTGGAGTTGACAACCCTATCTCCCTCCCAGCCAACCATCAACCTACCTTTAGTTTTCCATCTCCTCTCCCATCCCTCCTAGAGAGCAGTTGTAATTTTGAGTGATCTCCAGCCCCCACCTGGAGATTGGCAACAATGGTTCCCCATCAGGGAATAGCTGGATTGGAGGGTGGAGTCTATGGCATCGTACCTGTCTGAGGTGCCACCCCTCCTCAAACCTCACTCTCTCCAGGCTCCATCACTCAAATCTCCAGGAATTGCCCACCTGGAGTTGGCAACCTGATCAGGACTGGGCCCAATGAGTTTTCTCCTTAAGGCCAACATAGGTGTGGAAAGGGCCTTTTACTGACAGAAGAGAAAGTACAGGTGCCAACTCTGATTAGGGAAATACCTGGAGATTTGGGGGGGTGGATCCTGTGGAGGGCAGCATTTGGGGTGTGTGTGGAAGGACTCAGCAGGGTATAATGCCATAGAGTCTACCCTCCACAGCAACCATTTTCTCCCAGGGAACTGATCTCTGTCATCTGGAGGTCAATTGTAACAGTGGGAGATCTCCAGGTCCCACCTGGAGATTGGCAGCCCTAGGGGAAAGTCAGCCACACAGCGGGGAGTTGAAGAAAATGGTCTGATGGTCGCTGGCCCATCTTGTTAGCCAGCCAGCCATGCTGAAGCTAAGCAGGAGAAAGAGCCTTTTTCCATTTATTCTGATAGGAAAGTGGCCATTGGGGAGGGGGTTATGGGCGGGGAAGGGGTTTATGCTGAAAGTTCTTTGTTTTTTCACTCACAGAACCAAGCTTGGCTGCCTACCAACAGCCATGAGGGGACAGTCTCTCACAGGAGTCAAGAGAACTATCTTCCTCAGGAGACAGAGCTGTCTGCCAGGGGGAGTGGGTGGGGAAGAGGAGCAGACCTAGCACCCGGCCAATGGCACGCGAGTACTCTTGAGTGGCGGCTGATGGGCCAATGGCTAAGGGAGGGCATTTTACAGTCAATGGGAGCGCATGGAATCTTGCGAAACCAAAAGATAAATATTTATAAGGAGAGATGTGTCATAAGCCATGTTAAACAAAGAATTTCTTATTGCTGTAGATTTTCAAAATGGCAAATAAAAACTTTAATGCTATTTAAAGTCTTTAAGTAATATTTTTGTTCTTGATAAGCTACCGCTAAGTCCTCAAGGATGGTGTGGTATGTGATAAATCATACCAAAACTTATACTGTGCTGAAATATTGGGAGTATTCATGAGACATGATGGATGAACAGTGTGACTTCAAGGTATCCATTAATATTTTGAAGAAGTGAGTAGTAACTAACGAAAACTCATACCCTACCACAAATTGTATTAGTCTTTAAGGTGCTACTGGACTCTTACTCTTTTCTGTTGCTACAGACAGACTAACATGGCTACCCATCTTGATATTGTGTATAGTATCAAATCATGAAAGGCAGCAACTTACCAGCCCAAGAGGTTCATTCATGTTTACATCATACCCTTCTCACAAGAAGCTCAGGGTGATGTTTTAATTACCTCACAGCAATCTCACTGTGACAGAGATTTTTCAAGGCCATCTTTGAAACTTTATACTGGAGTAAAATTTTTACACTGGGTTTGCCATCACTCCAACCAATATCTGTGTACTACATTGGCTTTGAAATGTTATGCTTTGTTATTATGTACAAAAACAACTAATTTCAGCAACCTGTATACACAGTGAGAAGTCATGAACAATACAATGATAGTTAAGATTGTTATGCATTGTCCCACAGAGAAATTCAAAGAGCTATGGTCTCTCTCCCCTTTCTATTTGTATTGTGCTAGAGGCAATGCACTTCTTCTGAAAGAACCAGTGTGAGGTACTGACAGTACTGATATACAGAAAGTGCTTCTAGCATCTGAGGCAACATAACTAATCTTGTTATTATTCAGGGAGGGGAGTGGAAATATGAAGAAAAAGAGGAAGAAGGAGCAGGTGTACTGTGTCTCACGGAGGTGAGATTCACATTTTAAAATAAGCTTCATTGAAAAAGAGCACCTTCTCTCCTCTTCATGGCACACCTGACGCCTACTTTCTTCAGAAGCTATCATTTGTTTGCATAAGGTACAAAATATGGCCCAGGAAAAGCCAATACAACTTTTGCATCTAAGGGTTGTGGTTACTTTTGAATACATCCAACACTGGCTGTTTCAAAAGGAGCATGGAATACTTCACACCAACTAGCCTTTGGCACAATATATAATAACTTCCCCTGCAGATAAAACAGTCTTATTTGACAGCTCATTTCCGTTATAGACATTGGGGACTGCATAACTGTATTCACCTAGAAACTTCTAAGGGAAAGGTATACATTTTTCAGAATTCTGGGTGAATAATAATAATTCTCCTTATGTTTAATCTCTTAGATCTGTCTGGTGCTATATTTCAAAAATTCTTTGATTCTCTCTAGTCTGTATCAGTCACTGCCACGTGTGTTGCTTCAGTGTTTTATAAAAATGGCCACTTGAACTCATTTATCATGTGATGAAGACTGTAACTATGCTGTGATAGCTTAGGTGTTTCTTATCATCTGATCACAGCCCTATCCAAAGAGACATGGTGCCAGGTCATAAGCTCCTCACTTGATAGTTGCTTTGATAAATTATGCTTGAGAAATGAAAGCACAAGCCATGAAAGCTAGGCAGTAATGCAATACTTAGTATCTACATTTTTATTGCTGCTTTTAAATGGCTTTTAGTGGCTGTGTTTAATTTTTAAGTGACTTTCTAAGTCTAGCCCAAACCAAAAGGCAAGGTAGAAACTGATTTAAGTACAAATAATAAGAAATACTTAAATGAAATACAAAATATAAGGGTTTTTTTTCTCCTGGGTACCAACCTAATCTTTATGGTCAGGGACTGCCACTGCTATTTCCCAGAATGCCCTTCATAAAACAGGAAATGATATCGATTCCTCTACTACCACTGGGGTTCCAATATACCAGATCATTCTCCTCTTTGGGATTATTTCATATACTTCTTCACTTGTGGTTTTCTGCAAGGCCTGAATTATAATATTCAACACTTCACTTTTTGTACCTCTGAGCTTCGTGTGCCCCTTCAGACATGGTTAGCTGTGGCCACCCAAGCTGGACTTGTATAGAGTTTCCCAGCACACCATCTCACACTTTCTAAAAACTGCTCCACAGTTTCATTTAGACCCATTTGGAGATGCCAGCACTGCTTTCAGTGCCATTACTGGCAACCAAAAGAATGAACAATCAACAAGACTATGGGTAAATAAGCACCATGCTCACACAGTCATAGTTTGTATTCTTGGCACAAAAGAGGCCAACATCTGAAAACAAAACCATTTTTCATAATTATAGCAAATAACTAGGTGAACAAGAGGCAGGGAGGACTGTGAAAACGTTGTACTGCATCAAACCTTGTTTTCTGCATCATACTGTGGCATTTAAATAGAAAAAAAGCATGTGCAATAGATGTTGGCAAGCTCTCATTTAAAGTGCCTTGAAAAAGAAAATTATAAGGATTAAAAAAATTGAACCCCAGAACACAATATACAAGCTTTTTGCTTCTTTCTGGTAAACAGAAAAAGCACGAAACATTTCAAGAAGAGTGTGCAAGAAATGTTAGCTAGCTGTTACTCAGATTGCTTTGAATAGAAAAGGATGTAGGTAAAAAAAATAAAAACCCTGAAACAAATATAGACACAGACTTCTAATAAGTATTTTTGAGTACCTTCTGTTGTGCAAAATGTTGACTACTCCTACCTTTCCCTCCTCTTCCCTTCCTCAATTGTACATGGAATAATGCCTACTTAAACTTGTGGTTCTTCAATTTTCTGTGCATTCTATGGGAAGCCCCAAAATGCATACATTCAAAAGAATTAATCAAAAGAACATATTTCCAGCTCTTGGCAAATCTTATACATTGAAGCTGTAGGGATCACTTGAAAGCCAGTGTGGTGTAGTAGTTGCAGTGTTGGATGAGAATCTGTGAGACCCTGGTCTGAATTCTGACTCTGCCATGGAAGCTTTCTGGGTGACCTCGAGCCTATCACGTACTCTCAATCTAACCTACCTCACAGGGTTATTATGAGGGGGAAAAATGGATCAATAGAGCCAGGGCCAACTACTATGCTGTTGAGGACTCATGATTGGAAGCCTGATGGTTAACTTACCTGAAAGAGTAGTTTCTAAGACATAATATTGATTTAGTATTAAGAGCTGGAGAAAATAACTGCTTTAAGCCCCAGGAGGGGAACAAAGGACAAGTATCTGATTATACTTCTTCCATAATTTAAAACAGGTGGGGTGGGGAAGCCTTTTACCAGCTCTCTGATCACAATATATACTACCCCTATGGTGGCCCCGTCCTCTTCCCTCCCTCAGAGGCAAGATTTTCCCTCTATTTTTATTTCATTTTTCTGACTGAGCAGCCCTAGTAATGTGTTTTCTTCTTTGCTGAAGAACTCTGGCTGTCCTACCCTGTCAAAGTATGGTATTTTGGCTCTTTGCTCAGCCCAGGTACTTGAAGGAAGGATTTGGAGCCCCCTTTAACTTTAATGTCTATCGTAACGTTTTTATATTTAACAGAATATTTTATTCAACATAGAGGGGAAAGTTTGGGTGAAATCGGGAGTAAAATTTCTGAGGTAACTCAATATAGATAACTCTGAGATAAAAATCAGTACATGCACAGGCTTTAGTTCTTGTATTTCACGCCAATGGGAGTTTCTTTAACTATTCACAGCTACTTAAATCTTTATGTTAAAAGGCTTTTGTTCCAGTGTTTTCCCCAAACACTTCAGTACACTTTCTTTGAGATTTCTCTAACTGCTTTGGTTTCCGGAAGGCTAATACACTCTTTTCAGTACCCAACCCCCTTCTCTTGAAACACCAGTACTCATCTGGAGTTTTTAAGGCTGAGTTCAGACTGGCAGTTTGAAGTGGGAGCCAGTCGTGGCAAAAAAGCCCTGGAACAAACTGTTCCAGGTTTTCCCAGTCAGACTGCACCAACTGATGCAGGAACATAGTGGGACAAGGCGTGTGGGAGCGTTCAGACTGCTGGCCCAGAGGCGTGGCTGTAAACGGCTTTTTCCTGGTAAATTGGCCGGATGCCTATATGTGTATGAATGCATGAGCGCATATGCACACATAGTCATCCAGCCGATTTGAGGAGGATCCCGTTGTGCCGGCACCACATTGGGCGGTAGAGTGGAGCATAGCCAATCATATCGCTGCTGCCTTATGCGCAATGTGGGTTGCTCCTGGCTTTTTGGCTGAGCGTTCACACTCCGGGAAGCAGAATGCAGTGGGATAAACAGGCTTTCTGGGATTTGCTACCACTTTCAATGGGTAATTTTTAATCCCAGGAGCGAAGCGGAACAGCACGGGTTGCCTACGGGTGGGGAACACCAGGCAGATATGCCTGTGTGAACGCCCCCTTTAATCTGCTTGGGAAACGTTGCTGAAATGTGGCTATAGCGGGGCAAATTGCCAGTCTGAACTCAGCCTAACTGACTCTCAAGGTCTCTAAAGGCAGTTTCTAACTACACTAGACAAGGGATCTCTGCACTCTTTAGAGCCAACTCCCTGTTTTGACTGAGTAGGGAAATTGTCCTCTCTATAGAAAATCTATCCCCTTTCCTTGACCCGAATGGGAGTCTTTGCCTACTTCCCAGACTTCCTTGCCAACTTTCTCCCAGTTCTCCTGTTTGTGTTAAACTGCTCTCAGTCAGGACTGAATTCCAAATGAACTCCCCTCAGCATTCAGCTCTAAATGTCTCTCTCTGCTCAGCTGATGCTAATCAATTAGCTTGGAGCAGCCTGTCAGTCAAGGCTCTCTGGCTCTGTGAAGAATTAACCCTTCACAGCCTTTTATCTGTTTACACAGCACTTCTAAGCCTTTTAAAAGTGCAGTCTATCACAGCCCTGTTCCACAACTGCTTGTTCAGCTAGATTACATATTGAGGGATTCAATCACAGATCTGCAATCTCAAGACTAAAACAAGCAAATCCTAATTGCCATTTTAGGTTGCTTCCCTTGCATGACTTTTATTCTCCATTTTAGAGCACTCAGCTTCTTTCCTCAGCAGAATTTTACATCTCTTAAATTAAGACTCAATTAACATAAAAGTAATATATCTCATAAAAGAATTGGTGCTCCTCTGGTGGAACATTTCTTGGAGTACAAACACAATTCCACAGACCTCTTCTTTTGGGTTATATTCAAATCTCATAGATAGGATGATAAAATTTTGTTCAGGAAAGAAGCTGCGTGGATTTTAATGTTAAAAACTCTGCACCCTAATGGGTTAAATGAGAACATCTTCTGGCAGACACTTATGTAGATAAAAGCCAGAACAAATCTGGATAGCTCACTTTGTTCTAATTTATGTATGGGAATAGTACTAAAAAGAATCAGAAAGGTCAGTATGATTTTTTAGTGTCCAATTTAACAAACAATTTAAATTGTGATTCCTTTGTAAATACCTAATATGTAGTCTATGTTATTGTTGATTTGGTTTTCTTAATATCAACTAATTATGAATTGTACTCTGTACATGCTCTGTGAAAATGTCCTGTGTTTTATTTTTTAAATTATGTATCAAATATGTCCTTATTTTTTATTATTTTGTTAGATTCTTCCTGACGAAGCTACACACAAAACACATAGGGATGTATGATTAAAGCTATTTCCCTCTGCACCAATTTGTTTCTTCATCTTCATTAAGCCCACAGCCTGGTCAGGCTAGAGTTACCAAACTAAGCCACACTGAGCCTGGCTAGCAGTGGGTGGGTTGGGATGAGAAAAAAGGGAGAGGAGTGATATTGCAACATAGTCGACATCACTTTTTTTTTTTTAATTCTCCTGCTGTCACTTGGAGCAGCAGCAGGCAAACAAGTCTGCCTGTGGGAGGCCCCCTGCAAGAGGCCTGGTAGTAAGGTTGCCATCCCCCGATGGGAGCAGGGAATCCCCCACCCCAGGCCCTGCCCCCTGCTGCCAATCAGCTGGTTAGAGGAAGGACTTACTAGCAGTAGTGGAGGCCCAAACCTGCATCTCAGTGTCATTGCTAACAACCTTGTGATGTCACTTCCGGCATGCACTGGAAGTGAAGCCATCTTGTTGCCAGCAATGTGGGGATGGTCTGGTATTTGAGCAAAAACTCTATAGTAAAAATTGCTTCTAGCATTAAGTGTGAGATGTAAGTCGATCTTAACTAGTGATTCAGCTTTATTCCAATCAACAGTAAAACAACACAAGGAACAGTGGAGCAACAGGCTCCCTTTCAAAACTTACTGGACTATGGTAACCATGCACTTAAACAAGTTAATAACCAATAAGAAAAAAGAGATAACAACCAATAGATTTTGTTCCCTCCGGAACAACTCCAGCTACTCTGATTGGCTTGCTTTGCGGAGTAGCCAATCAGGTTGCTCACTTTAGGATACCTTTACAAACCTCAAGCTCATACCTTATTATTACAGTACATAACATCTAGCATAGAGTTTTTACCCAGTATCTGAGTGTCACTCCATTGCTGGCAATGTGATGATATCACTTCTGGCACGTGCTGAAAATGATGTTGCCACTGCTGATAATGACACTGAGATGCTGGTAAGTTCTACCCACCCCCTGCCTGGTAGCCTTGGAAAAGCTTTCAGGGGTAGGGAAAGAAGGGAAGACAAGGGTGCAGACAAATGGTTGGCTGATGGGTTTTAATGATTTTATTACAGAATCATACTCATAGAATCACAGAGTTGGAACAGGCCATACAGGCTATAAAGTACTGAGACTGATGCATGTCAGAGTGAATTCAGCTCATACTTTATTGTAGATCATACAACAAGAGATGCCTTTGCCGGTTCGCAGACTGGCTTATATTCCTAACTCACACCACACCCAAACACACACCCATACCCGTGACTGGATATTTACTGTTGTGTCCTGGGATCAGAAGGCAGAGCTGGCAAAATACAGCCAAGCTTCGCTCTCTGAGAACAATAGGGACTAGGTTCCTGAGCTCGCCAGTAGAGAACCAATGGCAGCATTGGCGGGCGATTCAAACCCGCCAATAGGAATATGGGGCCGTCCCCCCTAACTGTATATAGTTAGCCTCCGGCCGTTACTGTTTGTTCTTGTCTTGTGTGAAGTACGAATAAACGCGTCTTCTCTTATGTCGTCGTCCGAGTCATGAGGCCCGAAACCCAGTACTTTACAGTGGCGACGAGGATGGGATTTCAACGCCTTCCGTGACTCCATGAGCGACGAAAAGGACACCGCTGAGCATCGCATCGCTGACCCCGAGAACAGCACCGCACCACTCGCCGAGCATCGCATCGCTGACCCCGAGAGCAGCACCGCACCGCTCGCCCCGGCGCACGCCTTCCCAGACAGAGCCATGGCCGCCTCTCATGTAACACTCGAGCGCTTCGATCCATCGCAGCCAGAAACCTGGGACGCATGGGTCGACCAGCTCATCAGTTATTTGGAGCTCAACGAGATCCGCCACCCAGACAAGAAACGATCGCTCCTGCTGAACGCGTGCGGCACCCAAACCGTCCGCCTCGCCAAGAGCCTCTTGGTGCCCCGCACGGCCTTGGAAAGCTCGTTTGGGGAGATCCTGGACGTCCTCAACGCGTACTTCAGCCCCCGGCCAACCTTCCTGGCCAAGAGGATGGAGTTCCAGAGGCGAGTCCAGGCCCAAGGGGAATCCGTTGCCACCTTCCTGGCCGCGCTGAGGGCGCTCGCGGTGGACTGCGGGTTCCCGAAGGTGGAAGACAACTTGCTGACGCAGTTCGTGTGGGGCCTGGCGGACTCCAAGCTGCAGCGCAAGTTGATTGGCTACCGGAGGCTCTCCCTGGACGAGGCCAACGACGCCGCAACAGCCCATGAGGCCGCTGAAGGGGAACGCCCGGCCGCGGCCGCCCATGTGGTCGGGAGGAGTCCCAGCCCCGGGAACTCAGATACCGAAGAGGTCTTCGCCCTCAGACCCCAACACCGCCGGCCGGCGCCGTTCCAGCAGGCCAACAGGGAGCCAGCCAAGCCTTCCGGCAACCGGACCGTCTGTGCCAGCTGCGGGGAAGGCCACGGAAGGAAATCCTGCAAGTTCCAGGATGCTGTCTGTCACGGGTGCGGGAAGCAGGGACACCTTGCATGGGTCTGCCGGTCCAAGGGCCCCCGGAATTCGAGATCGTCGGTCCCACCGCACCGTGCATCGTCCACCACCTACGAGACGACGGAAGAGGTCGCCGAGTTGTACCATCTCACCGACCAACCACTGCAGGTACTTCGCCTCCCCAACCCCAACCTCTCCTCTACCCCGAAGATCCAAGTAACCGTGCGGATCGAGGGGTCCCCCTGTTGCATGGAAGTGGACTCGGGATCGGCGGCGTCCATCATTTCCATGGACACTTTAAAAAGACTTTGCCCGTTAGGGGACCCCTCTACGTCCATCGCCACTAAGCTTGGTGGACTTTCAAAAGAACCCTGTCCCCATCCGGGGAGTCGGCACTTTCCGAGTGCAGTACCGAGACTTTGAGGGGAACTTGGACTTGGTGGTGGTGGAGGGAAATCTCGTGAGTCTCCTGGGGCGGGCGTGGTTCGAGGCCCTAGGCATCACGATTGGGGGAGTGAATAAGTGCGGGATGCGTGACTGGGGGGCGGTGTGCAAGGAATTCCCTGAGGTCTTTGACGGGAAACTGGGGTGTTATAAAGGGCCCCCGGTGTCGCTCCACTTAGACCCCACAGTGACGCCCATCCGACGGCGCTTCCGCACCGTGCCCCTGGCCCTCCGCCCTAAAATAGAGGCCGAACTGGACCGGTTAGTGGCCCAGGGAGTCCTAGAGCCCGTCCCAAATGCTCGATGGGAGACCCCGATTGTGACACCCGTAAAGCCAAACGGGGAAATCCGCATCTGCGTGGATTATAAGTGCACCATTAATCAGGCACTTCAGGCGCATGCATACCCCATCCCCGTGGTCAGCCACGTCTTAGCCACACTGGCGGGGGCGCGCATATTTGGAAAGCTGGATCTCGCGCAGGCATACCAGCAACTCCCGGTGGATGAGGCCACTGCCGAGGCGCAAACCATAGTGACCCACCGGGGGGCCTTCAGGGTGAAGCGGCTGCAGTTCGGGGTCAGTGTGGCCCCAGGGATCTTCCAAAATCTCATGGACGATTTGTTAAAAGGGATCCCTGGAGTGACGCCGTTCTTCGACGACGTCCTCATCGCCGCGACCACCCCTGAAAACTTCGCCGCCCGCCTCCGAACTGTACTGGGACGCTTCCAAGCCGCGGGGCTGAAAGTGAAGCGGGAAAAGTGCCTCCTCGGGGTGCCGGAGGTGGAGTTCTTGGGGTACCAGGTAGATGCAACAGGCCTGCATCCGGCGAGGGACAAGGTGAAGGCCATCGTGGAGGCCCCCGCCCCGAAGTCCAAGGCAGAGCTCCAGGCGTTCTTAGGCCTCCTGAACTTTTACCACGCCTTTCTCCCACACAAAGCCGCCATGGCCGAACCCCTGCACAGGCTGCTGGATAAGGCGACACCTTGGGCATGGGGAGCGAGGGAGGAGGCGGCGTTTCGGGGGTTAAAGTACTCTTGATTTCTAACGCTGTACTCGCCCACTTTGATGAAAAGCTCCCGGTAATCCTTGCGTGCAACGCATCACCGTATGGGGTCTTGGCGGTCTTGGCCCACAAGCTACCAGATGGGAGGGAAGTCCCAGTGGCTTACTACTCCCGCACGCTGTCCCCCGCGGAGCGGAACTATGCGCAAATCAACTGGGAGGGCTTGGCACTGGTGGCGGGGGTTAAAAAGTTTCACAACTTTGTGTACGGGCGGCCCTTCACACTCGTAACCGATCATAAGCCGCTCTTGGGACTGTTCGCGGCGGACAAACAAACGCCGCAGGTACTGTCGCCCCGGGTGTTGCGCTGGTCCTTGTTTTTAGCGGGCTACCAGTACCGGTTGGAGCATTGGCCGGGCAAGGCGCTGGGTCATGCCGACGCTTTGAGCCGCCTGCCGCTGCCGCATACAGGGGAAGATCTGGTCCCAGCTCCCGCAGTATTGTTAATGGAGGAGCTGCCAACCCCCCCTTCAGGCTGCAGACGTGGCCGCCCGCACGTCCCGAGATCCCATTCTCTCCCGGGTCCTAAACTGGGTGGTGAGGGGATGGCCAGCGGAACAGACAGGGCCAGAGTTCACGGCATACAAAGCCAGGAGGGAAGAGTTATCCGCCTTGAAAGGGTGCTTACTATGGGGGGACAGGGTGGTCATCCCGGGGCCCATGAGACAAGGGGTTCTAGAAATGCTGCACGAGGCCCACCCCGGCATTGTACGAATGAAAGCTCTGGCAAGGAGCTACGTGTGGTGGCCCGAGATGGACGCAGAAATTGAAACCTGGGTCCGAGAGTGCACACGGTGTCAGGAAGTCCGCCCCAATCCCCCGAGAGCGCCAACCCAAAACTGGGAGTCTACCCACAAGCCGTGGTCACGCCTACACGTAGATTTTGCCGGGCCGTTTCAGGGGCTTCAGTTCATGGTAACGGTAGACTCCTACTCGAAGTGGATGGAAATAAGCCCAGTGTCTACTACCTCTGCCAAAGCGGCAATAAGGGCCCTGCGGAAAATATTCGCTATGCACGGGTTGCCAGACACAATCGTGTCAGACAACGGGGCAGCGTTCACATCGGCTGAGTTTCAAGCGTTCCTCGCAAGGAACCTAATCAGGCACATACGATCAGCGCCCTTCCACCCGGCAACAAATGGACAGGCGGAGAGAACGGTACGCACCGCCAAAGAAGCCCTGAGCCGCATAACGGAGGGGGATTGGGAGTTCCGGCTGGCCCGCTTCCTCCTAACACACCGCAACACCCCAAACCCCATCTCCGGGCATTGCCCCGCAGAACTATTGATGGGCCGCCGCCCCACGACTTTGTTAGACAGGCTCCACCCGGACCGAGCCCCAGAGAGAAAGCTGGTAGAAACCCGGGAGGCGCCCCGAAGCTTCCTCCCGGGGGAACCTGTCTACTTCCGGAATTACGGGGCGGGGCCTCAGTGGTTGGCCGGGCGCATCCTAAAACCCACCGGGCCAGTGTCATACGAGGTCCTAGCAGATGGGGACAGGGTCCTCCGTAAACACGTGGACCAGCTCCGGAGGCGGCAAGACCCCGACACAGGGATCCAGGCCCCGTTACCGGGAAACGCCGCAGCCGCCCCAGCATCCGATCGGCTGCAGGCACCGCCAGCGGAGCCAGCGCCTGAAAGACCATGGAGTCCGGAGGGGGTCCCAGAGACAGCTGAACCGCCGCCGCCGCTGCCATCGCCATTACAGCCGCCACCGTCACCACCACAGCTACTACCAGATATCCAAGCTCCTTGTGCGGGAGGACCACACGATGGGGGCCCCGCCAGTCCGGTACCGGCCCCCGACGATCACTAAGGGAACGGAAGGCACCAGCATACTTAAAAGACTACGTCACCTGATAGGAGACGAACTATGGGGGAGGGGTGTTGTGTCCTGGGATCAGAAGGCAGAGCTGGCAAAATACAGCCAAGCTTCGCTCTCTGAGAACAATAGGGACTAGGTTCCTGAGCTCGCCAGTAGAGAACCAATGGCAGCATTGGCGGGTGATTCAAACCCGCCAATAGGAATATGGGGCCGTCCCCCCCTAACTGTATATAGTTGGCCTCCGGCCGTTACTGTTTGTTCTTGTCTTGTGTGAAGTACGAATAAACGCGTCTTCTCTTATGTCGTCGTCCGAGTCATGAGGCCCGAAACCCAGTACTTTACATTTACAGTGCACCCCTAGACCCATAGGTCCCTCCCAGGATCCTAGCCCCCTGATAGGTGTGCACTAGGATCCATTCAGGCTATTGTCTCTAGAGCCAAAGGTCGGGCAAAGGACCTGACCACGTGTGTGGACTTCCCCAGGTACAAACACAGGCCATCTAGTCCAACCGCCTGCTCAATTCAGGATCAGCCTAGAGCATCCTTGACAAGTGTTTGTCCAACCCAGTACAGCAATGGTGGCTACCACATCACAGAGTTGTGAAGCTAAAATGGAGGAGAGGAGAACCATGTAAGCTTTTTTGGGTCCTCATTGTGGGGAAAGGTAGGGAATAAATGACAGCTGAAGATGTGTGGTAGATAAAAGGTTGGTTGGCCAGATTAGGGATGCTAGCCTCCAGGTGAGACATGGGGATCCCCCAGAATTACAGTTCATATCAGACTACAGAGATCAGTTTCCCTGGAGAAAATGGATGCTTGGGAGGGTGGATTCAATGGCATTGTACCCCGCTGAGATCCCTGTCCTCCCCAGGCTTCATCCCCAAATCTCCAGGAATTTCCCAACCTGGATCTGACAACCCTACCCCCCATCCTCTGCCGATGGTCAGGGGGGACCTGGCAACCCTAAGGAGTTAAGGAAGCAGAGGAAGGTGAGACTATGGTTGCTGCCTGGAGAAGAATATGAAGAAATAGTGTGGTGAAGGGATACACGGGAGGGCAATGTCCCCCAATGAGCAGCTCAGTCCAGCTTTGTGGTTGGCATTTCACAACTGGGCCCAGCCCAGCAGTTAGCACTAGGCAACTGGACCCTGCCCAGTGTCAGCATAACACACAGTTTTCCCAGGGACAGGCAGCCAGGTGGAGAGAAGGAAAGCTGAAGACAGGTGGCAGATTAGGTTGCCAGCCTCCAGGTAAAACCTGGAAATCTCCCAGAGTTACAATTGCTTTCCCAAGTACAGAGATCAGTTCCTCTGGAGAAAGTGGCTGCTTTGGAGGATGGATTGTGTGACTTTATATCCTGCTGAGATCCCTCCACTGCCCAAACCCTAGCCTCCCCAGCTTCACCCCCAAATCTCCAGGAATTCCCCAGCCTGGAGTTGGCATCCCTAGGACAGATAAAGGAGGGTTGGCTGGTAGGTGGGGAGTAGGCCCAATGTTTTTGGGGAGGGGGGTATCTCAGGGGTAAAGCACCTACTTGGCACACAGAAAGTCCCAGGTTCAATCTGACTTTTCCAGTTAAAAATGACCAGGCAGTAAGTGATGTGAAAGACCTCTGCCTGAGACTCTGGAGAGCTGCTGCCAATCTGAGTGGACAATGCTGACCTAAATGCACTGATGGTCTGATTCAGTAAAAGGTAGCTACATGTGTTCATCTATTGGCCACTGTGCCATTGGGCCAGGCCCTGAACAGTGGGGGCAGCCACTGCACCACTGGCCCAACTTGGCCACCAGTAGCAGAAACCATTCCACTGGGCCTAGGGATGCCAACCCCATTGCCTGCCGATGGCCATGGGGAACCTGGCAACCCTATCTGGTCCAAACCCAGTCCAATGTTATTAGCCACTTCATTTCTGGGCCCAATCTGGCCTTGCAGTGATGGAGGCCACCATGTTTCAGGACTTGGCACTAACAGCAGCCACTGCACAACTGGACTGGGCCTGGCTTGGTGCTGGCGGCTACCACACAATTAGATGGGGTGGCAGGCTGTGCCTGGCAACTGGTGGGAGCTTGGGGAGTAGGGACATGGGAGGCAGTGCCATGTCACATGTGTCATGATGTCATTCCAGGAATACCTGGAAGTGATGTCAGGTAGTTCTAGGAGTTCCTGGCAACTCTATGGGAAAACTTTTACCTTTATTTGCCTCCCATCTTCAGCTCCCACACCCCAGAAGGAAAAGGATGTGCTGTAGAGGCTTTCAGGGAAGAGAAAGAGGCAATAGTGTGGGAGGGGAGAATGAGATGGTCTTGTGGGTCCCTGGCTTGTTCTCTTGGTTGTTTCTAAGCGAATTATATGTTTCTCACAGAAATAAAGTGTTAATTTTTAATGGCATTTTCCTTCTTTTATTTCTATTTTTCTTAGCTTTAAACCACCACTGAAACACTGTTAAATGTTTAATTGTAAATCAGTGTTCACTAGCCCAATGTTTTCAGTTGTACTAGGTAAAACCTATTACTTACTGGCAGGCAGAGCATGACTCATCCCTTTGAGACTCCAAGGTAATGTGATCTCGCCTTCTGAACTGTGTAAAAGCTTCTGCCCAAGGCTACCGAAGGTCACTATCACCTCTGCTAATGATTTCCCCAACTGTCATTGTGTTAATGACTGCTTTTTAGTCAGTGTAAAAACCCAATTGCTCTCTTGTACTCCAGAGGAGCTTCCACATTAACAGATTATACTTGAACAAAACTCACATGTGAAGCATGAACACACTTGTGAAGCCTCCTCTCACTTTATGTAGTAATAGATCTGTGCTATTGTCACCAAGTGTGTAAGGATTCCTGTGCTTAATAAATTATATCCAGACAGGGAGAGCTATCAAAGCGGATCCAGGATCTTTTACCACTCTTCAGGGACAGGAAAATAATGAAAATGATATGAGCAGGTTAAAATGTTATAGTAATGTAGAAGTATTTCTCATATTTGTCTTAGTTTCTTCTCTTCTTTTGTTCTCTGACCCCTGCCCTGTTGTACAAAGTTAGATTGTAATACTGTCCACTTGCATATTTTACTGAGAAAAGCCCCACATATATTGTTGGCACTGTATAGCTAACATGCCCTCCTTTTGTATTTATTTATGGTACTTTTAACCAACCTTTCTCTGCACAATGTGGACCCAAAGCAGCTGACAATGAACAAAAAAATTGCAAAGGACATGAGGTTTCACAATTACCTGTAGGGATGGGCACAAACCAGGAAAATGCAGTTTGGTTCATGGTTCATGACAATCCCGGTTTGCGAACCATGAACCATCACGAATTTTTAGGGGCCAAACAAACTGGTTCAGTTTCTGACCTGGTAGAATTTCCCCCTAGTGTGCTAGAGACACCAAATTCGCAGGGGATCTCCAGCTGACTCTCCTCTACCTGCCTGCCAAGTTTCGTGAGGACTGGATTTATGGGATATGGCCCCACAAAGAAGATGCCCCCAGGAAAGTGCTTTCTGAGGAAATGACTGTCTGTTATTGGCAGGTGGTCATTTTGACAGGCAAAGGTTCAGGAGTGTATAGAACAGATCCTGTGCAAGCTGGAGACATCAAAGTTGCAGGGGACCTCCTCTGGATGCTTCTCTACATGCCGTACAAGTTCCACCCCCTGTTGTGGAGGGAGATCAGGAGGCAAGCAATGAGGGGAGATAAGTCTCCTTCCCCTTTATTTCTACACATACCAGCATCCTTGTAAATTATATCAGCCTTAATGAGTTATGAGTCCTTAGAGCTGTATTATAATGCAATCCTAAGCAGAGTCATATCCTTCTAAATCAATGAATTTAAAAGCGTGTAACTCTCTGTAACAAACTCCTGAATGTAATCACATTGTTGGTCTGTTCAGGGGAAAGTAGACTTTTGTGGCATCTTCAAGACTAACCGTATAAGTTTTTGTGGACCAAAACTCACTTTGTATAATGTGCCCTTAGACGTCTGAACTGTGACCTTAGTTGGCAGACTGTATATAAATATACAAACACATATGGTACAGAAGAAAAAATGAAGGCAACAAGCCAGGATATCCAGGATGCAAGCCTAGGATACTTCTATGCAGGGGTCACTTGGGGCCGGAGCAGGCCGGAGTGCTGCTCTGGAAGGTCAGGAGCAGGGAAAATGGTGGCAGAGGCAAGCCCCACCCCCAGTGGGCTGGCAAGGGAGGTTTTAAATCCCTTCCCTCTGGAGTCATGTCGCAGCAGTGGCATGATCTCCCATTGTATTCTATGGGGTCATAGAATACAGTGGGAGATCATGCCACTGCTGCAAGGGGCCAGCCCCTCCAGCCACCTGCCGCCACTGCCCAGGGGGATGGCCTCACTTCACCCACCTGCAGGAACCCCCAGCCTGGCCTGCCCTGGTGCCTGAGAGGGGCTGGCACTGGCTTGGAGCAAGCTACCCACAGAGGGGACAGACAATGACACAGGGGCTCCGGGGCCCTGGGGCTGCCGAGGTGATGGCGATCCAGGCCAGCAGCCTTCCAAGCAAGGGGCTGCTCTTGCCATGCCATGCTCCTTCCTGGTCAAGAAGACGGCCAGCAGGTGAGTTCTGGTTTAAGTGTCTTGCTGCTCAGCTGCATCCCGTCTCACTCTGATGGAGGGGGAGCCAAGACTCAGCTGACGGGAAGAGTCTGAGTACGTCTTGGACCCTCTTGGGATCTCTGTAGGAGATCCTCAGCCTGGGGAGCTGAGAAGAGCCTCTTCCAAGGCAACAGCCAAGGAATTGAGGCTCACCTTCTTCCCTGAAAGGTCCCGTTGCCGCAGAGCCAGCATGGTGCCGAGAGATGACTGCCGGATGAGCGGACACAGTCAAAAGTTTTAAAATGCTTCTAAAAGACTTCCAAGGCTTCAAAGCATGTGTTAAGCAAAGCTCAGGTGATTAAAAGCATCTACAAGAACCTTGGTAGCAATTAGAAGCGCCTAAGTGCAAAGCGGCATGGGAGGGAGGAAAGAATTCCCCCCACTTAAAGTAAGGTGGTTTTAAAATGGGCTTTAAAAACTTTCTGAACTAAGCTAAATGCATCAGAATATCAGCGAAATTGAAAACTGCATAACGCGAAGCGGATAAAATTTACTGAACATTTACTTTGTTTTGGGACTTCTTGTTGATATTATGGCTGGGAGAGGGCAGAAGGTGGGTCTGGAGAAAAAAAGCACAAACTGGAAATAGCCAATCAGTGACTCCCTCCCACAACCAGGAAGTAACAGCAGATATGCCTACATTACTAGCGAGCGCCTTACGCCCTCTAATGGAACAGATGACTAACCTCAGCCTTAAAATGGATAATTTGCAGAAGCAAATGTCCCAAATAGATAAAAGGACTTCCATGACTGAAAAGATGTTAGAAAAGATGGAAAAACAGACTATTAATAAAAGAGCAGATGAAGTGGAGAAAGGGAGATCCTCCAATAAAACTCAGTTAATACAGCTCCAGCTGGAAAGATCCATGTACATTTTACGCTTCCAAGGGATCCCAGAGGAAAAGAACGAAGATCTGAAGGCTCTCTTAGCAGAGACTTTGGCTCCAATTACGGATTACGAACAGGAAGACTTAATGAAGGAGATGGACTGGGCCTACAGAACTTATCCAGACTTTATATAAAAAAAATAAACTCCCGGGAGAAATATGTTTGAAATTCACAAGACGGTCTACCAGAGATCTGGTGCTGAAATCTACACAGGGGAAACCCTTGAAAATCAAAAATGAGGAGATAAAAATCTTGAAGGATATCCCCTTTGAAATCAGAAAGCGAAGGAGACTTTACAGGAATCTTACTCTCTCTCTTCAGAAGGAAGGAATTCCTTATAGATGGTCGTTTCCCGAAGGACTGAGTTTCAGATTTAAAGATAAGAAATTCAACATTGACACTGTTCCTAAGGCAAAGAAGTTTGTAGACCGATAGTTTAATCCCAAACAACGCAACAAAGACAAGAAATCTAAAACAGAAGAGAAGAAGATGAAGAAGAATCCTACTCACAGGATTCATCAAGCGACAGTTACAAAACTAATAGTTCTTCAGATACATCGGAATCAGAGAAAGGAGCAGACGCTCCCAAACCCCAAGGAAAAAAGAAATGCAAGAAGAAAAGACTTTAAAACCAAGATAATTGTTGATAATGCAGTTTTTGTTATTCAGCTAGTTAATGTAACTCTTTATTTTTTTGTTAAATTTTTACAAGCAATAACAGCGCTGTATCACTAGGTGACAGGGATATATATCTATGTAACCAGATCGTGTCACCTTGTTAGTCTTCCCTTCCTTATAACCATTAATTGGCTTAGAGTTAGGGCAGTAGTCTCCCTCCCCCATTCCAGTAGTTTGTGTTGTATTAGTTTTCCCTTCCCCATTTCCTATAGAATTTAGAGGTAGGGATTTAGTAACCATTCCCCAAATCCCGTAGTATTGCAAAATCAATAAAATATTTATATATATAAAAAAGAAGATGGCTAGCACCCATGTGCCCAACTACAGGCAGCTCCTGGAGATGCAGCGCCCAGGTGAGCTGGGTGGGGGGCCCCTTCTTCACCACCCTCCTCTCCCCTTTGCACATAGGTGTCCGGTGGGGACCCACAGAGCAGCAGGAGTTGGCTTTCTCTCGGGTCGGGGGGCTGACCCACTGGGAAGGAGAATGCCATGAGAGGGGCTCACCTGCCTGGCTCCTTGGGGAGGGTTCCAGGCCAGCTGGTGGCTCACTGCTTTTCCAGGGTGCTCATCGGTAGCCCTTGCGGGTAGGGAGGAGGAGTCCCAGGCCTACTGGTCCCACTGCTTCATGTGTCGCCTGTGCGAGATGACCAGGGGGGGTTGTTGAGTCCCACCACGTCGCCGGGCGAGGACAGCTTGTTTGCCGTGGTGGCCCCCAGTGTGCTTTCATGCTTTGGCATGTGCCCCTAGTGGGCATGCTGTGGGTTCCATTGGATGGGCTGCTGCTGGTGAGTTCGGGTGAGGCGGTGGGCCCCACTCCTGTGATTCCTTCTGGCCGAAATGTGGGTCTTCCTTCAGGCCAGGAGGTCTCTCTCCAAGGGAGATGGTGGGGGGGGAATCTTTTCATGCTGGAAGAGAAGTTAGCGAGTGGAAAGGTGGCTGAGGTCCCAATCCTGAGGTTGCTTCCATGCAGTGCTGCTGAACTCCAGCACAGCCACGAAGTTATCTGGGAGGTGGCGGTGGGCTTGTGGTCTTTAGGACTAAATGAAGGAAAGAGTTGGCTGCATATTTATTTTTAAGAGAGAAAGTTGTGCCTGCCAGTGGAGAGCTCCTTAAAACAAAGTTAAACAGTAGTCCAACCAACAGCACCCAAAAGAGGAAGGGAAGAAGTTCCATTTTTGTTAAGAGGCAAATCCTTCCTTCAAGTGAGAAAGACTCCCTCTAATTGGAGGAAGAGGTCTGCTGAGCATACTGAGAACTGGAAGCCATTTTTGTAATCGTGGCTGCAGTTCTCCAGCAAAAAAAATGGCCCTTGATTTGGTGGGAGTGTAGCTTGATTGGGTTTATCTTTTCTCCACATCTGTGCAAGAATTTAGCAACAGGAGCCAGCCTCAACTCTGAAGGTTATTAGGAAGATATGGCCTTTCTTTTCTGTTTCCCCCCTTTTTTGTATTTTTCATGTCTTTTCTTACCAGAAATTTCTAAACAAAATAATTGATTTGTTTGATGTTTTAAAGTGAAAAGGCAGTTTCATATACTTGCTTTCAAATTGGTTTCCATTCCCATTGAACAGTGTTCAAAGTGGCCAGCAACAGCTCTTCAGAAGCATTTTTTTTTGTTTGAAACTGAGATGCAAAAATTAAAAAGCTCAGAGAGAGAGAAATGACATGGATTGGATGGTGTACGGACAGATGCAATTTGAAATATATATTTTATGCAAGTATTGATTTCCATTTGATAAATTTTGCCTCTCTGAGTGGTGCTGAATTTTTTTTAGTTAGATTTCTACCACCAAATGTTGTAGAAAGAATTTCTCCTCCCCCATGGGTTTTTCAACCTTTCCTTTTCTAAAGAGATAATGGTGTTTTCCATTTCAGCACGAATATTTGGAGGTGTCAACTGAAACCTCAACAAAAGCTTGAGGTACTTAATCAGTGGACAAGGTGTTAAAATGTTTTTAGGGTAGACAAGACCAGGGTTTTTGTCCCAACAAGTGTCCCCTTGCTGTGAGTCAGACTCCTCCTCGGTGCAGCCTTGCATGCATTTGGCTTTCTTTTCAGTAAGATCTCCATAGCTACATTACATGCTGCTCCTATATGCAGGGCAGGAGATACAAGATGTGCCTTCCAGAAAGGGTTCTTCCTGCACCGTGACAACAAGTGCTACATGGAAAATGAAGTCTGAGTCCAGTGGCACCTTCAAGACTGACAAAGTTTAATTCTGGTATAAGCTTAAACTTTGTTGGCCTTTGAGGTGACGCTGGACTCAAACTTTGTTCTGTTACTTTCAGACCAACAAGGCTGGGTTGGTCTGTTGTGGAAATTGGACTTGGGCTTCTGTATCAGCATAATCCTTTAAAAAAGAGAAGTTTGCAGTCTCATGCAGAAATTGCTATATCGGGTGATCGGGTGCTATATCATTGCTATATCGGGTGAAATTTGATGCTAGTTTAATTTATTTGCTTCCCTTTCTGACACACTTCTGGTGATGTCAGGGGGTGTGGTATATGCTAATAAGTTATGCTAATAAGTTATGCTAATAGGTATGCTAATGAGCTCCTGTACCTCTTTTTCTACGAAATGATCCCTGCATCTATGCGAAATGGAGCACAAAAAAGTGTTTGAGGACAATGTGTAGTGGGATTCCACAATGCACAACTTATGGGATTGTAGTGCTTTGGGGAAGGGTTTCTGCTTTCCCCTCACATCATTTTATCAAGCTAAATAGCACTTAAGTGGCATTATGTGACTCATGGTGGGGGGGCAATGATGCAAATAATGCCCCAGTTCCATTTTGGCTTGCGAAAATGGCAGCAGGGGAAGTAGGAGCCTCTCTTCTCCCTACGTTATGGTCCCAATCAGAGCCAGACCCCTTCAGTATTTCTAGATGGAGATGCTACCTGTGGCTGGATTATGGCTGCTAGCCCCCTTGTTGAACTCATGTAAATTGTAATGTGCAGTTTGGATCTCAATATAAGGCATCTTTGTGCACCCCTGCCTCCTTCTTGCTCTTGCTTTCTATTATTTTTGGATCCTCACAGTGCTTTCCTAAGATGGGCTCCACTGACTGCCACATTTTTTCAGCCCTTGCTCACTCCAAGATTCTCTTTGTGAAATGTGTCTGCCATGGCCATTTATGGTTCTCACCTGTCCCAGAATAATCCAGCTGGGAGAGTGCCACAGATTTGCTCTTCTGGTACAGGATAAATCACTTGCACTAGCAGGTGTATTTGCAAACCAGCATCCCTTAACCTTCAAATGTTTGGGGAAGATATGAAGTATTGGGGTGTCAGCAGCTGACATGAAGATTCTAGTCCCACCACAACTATTTTTTACATTTTACATTACAAATTATAGCCAGAAAGTGTTTTTATACATATTTTGGTTTCCTATTTGAGAGAGTCAAACTTGTCCCTGGCCCTTTCTAACTCTGAAAAATCTCTAATAAAATATTTATACTTCCATGATTTAAAATATAACTGACTTTTCCAGTGCCCTGAGGCAAGCAAGCTGCAGTACCATGGATCAAGACCTTTGTATATTTTCACTGTTATAAACAATAGGTTAATAATTATGACATCATGAATTATAGGTGGTGAATTTCAAAGGCTGTAGAAAAGCAATCTGGACTCTTTCACTATCAAATAATTTATTAGTCCCTTTCCTGGTATATTTGGAAATCAGAAAAATATCCCCTCATAGGATCTTTTTGCCTATGCTAAATAGGCTTTAAAATCCCATTTTCTAAAGCAGGTCTGATTTATTTAATATTGTCTTTCCTGGACTTGATTTAAAGATAGTATTCCAAAAAGTGGGTTTACCACAGCATGAATATATCCTAATTTTCTGATACTGCACCTTTAAAAAAATTACCGTAGTTATATTCTTTGCAACAGCAGAACATTATATTGTGGCAGATGAAGATCTGTAGATCCTTTCTAGATTGTGATCATATGATTTAATAGAATTTACTGGATTGAGAGGCGTTTCCAGCCTCTGACCTTTAAGGAACACATTTCATTTCATTTCATATAATTCATTTATTCATTACAATGTTATATCCTACATTTTCTTCCACAAGGAAACACAAGGCAGCTCACAAAATCCAACAATATAAGATAAAAACAATATACATTTACATGTTTACAGCAGGCAAGTTGACAAATAAACAGGATAAAAGCCCAATAAATCATTGACTACTCATACCAAAAGCCAACCTAAAAAGCTCCTCCTGGTATCCTGAAAACCAAGAAGAATCACCTAGACCTGTTCCCCACAAGCTGCTGTGCCCCCCTCACTCTTCTGTTTCCCCTGCTTGTATTAGTAAATTTCACACTATTCACTGCGCAGCCACATTTTGACCCGTAGCTCTCCCTGATTTCCCCCACGTCTTCTCAATCTCAAAAAACAAGGATCAAGAAGACGCGGGGGAAATCGGGGGGAGCTGCAGGTCAAAATGTGGCCGCACAGTGAATAGTGTGAAATTGACCAATGCAAGCGGGGGAAACAGAAGAGCGAGGGCAGAATAGCTGCTTGTGGGGAATCAGTCCTAATCTGCTGAGAAACAGGGGCAGATTGGAAGGCTGTATGGTCATATATTGAAATGGTCTAGGAGGCAAGACTCAGCCAGCAATGACTCATTGTTATCACTTGCTGGTGGGCTGTGTCCAAGATGGGGTTCTGTTTGTCTTGTTCCTGACCACTAGCAGTTCTTCAAGGCAGCGTCCCACAGGACCTCGTCTGGTAAATTAAGGGGACATTTGGAACTAGCCCTCAGCAGTTGCCACAGAACACTTGCACTCTTGTTAAGGATTTTGTGGTGCACACACACCATTTTTACTTGGTCTCTTGATAACCTGAATGGAGAACATCCGCTGGAACACATATGCACTCCCCCACTACTCCAGATTACAGGAGCAGATTGACAGTGGGAAGGCAAGATGCCTTTCAGAGAAACTAATCCACAACTACTGATCTTGAGAAATCATACTTCTGGAAAACTCCAGAATTTCCTAGAAGTGTCTCAGTCTGAAATCCACTGAGGTAACATAAATTGTATGTGTGATAAAGTTGACAAGCTGCCTTGTGGAACCTAGTGAAATTACATCCCTGAAAGCAGCAGCATTACATTCTGTCTGTATATATAATACACCATCAGTTTTTTTTGAAACAGTAATTTTTCCTGGAAGCATTTCATTTTGACACACCTTCTAAGAAATCTCAGTTTAAAAACCTAGTTTCTCAATATTCTGTACTTCCTTATGACCTTAGAGCCACTAGTATTTTTTGTAACAAGCAGGTCCTCCAGTTGCTTATATTTTCAGTTATGCCTGATTATCAACCCCATATTCTTGTTGTAGTAACTGACTCAGCATGCCTGGAATATAATGTAAGTTTTACTTTTTGCAATATACTTCTTGGGAAATTTATTTACTACACTCACTATCACACTTCTATGACTGGGCACACTCTGCTATATTAACCAAATGTCCCAATAAATCTTCCTCTGATTCCTATTCAAAAATCTGAAAGAATATACATTTTCCAAAGGAGGAACACTTTGCAGAAGTGTTCAGTTGCTAATCTTCTTCAGTTTTTGCTGAATCTTTCTGTCTCCCTCCTTCCCACATTCTTCAGTCTTAAACTGACAGATACTGATTAGTGTTGTTTCAGATGAATACTCCCTTTCCAGAACTTGGCAAAACTCTGTTTCCATTAGAGAATGGAGCAGCCTTGACTGAGCATTCTTTCTTTTTTTGCTGATACTGAGCAACCAGTCTATTTCTGGCATATGAGGCAATGACACCCCCTCACTACTGATTTACAGTCTTTCAATGCCCCTCTGAAACCCACTGAAAATGTTGAGTTGGTTTGAGAGTACTAGATTGTGATGTTGCTGCATCCATGCTTTGGTGTCACCATTTTGAGGGATGAACCCCTTTTCTCTTTATCCATTAGCAGAACTGGCACTGTAGAGTGGCTACTGATGTGACCCTATATTCACTTAGTGGAGAACAAGCCCCACTGAACTAGGCAGGGTTAGCTGCTCCATCAGTGTGCACAGCCTCACACCTCACTCACATGATTCAGCAAGTCCCAAACCCAGGAGTCCCAACCTTTTTGAGCCTGTGGGCATCTTTGGATTTCTGACACAAGGTGGTGGGTACAACTACAAAATGACCATCATGGAAGGTGGAACCACACAAAGAGTGTAGGAGACAAGAGCTGAAATTTTTAAAAATACACTGGGAAAAAGGAGAGAGAGAGAAAATAAAACCAACACTGTGATGTTACTTTACTTTGCACAGACAATAAGATCTCTTGTGGCCAATCAAAAGCCTGGGCAGCTTCCCCACCCACTTTCTAAAATCACTTGGTGGGCTCCAGGGAAGGTGTCAGTGGGCACCATGGAGTCCGTGGGCACCATGTTAGGAATCCCTACCATACCTCAATTCTCATCAACCTAATAACTCTTCAACCAGATTATGGGCCCATCTCAAAGCTGTACTTATTTCTTTTAGTTTGCTTATTTTTTTAATTTTGTTTTTAATATTGTGGAGTCTTAATGTATATATTTATTGGTATATATTGCAAGCTGCCCTGAGCCTGCCATGGTGGGGAGGGGGGGAATAAAAATGTAATAAATAAATAAATAAATACTTAGTCTTGATTTAAATGCAATGTTGACAGCCAAGGAGATATTTCCTTTACGGTCTTTCATGTGTCCAAAATATATTTAAACTGCTTATTCTGCTGCTTTCGATAGAGATTTAGCATACTATCCATAGCATAGATGGGTATTGTTTGGTGTGCCAATGTTCTATGTATCATGGTATTGTGTGCACAGTTGTGCAGTTTAAACAACACATTAAGCACACATGAAATTGCACAAGTAAATTCTTGATCATTAGTGTTACATTTAAGCTAGGCCTAAATGCAAATGATCCAAGTGTGCCTAATGCCTTATTTTCACCAAAACCCTCCCCGTAATACTTCCCCTCCCCAAGATTGCCACACCCTAACACAATTCCTTGTTTTATATTCTGTAAACTGAAATTAAACCATAAAGTCATGTTAAAAGAGAATCAATCTCTTTCCTTTACAACTCATCTGCTTTGTTTCTTGTTATCCTTTGGATAAGTGAGGAATTTTTTTTTTGTGCCCAGCTGTCAAGAGAGTAATGTTAAGTGCTTCATTAATGATGATTTGTGCTTTCAAAAAGTCTAAAACAAGGGGATTTTGGCAGGGAACAGACCTTATTTATTTTCATTGTTTGCATTAAACTCCATAAAGGATATTTTAAGAGCAGTTTTGCTTCTATTTTGGGATAATATGGGCAATATTTCACATGCCAATGTCCTAGAGACAGCATTAATCATTGGAACTATAATCAAGGGAGCACGTTTGACAATATATATGAGGAACAAAGTGGACACATTATACTTCAAGAAAGAGGAAGAGGAAAAGTTCTGGTTCTAAGAACAAGTGTCTCCAAGGATTTTGTTAATGTAAAAATAAGGAAAGAAACCATGCAATAAGAAGCATTATTCAACAGAGACCAGAACTCTGCAAAGGATGCCGTTCCCTTAATTTCCTAATTTGGATGCAATAAGCATTTTGCCTAAAAGTTCACTGGTGAAATAAAAACAATTCTGAAATGAACTAAGTATTTTAAAATGTGAAGTTACAAACCAGTGCTTGAAATATCATATAGCCATACTTATCCAAAAGATAGCATGTCTCAGCACCTTGTTGGGTTTAACCTTGGTCATTGATGTGCAGCATACCAAAAGGCACTGAGATGATGTATACAAAACAGCTTTCTGTGGTATCAGTTTCTTGGAAGTCAGAAACACTGAGTGGGCAGACTGTCGGACAATGGTCACTTCTATATGGACTTACAGCTCCAGCTTTGCTTCTTAACATCAGTTTTCCCCTGATCTTACCACACCATTGTAAGCCTGTAGCTGCTGCGCCAATTTCAAGCCAGCTTTTCTCTGTGTTTTCTCAGACCATCTTTGCATTGAAGTTTTCCAGAAAAAGGCACCTGGGTACTTTTTTTCTTGCTGTGTCTATGAAATTTGCAGGGTTCCCTAAAATCTTGCCCACAAAGCATCCTTTTTCTTAGCCACATTCCATTTCCCCATTTCTCCTGAGAAGTCTCTGTTCTACCTGAATTTTTGTAAAGCCTTGCTAGCAGTCAAAATACTAATATATACCAATGCAACATTTTGGGCATACTTTTACTTCCTTTTATGTGTCACTTTTTCTCCTGTCTGTACCCTCTATGTTTTGATGTGCACCAAATCAAATGATTTAAAGTGGTTGTGGGGGGTCTAGGGGGATAGCAGAATTCATCCTGCCCCCTTTTCTGAATAGTCCCCTTTCTCTTGCAATATGCATTTATATTCCTCTTCAGCTTTTCCCAAGAAAGGTGGATGAGTGCTCTTTCTTGGCACCCTCCCCCCATCCTGCTCTAGTCCCCTCTCCATGATGGACTGCATAAGGGTCCGTCTTCCCTTCTCTCTTTCAGTAGTGTTTATATATGAATCTCTTCTCCCCAGTTATTTTATCCCCCTTTTGCAAGGGTCTGTCTCATAATCATTATTATTATCAGCATTTCTCTTTGCAAATGAGTTTTTATAGTTATGGTACAAATATTTTTGTCTGATTGTGCTGGAACATGGAAAATCTCTTCTAGTATGTAGACTGCCAAAAATAGAAAAGGGACATATCGTATCGGTATCTGTTGCATATTCTGATTGCAGAACTTCAACAGTAATGGCTTGAGGTGAAAAATCCAAATGGTCTCTCCAGTTCTACAAAATATCATAATACATTGTTAACAATTTTCACCCTTTAATAATGTTCAAAATATGCTGCCCAAAAAAGCCAGCCTAGGCTGCGCCAAACTTCAGAAGTTTATTGAGACTGTTCAAAATCTTTCTGAATGCTCTGTGAGAATCTGTCCTAATATCAAGTTGAGTGATAGATCTTAACCCACATATATAATTCTAGGTGGAATTTTACTTGGAAATACCTGCATTTTAAGTGTTCTGTGGGTTCAATTATTGGAAATTATTAGTAGTACAAGTTGGGGACCCACAAGGACTTGCAGGGGTTTTTGCTTTCTTCTTTCCTTCCCAGCCATCAGGAACCCCAACTTTATTGCCCCCCCCTTCAGCTTTCCCTCCTTCCCTCCCCTGGCAGCTTGTACCTGGAAACAGTATGATCCAATTGCTATAGTTAAACCATCTTTAGCTATATTTCTCCCCAATGGAAACTCAAAGTAGCTGACTTCATTCTCCTTTCCTCCATTTTATCCTCAGAAAAATCCAGTGAGGTAGGTTAGACTGAGACCCATTTCCCACAAGCTGCTGCACCACCCTCACTCTTCCCTTCCCCTGAGTGTATTTGTCAATTTCCCACTACTTGCTGCGTGGCTGTATTTTGACCCACAGCTTTACCCAATTCCCCCCGCATCTTTTTGGCCCTCAAAAAACAGGATCTAGAAGACGCGAGGGAAATTGGGTGAAGCTGTGGGTCAAAATGCGGCTACACTGCAAGTAGTGAGAAATTGATGCTTAAAATCGGAGGAAAGAGAAGAGAGAAGGTGGAGCAGCAGCTTGTGGGAAATCAGTCTGAGAGTGTGTGACTGGCTCAAGGTTACCCTGTGATCTTCCATGGCAAAATAAGGATTTGAACCTGGGTCCCCAGCCAGTTCTGGTTGAATAATGCAAGTCATATTGTATCAAGTTGCCCAGTGATTGCTGCCAGGCCTGGCATAGAGCAGTCCACCTTCAAAGGCCAAAACAAGTCTGGCAAAGGCTCTGATACCTCTCCCTGCCTTTTACTGAGAGAAACCAAGTCTTGAAGACTAGCAATACTGTTGTAGTTGCCTAACAACTCCCAGGATATTCAAATCTCTGGATTTAAGTATCCACAGATTTGGCCATGTTGAAAATTAGTTATATTTGTTCGACTATTTGATATTGCTAATTCCTCAGCTCAGATATTTGTCATATTCTCCTTAATAAACTTTATTTCTGCTTTCACTCAGTATTCCTTTCAAGCTTGTAGACACATCTTGCCATTTAATCAAGGATCCCTTAGATCCATGGATGTCAAATCTGAGGATGCTTTTAAGCCAGCTGTAGAGCATAAACCAACAGCTGCTTTGGCTTGAAATTAGAGGTAGTAGAAAGATTTTCTTCCTTATCCTCTTGCTGTCTTAGTGGTGGTTTGTGCCAAAGTTGGAAAGTGGATCAAATTCACATTGGCATATATCTAAAGAGTACATGTCTTCTGTTCACACAAGGTAACACGTAAATAGACTACAGTCTAAAGCTTGGGAAAAGATTTATTATAGTGGAAAAACTCTGAGTGGTTTATCTTGCTATTAAATTTTAATTAAAAAGGAAATTGAAATGTACAGTACATTAATAAAAGCAGATGCATCTTATTTGTATGTTCAGTTAGTGCTTCTCAAGGCTTTTATCTTAGAGGCTCTTGAGAGCTTCTGGGTTACGGCGGAGCAAGGAGGTTGAGACTCGGGCAAGCTCCTGAGAATCACTGACACTCTGCACCTTTAGGGGGTGCTCTGGGTTTCCGAGACCCTGCCGATTCTCCTATAGAGAGTGTCAGCTGCAGAGGACTTGTCCTGGTCGCCCCGCGAGTGGCAGCAAGTGGCTGGATGACCGGGGCTGTCCCGAAGCACAGCACAGTGTGGTGCAGTCATGGAGTCATGACTGTGACAAGCTGTGTTCACCTGGCCAAGAGAGCTCAAACCTCACCACAACATCAGTGAAGGCAAGGTTTGCTGTGAGTACCCGTAACTGCAACTGCAATGACTTAATTATAAAGACATTCTGAACTCACCCCTTTAGTTTTTTTTTAAAAGTAAGGGAACGAGATGTGGAGTTTCCCCCCCTCCTTCCCTCTTGAGAGCGGCTGTGAAGAGACTGAGCTAAAATCTTTGAAATTATTTGGTGGGGCAAAAAGACTCAACTTCTATTACTTTAACACTTCAATAGCTCTAATTCCTATTACTGTGGAATTTATATTTTTGATTTTATAATGCAACATTTTCTCTGTCTTCTAGAAGGGATTTAAAAATAAAATATAAGCAGCTTTGTTTAACACCTTTAACAGAATGTCTTGTTAAATGGACTTTGGCCACTTTTTGCTGGTGTAACCACCTTTAAGACTGTGTTTTAATTTGGGATATCTACCTAAAAGTAATTGCCTGTGAGAAATAATAAAGAAACTCCATATTTTTGGGGCTATATGGAAAGACTTCCGGATTTCCATATTGTCATTGAATCTGGTGTGGGCAGCTTAATGAGACTGCTGAGAAAGTAAACAAGAGAGAGCTGACCTTGAACAAAAGATTGAATCTGTGACTCAATTTTAAAATGGATTTACAAAATATTTGCAAGGAAGGGGATGTGCCAGAAGACTTAGATGATGTACAAGACAAGCAATTTAACCTACAACAATTTTTAGAAATATTGGAGACTACAATTCAACAAAAGATCCAGAATAACTTCCAAAGACTATTTACCAAGAAGCTGCTCTCACAACTAGAAACTGTAAATGAGACAGAAAACCTGCAATCTGCGCAGCTAAAGTGCAGGATTCAAACCAAGATAAACCATTTAATGAAACCATATTTTCAGCCAAGGAACCCAAAAGAAGCAAGACAGGACAATGTAATAAAATCATAGAAAGAGCAATAACCCGTTCAACTTTTGGAATGCCAGAAGAGAGAATACAAGATGAATTCTCAGATGGGCTGCCTTCTGCAAGCAAAGAGAGCATGAAAACCAACTCAAGACAGGATACTTCACTCACTAGAAAGATGGAATATAAAAGGAATGCAACTAAGTACACCTCTTGCATCTACAAAGAAAAAAGGCACAGATTTATGGTCATCATGAAAAATAAAATACAAAAAAAGAGAGATATAAATATTATGAATAGATTGTTGTAAGGAATGTCATTATATGTTTAATGGGCCAAATGGTGTTATAGCTGAAAACAAAAACAACATAACTGAAAAATATGGCAGGAAAACATTTAAACATAAATGAAATACTTAATTATAAAACAGTAATGAAGATATAGGTAGTCTGTATATGTTAAGAAACAGGTAATTTACATATATAGGTAGTCTGTATATGTTAAGAAGCAGGTAATTTACAGCTGTAACCCACCAAGAAAGTCACTTTGGATCTGGACTTATGTACTGGTATTGATTGGAGATTTTTCTATGAGGTGCAAACAGAAACTGTTAGAAGAAGAAGAAGAGTTTGGATTTATATCCCGCCCTTCACTGCCCAAAGGCCTCTCAGAGCGGCTTACAAACTCCTTTCCCTTCCCCTCCCCACAACAGACACCCTGTGAGGTAGGTGGGGCTGAGAGAACTATAACACAAACTGTCCTTGAGAGAACAGCTGTGCCAGAGCTTGTGACTGACCCAAGGTCACATCAGCAGGTGCAAGTGGAGGAGTGGGGAATCAAACCCGGTTCTCCCAGATAAGAGTCCGCGCACTTAACCACTACACCAAACTGGCTCTCCTTTCCCTTTATAGCACTATTTACACATTTTTTCTATAAAGAGCTTACTTAAAATTGAAGTTAGATTAATTTACAGGAGCCCATTAAGAAGTTAGCAATGAAATGTTAATGTTCTGATTTATGATGGTTTATATAATTTTCTTATTTCCTCCTTTTTCTTGAATATGGTATTTAGAATGATTGTTGTTGCTTGTTAGAAGAAATATTAGTAGAAGGTTGATTGTGTTATTAGAAGGTTTTAATAGATTATATTAGTTATAGTAATTAAACTTTGTTAATAATTTTAGCAGATAAACATGTAAGTATACAATATTGTAAAAGAAATTAGTAAATAATTAAAAATAGAAAATGATGTTAAGAAGTTAGTTGTTAATATGGCTAAGCTTTAGGTAGATTTTGTTTATATGTTATGTGTGAGGAAACTAACTAGATACGGATACAATGTAAACTCTCATCTTTTATTTTCTTTCTTTTTCTTTGGAAACTAATAAAAATGTTTAATTGGGATCTTAGCGGCTCTTCACAAACCACCTTTTCTGATGCAGGGATTAATTTCCATATTGGATGAAACATGTACTTCATAATACGTAAATGGTGGTTAGAGTACCTATTTTGCTGTAATACTGAGATTGGAAAACCACCACATATATCAGATTCTTGATGTGTCCACAGCAAAACAGGAGTAAAACTGCAAACCTAAGAACTCTTGACCCATTGAATAAAACTGAATTTACTCCTGAGTACAGCTGCTTAGGATTGCTCCTAAAGTTCAAACACTGCAAGGTACATCCAGGCCCGTAGCCAGGATTTTGTAATTCAGGGGGCCTTTAAATAAGTCAGGGGGCACTGACATCACAAAATAATAATAATAAAAAATCCAAAAACTCACTTTTGCGGCATTCACACTTGGCTTGCCTACATGGGGAAGCAAACCATGCTTGGGGAAGGGGCGGTGGTGGGGAGTTCTCCAGGTAGCCCAGAGAGGTTGGGAGTCCTCTGAGTGGCCCGGAGAGCTGGGGGAGGGTGGTGCTGGAAGCTGGGTGGAAGTCAGGGGGCCTTGGCAGGAAGTCAGGGGGCCAGGCCCCGAAATGCCCCACTATAGCTACGGGCCTGGGTACATCTATTACCCCCCCACACCTTTTCCCCATGTTGATAAAGGAACTATGTAAAGTAGAACTTAATGCATGCCCGTACTAGTTCATACAGCATATCCCAGTTTGGTGTAGAGGTTAAGTGCATGGGCTCTTATCTGGGAAAACTGTGTTTGATTCCCCACTCCTCCACTTGCAGCTGCTAGATGACCTTGGGTAAGCCATAGTTCTGTCAGAGCTGTTCTCTCAGCTCCGCCTACCTCACAGGGTGTGTGTTGTGGGGAGGGGAAGGGAGTTTGTAAGCCACTCTGAGACTCCGAGTGAAGTGTGAGGTATAAATCCAATCTCCTCCTCCTCCTTCTGCACTCCAGAATGCTCCTGGGGAGGGGGGAGTATTCCAAACAAATGCTCTGGAGAGATTGTGGTAGAAGCTTGGAATGTGAAGCTCGGAGATACTATTGATAAGGTTTTCCCTTGATGATCTCTCCTGCTCTTGAGGTGGAACTTGCCACCTGGTTTACCATGAAGCTGGGTGACCTGGAGTGGGTGAGCAAACATCTAGCATGACATTGACAGAAAATTCACACTGAATCTGACAGAAAGTGCTACAGAGGTAACTGGAAGATCTATGAAGCAGTGGTGATACCAGCTAAGAAACATTATTTTTCTGCCATCTTTGCATTGTCTAGTTAATGACAATCCCTGTTTAAGATATCTTGTTGTCTGCTGACTCCTAAATCTGAGCCTATTGTCTGAGGAACAGGAAATCAGTTGGGATGATTTTGTAAATCTCCCCCCCCCAATAAAATCTCTTGTATATGTTCTAAGTTGGATACTGGTTGTAACATAGCTCAGACAGAAGACATGCCTAATGCATTGTCAGGTCTGTTCATCTACTGGTTCAGCCCAGTTACTGTTTCAGTCCAATCAGCAAGATCTTTGGTTATATGTGCTCTGGATCCCAGCCAGTACTATTTGTGCTCTGGATCCCAGCCAGTCCTGGCTGCTGAAATCATGCAAAGATCACATTAATGAGCCATTGGTGTCCATCATAAATCAGGTACTGATTCATGGGCCGAGTTCAGACTGGCAGCTTGGCCCGATATAGGCACGTTTCACAAAGGGATTAAAGGGGCCGGTTCACACAGGCACAGCTGTCAGGTGTTCCCCAGCCATACCCAACCTGTCTTGTAATGCTTCTCTCCTGAGTTTAAAAAGTACCAGGTGAAAGTGGTAACAAACCCTGGTGAGTGTGTTGATCCTACTTCCTGGACGTGTGCATGCTAGACGCAAAAATCTGGGAACAACCCACGTTGATAATGTGTGCTGGCTGTTCCTGCAGGGATGTGCCTATGCATCCATGCACATAGGTGCCTGCCGTGGAGTGAGGAAAAAGTTGCTTTCAGCTGTACCTCTGCCAGGGGTGGGCCAACAGTGTGAACACTCCCTTGTGCCTCTTCCCCACTTCGAAATCCACCATCAAAGCCATGTGGCAGATTTTCAGTGCCCAGGGCATTCCCAAAACCCTGGTAATGGACAACGGAACTGCTTTCATGTCTGGAGAGTTCCAGGACTTCACCAGCTATTATGGGAATTGCCACGTCTGCTCGGCCCCATTCCACCCTGCCACCAATGGGCAGGCCGAGCACATGGTAAGGACCATGAAAGATGCACTCCGCCAGCTAAATGCGACAGACTGGGACTATAAGCTGACATTTTTCCTCTTTGGCCAAAGAACCACTCCACACACATGGGCCGAAGCCCTGCCGAACTGCTCATGGGCAGATATCTCACAGTGAGGCTGGACCACCTCCACCTGGATCAAGCACCAGAGCAAGAGCCCGATATCGAATCACAAGAAGCCGCCCAAGGGATCTTCCCAGAGGACCCAGTGTATGCACGGAACTTCACCAAGGGCTCCCCCTGGATCCCGGCGAGAGTGGTGAGAGTAAAGGGACCCCACTCCTACGAGGTCTCCTGTGAGGATGGTCAAATCCTCCACCGCCACATCAACCAACTCTGGCGTCAGATGCTGCCATTGGATCCAGAAGACCCCGAGGAACCAGACACCTCTGAGACTACAGAGCAGCCAGTCACTGACCCCGCTCCTCAGGATGCAGCACCCAGGCTATCAACAGCCCGCCAGCTGACAGAGACGGCCGAGGCAACCAGTGACACTGCCCAGGCTGCAATCGCCTCACCGCCACCGGCTGGCACTCTGCTAAGCACATCAGCGCCAACTCCAATTCCAGCTGCAACCAGGGCCCAGGACAGACTGGCAATTTGCCGCGGGATGGGACCCGGGCTGACAACGACTCAATATCGGGATAAATGGGATGTTCACACAGGCACATCTGCCTGGCGTCCCCCACCCGTAGCCTACCGGTGCTCTCGCGCTTCACTGCCGGATTTAAAAAACACCTGATAAAAGCCGGCGCAAAGCTTGAAAGCCTGAATTCGTCGCGCGTTTCTCCGCTTCCGGGGAGTCTGAACGTGCAGCCGAAAAGCCGGGAGCAACCCGCGTTGGGCATGAGGCAGCAGCGGTGTGATTGGCTGTGCTCCGCTCCACTGCCCAATGCGGTGCCTGCGTTGCAGGGCAAAAAAAAAAAAATAGCCAAAATGCGCTTATGCGCACATACGCCCACAGCCGAAATAATGGGGAAACAGTGAATATAGCGCGCCTCCGGTGCGGCAGTCTGAACGCTCCCGCGCGCCTCCGTCCAGTATCTTCCGGCAGAGGCCCCCGCTGTGTGGACGGGAAAACCCGGTATTGTTTACTCCGGGTTTTTTTTGCCGTGACTGGCTACCGGGGCAAATTGCCAGTCTGTCCTGGGCCCAGGATTTGACACTCCACACAGGAATGTAAGACACCGGCATATCTCAAGGACTTTGTGTGTGGGTGTCTTCAGACCAAGAGGGGAAGGCTGTAATGTACTCAGTCCCGACTGCGTGGCACCTAGGGGCTCCACATGGTCCAGCTAAACCTCGGAGCTTCGCTCCAGCAAACAATGGACTAAGCAGATCCTAGCCCACACCAATCAGAGGGCTAGGCTCCCGGCCAAGTGCCCATGGAATTCGCGGCCACTGTAAGTAGCCTATTATAGTGTAGGGGTGTGTTTTGGGGGGTGGTTTTCACATAATATAAGCCGGCCTGCGAGCCAGCTAAAGTTGTCTTGTTCTTCACTAAATAAAAGTATGAGAGCTGAAATCACTTGTCAGTCTCAGTACTTTTCACCTCTGAAACGTGCAATCCCTTATTTGCATTGATCCTTTACCACACACTTAGTTCACATAGACATGGCTTTAATCACCATCTGGCCTCTGACATGTTAAATAATCTACAGCTGGGAGTTGGGTATCCTTTAACTTATTATACTCAGAACTGTTCCAGGTTCAGAAGGAGTCACAGTAAACTACTTCAATTTATAGTGCAGTGAACTGTGTGAAAGTCCAGGCACTAGCATGGCTATCCGTGCGTATGAAAGCAGTTATGTTCCTTTGGTACTCTTTCCCCAGACTATGGTTTCCCCCCCTCATGTTTGTTCCTAAAAAACCTGACTATGACAGAGCACAGTTTTTGAGGGAGTTTTAAAATGGTTGTTCTAGAAAGGAGATGGGCAGCATTTGACAGCAGATTGGTCAATGTGGTAAACAGCAGGCTGCAGTCATAAAATGCATTCTTGGCAGCATTGGTTCAATGCCCATCTTCTCTAGTGGAATTTATTTGAGGTCTAATTATAAACCTAGTGCTATTTTTATCATTCTGTAATCATTCTTTTTATATGAAGGTTGCTGAACCTGCTTCCTTGAAGGACTTTTGAAGGAAAAAAACATGGGAGAAGTATCTGATGGAGAATATTTTCTATGTAATTTCACAACTGCACTGCACAAGTGCAGAATTTTGTCTAGGATGTACTTATTTGTTATCTTTTGAATCAAATCTCTCATTTAAAAAAGAGATTCTAACTCTTTAAGTATGAAGATGGAGGTAAACATGTAAATCCTGGCAAAACCTTAGAAATTCAGCCAGATTTCTTGTTTAAATGGCATTGCTGTTCAGCTATCTACTATCATACAGTATTTGTGTTTCTGAAGATAGCTGCACTCCTGAAAATCACACTGTAGTAATGTAATTGTCACATAAGAAATAATGGAATAGGAGGGGAAAATGTTTCAGACTGGGGATGTGTTGGGCGAAATGCTCTCTAGGGGTAGAGCACCTCGCCACAGGTATAATTAATTTCGGGATCTTTTAGTCTATGTCTACGAGGAATGGGCTGCCGTGGGACCTTCCCAGTGAAGAGGCGAGAGACAGGACTCAGAATAATGTTTCAGTTTACTTAAATACACAATACACTCAACAATAGCAAATCGTACACACACACATTCAAGAGCTAGGAAATATAGATAGACATAGCACAGTTGCACGAGCAGGTAAACGTTGGTTCGTTGAGGGCGATATTTACCTCCAAGGTGCGGCTCCTAAATCTTCCAGCGAGTGGGGTTAGGTAGGGTAGGAAGGATGGAAGAAGGGACACGTGGCCTAGACCAGCTAACAACACACGTGTATAATTCCAGCTGCAGACTGGAACAAAGCGAGGCAAGGGTTCGGGTACAGTATGGGGGCGTAAGAGGATAAAGCAGACAGACAGAGGTCGTGGTTTGAGAGCGTTGGTTTAGGAGGAGGCGGGCAGCAAGCGACCTGAGCTAACCCAGAGATCGCGTTCTTATAGCGTCCTGGGTGTTGGGCGGAGAAGGCCAGGCGGTGTACACCTACTGACCCTCCCAGCCGGCTGTGTCAGTGACAATTTCAAATCTTATTGGCTACACTGTCCGTTGGATACCTGGGGGCTGGACAGAGGAAGCTGGCTGGCAGGCAGATGGTTTCTCCAGGTAGCTGATGGCTCTTCTATTGTTCATGTGTATGGCTTGGGTGGGGAAGGCACTTAATTCCTTCATGCAAACGACTGGCAGAGGAAAAGTCCTTTGTCTGCTGTATGGCCCTTAATCCATGTATGTGACATGTGGCAGGTATGCAATGGAGTCCCTCAGAGTAAAAAGACAGCTTTTTCCCTTCTCTATGGGCTTCTCCTTTGGCATCCATTTTACAGTCTAGCAAGTACACAGACCATGTGGCAACAGCAAGCAGTCCATAGCAAGGCCCCATAATGGCGTCGGGGCTAACAGATGGGCACAAACCAGCTCATGAGCTAAAGTTTGTGATGAATTTTGAGTGGTTTGTGAAGTCAAGCTTTGTGGCAGGTTATCCAGCATGAACATTCCACAAACTTTCAAGCTGTTTGTGGAGGTCCATGCTTTGTGAAGTCAAGTTTGTGGCAGGTTATCCAGCATGAACATTCCACAAACTTTCAAGCTGTTTGTGGAGGTTCATGCTGGTTTGTGAGCAGAGACATTTCCAGACAGTCTCTGTTCAATGAAAAGATGGAGGTCCTATGCTTGAGTCGGGGTGGTTCGGGGGTGGGGATCCCACTCCTGACCTTTGACAGGGTACCACTGGTGCCAGCGCCAGAGGTTAGGAGTTTGGAGGTGCTCCTGGATACCTCCTTAACAATGGAGGCCCAGGTAGCAGCCACTGCCAGGTCATCTTTTACCATCTGCGACTGGTCAGGCAGTTGGCTCCCTTCCTGGACCACAACAACTTGGCTACAGTGATCCATGCAATGGTCACCTCAAGATTGGACTACTGTAACACTCTCTACATGGGGCTGCCCTTGTCACAAATTTGGAAGCTGCAGCTAGTGCGGAATGCAGTGGCTTTTGATGGGCCTCCCTAGAGGGGAGCACATCCAGCCTGCGCTGAGAACACTGCACTGTCTGCCAATAGCATACCAAATTCGCTTCAAGTTGTTGGTACTCACCTATAAAGCCTTGTATGGTCAGGGTCCGACATACCTGAAGGACCATCTTTCCCCATACATACCCCAGAGAGCACTATGATCAGGGTCTCAAAATTGATTGACCCTCCTTCGTCCTAAGGATGCCATGCTCACTACCACCAGGACCAAGGCATTTTCAGTGGCAGCTCCATACTGGTGGAATGAGCTTCTGGAAGAGATCAGGGCCCTGCAGGACCTTGCATAGTTCTGCAGGGTCTGCAAGATGGAACTCTTCCACCAGGCCTTCAACTAGGAGCTGCCCCCACTATTACCACCAGCTCTCAGCTGCGATGGCCGGCCTGTGTGAAGAACATCGAGTAACTGGAAAATGTATAAAGTATGCCATCTTGTATAATTAGTGAAACGATTGACAGCACTACTACTACTACTTCTTCTTCTTCTTCTTCTTCTTCTTCTTCTTCTTCTTCTTCTTCTTCTTCATTATTATTATTATTATTATTATTATTGTTGTTGTTGTTGTTGTTGTTGTTGTTGTTGTTATTGAAACGGAACTGTTTTATGTTGTTTTTAATGGATTTTAATTGCTGTTTATATATTATGGAATATGTTTTAATGAATGTAAGCTGCCCTGAGCCTGCTTTCCAAGAGGACAGGGTATAAGTTGAATAATAAATAATAATAAAAAATGTTTACATAACTTTAAAGCAATAGTTTGGAGGGCATGTAGAGGAGCATCTCAGGGAGGTCCCCTGTGACTTTGATGTCTCTAGCTTGCACAAGGTCTGTTCTATACACTCCTGAACCTCGGTCATTTTGACAGGATCAGGTTCAGGAGCAAAATTCCACCTAACCTGTGCTAGAGTGTGCTGGCGCACCAAATTTAACTGGCAGTGCAGGGATTTCTGCCTCAGCACACAAGTGAACTGAGAAGGTATTTTTCAGTGCCCTCCCTTCACTTCCCGGCATGACCAGCAAGTGCATTGGGAAGGCAAAATGACTTCCCTTCACTCACTGACTCACACCACCACCCAAGATGAGGAATCCAGAGCTGACCCCTCACGTGGAACTTCTCCCTTCCCCCTGCCTGCTGAAGGGCTCAGTCTGCGGAGCTCAGCTTGGGCACATCTGAAGCCAGAAGAAAGTGGGCTGGGTTGGTCGAGAGGGAGCCGAAGCAGGAAGAAGAAGAAGAAGAAGAAGAGAAGAGATTGGATTTATACCCCGCCCTTCACTTGGAGTCTCAGAGCGGCTTACAAACTCCTTTCCCTTCCCCTCCCCACAACAGACACCCTGTGAGGTAGTTGGGGCTGAGAGAACTCTAACACAAACTGCTCTTTCAGGAACAGCTGTGCCAGAGCTTGTGACTGACCCAAGGTCACATCAGCAGGTGCAAGTGGAGGAGTGGGGAATCAAACCCGGTTCTCCCAGATTAGAGTCCGCACACTTAACCACTACACCAAACTGGCTCTCCCTCTCAAGAGGGAGCATGAGGAAGGCCTTCAACTCTGGGTGGCCCATGAGGATCCCATACTCAACTTTCTGGCCACTCAGGCATGGCTTATTTACTTCCCGCATCCCAGTGGGAAGGAAGGAGAAAGGGTTTGCCAACTTAGACCCAGTCCACAGCAGCCACTTCCTCAGGCTCCAGCAGGCACTTCCCCTGTCCTGTCCTGTCCTGTCCAGCCCAGCCCAGCCGGCCCTGGAGCCAGGACACTGCTGTCTTTGCCAGCTCAGCTGGGGCGGGTGGGGAGAGAGACCTAGCCTGGAGTCATCACCCCCCCCCCCGCGGCCTCCAAGTCAGCCAACCCTACCTGCCTTCCCAGTTCACTCACAATGGCAGACAGCATTAATCTAGTAATAGGCATTAAAATATCTTGAGCAGGTGTTAGGGTCTGATAAGCATATGGAGCAGAAGTCCATCAGTAGCTATTAGCCACAAGGTATAGATAGGAACTCTCAGGCTGGGACAAGTGATATACTGTATTCTTGGTGCTTGGGGGGGCAACAGTGGGAGGGCTTCTATTGTCTTGGCCCCACTGCTGGACCTCCTGATGGCACCTGGTATTTTTGGCCACTGTGTAACAAAGTGTTGGACTAGATGGGCCATTGTCCTGATCCAACATTGGCTGATTTGGAGGGTGGAGTCTATGGCATTCTACCTGCCTGAGGTCCAACCCCTCCTCAAACCCCACCCTCTCCAGGCTCCACCCCTCAAATCCCCAGGAATTTCCCGACCTGGGGTTGGCAACCCCATCTCCTTCCCACCTAACCATCAACCTACTGTTATCTGCCCCTCTGACTTCAGCTGACTTCTGCCCTCCCTCCTGCAGAGCAGTTGTAATTCTGAGTGGTCTCCACCCCTCAGCTGGAGATTGGCAACAATGGTTCCCCATGAGGGACTGGCTGGTTTGTAGGGTGGAGTCTATGGTATTGTACCTGTCTGAGACCCCACCCCTCCTCATACCTCACCATCTCCAGGCTCCACCCCTCAAATCTCCAGAAATTTCCCAGCCTGGAGTTGGCAACCCTATCTCCCTCCCAGCCAATTGTCAGCCTACCATTATCTGCCCCCTGACTTCAGCTTTCCATCCCCCCCTCCTGGTGAGCAGTTGTAATTCTGATTGATCTCCAGGTCTCACCTGGAGATTGGCAACTCTAGGGGAAAGTCAGCTGCACAGCAGGGGGTTTGATGGCCACTGGGCCAAGATTGGCAACAATAGTTCCCCAGGAGAAAATGGCTGGTTTGGAGGGTGGAGTCTATGGCACTGTACCTATCTGAGGTCCCACCCCTCCTCAAACCTCACCCTCTCTGGGCTCCACCCCTCAAATCTCCAGGAATTTCCATACCTAAAGTTGGCAACTTTATCTCATCCCCTCTCAGCAGCCTCTTCCTAGGCAAAATTCTTTCTCATTAGCAGGGAGCAAAGCAGTTTACTTCATTCTTTTCAGCTTTGTACAGCAACCCTGTAAGATAGGCTAGGTAGAAAGTCTGTGGCTGGTCTGAAATCACCCAGGCAGTTTCCATAGAGATGCTCCTACTGAACAGGAGCAAGCAGCCAGGGCTACTGATGCCATGCCAGTCAGGGGGCATGAAGTCTGAGAATGCTGGCAGGCCTAGGGTTGCAATTGCCAACAAAGACAAATTGATGCAAAGGAGGATGGAAAAGTCTCCATAGCTCTATTTTGCCTTAAATTGGTTTTGATGCCAGCAGAGTGAGAAAATGCCAGAGGCTCTGGGTGGGTGCCCCATGGTAAATGCACCAAACAATTCCTAAAGATTTTCCAAAACACTACTGTGTTGATAAATCATTTTCTACACTCACAGCGTCCCCTGCCAGAACACAACTCATCCCTAGCACTTTGAATTAGTACTAGACCTTTTTTTGCCTTGTGGTATTCTTCTTGTGGTGTGATCTGTCTTTTTTGTGCTGTGGCATGGTTGTGTTATTGGGTTTGTTTCATTTGAAGGGGAAGTGTTGTGAGTGAGGACATATTTTACCTCAGAATACAACAGGTTGCATAAGCAACTGACAATTCCAACTGTCTTGCGGGGGGGAGAGTTTGAGATGCGGAATGGAGTGAAGCCCAATCAGCTTCCATATGCAAATGAGCTTGAAATGCTGGCCGAATCAGAGAAGAGTGGCCTAGGCTGCAGTGGGTGGGAGAGAACTCAGGTAATGCAGCTAGTGGATAGGGACAGCTTCTGAGTGACATATCAGGGAGTGAACTGATTTTGTCAAGCATAGAACCTTGCCAAACCACTACCCTTTTATATAATAGGACAGGATGATATAGAGATGGGCATGAACTGGAAAAATGTGGTTCAGTCTGTGGTTTGTGACATGCCCCATTTGCGAACCACAGACTATCATGAACTTTTAGTTGTCTCACAAATCATTTTGGTTTGTGAGGCAGTAGAATGGCTCCCGGCATGTCAGAGACATCAAACTCACACAGGATCCCCAGAAAGCACTTTTCCAGGGCATCTTCTGGGGGGGGCGTAATTTAGACCCTGTAAATGTAATTCTCACCAGATTTAGAGTTCAATTATAGGAGAGTCAGACGGAGATCTCCTGTGAGTTTGATGTATCTAGCACACTGGGGGGGGGGGGCTGTTCTACCACCTCACAAACTGAACTGTTCTGTGACAGTCCATGGTGCAAGAATACAATAAAAATCTTAAATAAAATTACCTATAGTACATGCAATTGGCATCAATAGGGGAGAGGAAAAAATGGGGAAATGGCTGAATACTACCACAGATCAGAATGTGCTTTCATTGGAAAACTTTTATTTTTTTTAATGGAGGGGTAAAATTGTAAGAATAGGGGGAGAGGATTGAGGATAGTCAGACACTCTGATTCATCATCATTCCTAAATTGCATGTTTGTGGTGGGATTTCCTTCTGCTACACCATGAAGTGCTACAGCCCAAACTGTGCACAAACACAGGTTTTGCTTTCTGTGCTGCTGGGTTTTCCAACCCCCCCTTTAAAAATAATATTTTATTAATATTGCAAGCTTTCTTGAGTTCCTCAAGGGGAAAGGGTGGCTAATAAATGTTTTAAATAAATAAATGCATTCTATCTTGTACGTTATAGCAATTGTTTCCCTATTCCTCCATTGTGTTCTCACCAATTCACATACAAAACTGCTTTGTAGGAGAACTTTCTCTGTTGGAACTGTAGGAGAACTGATTTCTGTTGGAACACTTGAACATAGGAATGTTTGCCTTGTCAAGGGACGCCATATTTTTTCAACCTCCCTGCTTATTACTGGCTACCTCTCGTGGGTGGGGTTGGGAAATTGACCTTATGATAATTTCTGTCGATTTCAGGGAGTAGGATATAATTTGTTGTGAAGCATGTACTGTGTACCCCTGACCAAAAAGAAGCAGGAAAAAAGCAGCATAATTAAAGAGAGAAAAATGTGAAAAATTTCTACGATTGAAGGGAAGAATGAACATAGGAAGGTTAACAAGAAGGACCTCTACAGTGCAATCCTAAGAAGAGTTACTTCAGTCTAAGCCTATTCATTTAAATGAGCTTAAACTGCATTAACTCTTTTTAGGATTGTACTGTTAGACTCTGAAAACGAATAAACATTGGAGAGTCATATTGGAAGGATCCTCTCTTGACAAGAAACAGAAATGCTTCTAACTAACTACTACCTTGTGGAATGATATTAAGGTGAACAAAGAAATGAATTCATTTGTGTTAGTGGGCAGAAACGTGCAACATTTCAGAAGCTTGGTGTGTTTAAAGGAATGCACAATAGAAGCCATTTCCACACTAGCAGAGATTCAGTAGAAAAGAATTCCAGAAGTAAAATTTTTCTATGAAAACTAAACAAAACCACTTCAGTCTCCTAATGTTACAACTTTTACACAAGGGCACACTGATCTTACATTCAACAGACTACACCAAAAATGAAGAAACTGTTACTTAGCCAATTTAGCATCTTTAGGGTTATGTGACAGCTAGTAGATACCATATCAGAGAAGAAAAATACAAAATTTTAATTAATTTTATATTTGAATGCACACACCATGACAAAGGAGATTTCTTTGCTTCATTTTTTTCTTATGGTTTAATCAGTTAATAAAGGGGAAAATAGAGGGAAGGGGAAAATAGAGGGAGGCGAGCCATGTTTATTTCCTTCTGCTTAGCTACAAGGCAGGGCTGGCTCAAGTCATTTTGCTGCTCCAAGTGGGTAGTATGGGAGGATAGCTACATGGTAACTGGTATGGTTCACTCCACACCTGACTAATGTTGATTTTGGGGCTATGTGGTGGCAGCTAAAGCAGAAAAGCACCTCCTCCTATGCCATGTTTTCTGGGTTCCAAGAGTCTGGAAAGTGGTTCCGTAGGCAGTTCCAGGGTTGCCAACTCTGGATTGGGAAATACATGTAGATTTGAGGGGGTACAGCCTGGGGAGGGCAGGGTTTGGGGTGGGGAGGGACCTCAGCAGGATATAATACCATAGAATTCACTGCCCAAAGCAGCCATTTTCTCCAGGAGAACTGATCTTGGTCATCTGGAGATCAGTTGTAATAGCTGGAGATCTTCAGATGCTACCTGGAGGTTGGCTTATGTTGATCTGAGGCTATCCAGTGACAGCTAAGGTAGAAAAGCACCTCCTCATATGCCATGTTTTCTGGGTTCCAGAGGTCTGGAAAGTGTTCTGTAGCTAATTGCAAACTCTGGGTTTGGAAAGACCTGTAGATTTGAGAAGGGCATGGTTTGGGGTGAAGAGGGACCTCAGCAGGGTATAATGGCATAGAGCCTGCTGTCCAAAGTAGCCATTGTCTCCAGGAGAACTGATCTTGATCATCTGGTGATCAGTTGTAATACCTGGAAAATTTTCTGTAGGGGAAATTATGTGCTGTGGCTGGGGAACATGGTGATTTCTGGGAGATCTCCAGGCCCCCACAGGGAGATTGGCAACCTTAGTGAATGGTCTAGGATGACTGGGAGATGTATTTTACTTCAGGACACATTCAATGACTCCCAACAGCAATAGCAAACTCTTTAGAATGTTAAGAAGAAGAAGAGATTGGATTTATACCCTGTCCTTCACTACCCAATGTTGTCTCAGAGCGGCTTACAAACTCCCTTCCCTTCCCCTCCCCACAACAGACACCCTGTGAGGTAGGTGAGGCTGAGAGACCTCTGACAGAAACTGCTCTTTTTTCAAGAACAGCTCTTATCAGAACTATGGCTTGCCCAAGGTCATCCAGCCAGGTGCAAGTGGAGGAGTGGGGAATCAAAGCCAGTTCTCCCAGATTCGAGTCTGCACACTTAACCACTACACCAAACCAAATGTTGGAGGTGAGGGCCAATCAGGCCACATATGCAAACAAACTCTGTGTTCCGACTGGCTGGAGCGGTGAAGGATGATGTGAGGAATGGAGTGAGGCCCAATCAGCCTATATATGCAAATGACATTGAAAGGCTGGCCCAATCAGATAGAAGGTGAGTCGTCAAAAACACGGCTAGCAGTTTATCCTGTCCTTATATATATTTGAATTTTGGTTCCACAAGATTCTATGCTTGCTATAATTGATTCGGCTCAAGAACTGGCAGTCAGAAGACACTGGCAAGGGCTGACTGGCTGCTTCGCAAAGTCCCGCCCACGTCAGCCCTGGTCAGTGTTTTCAGCTCAGTCTGCTCCAGTCCTCCGACAGGAGAGGACCCTCTGGAGTGTGAGCGCAGGGACAGGCCCTCAAGGCTGAGGCAAGTGAGAGAAGCCCTTTTCCGCCCCCCCATGCCACCCCCTGGGCCTTCTATGGAGCCCTAGGCCCAGAGAAGGCCTTTTCCATCCCCCACACCCCATCCCCTGGACCTTCTATGGGGCACTAGGCCCAGAGAAGGCCTTTTCCGTCCTCCACACGCCATCCCCTGGGCCTTCTATGGGGGCACTGGGCCCAGAGGAGGCCTTTTCCGTCCCCCACACACCATCCCCTGGGCCTTCTATGGGGGCACTGGGCCCAGAGGAGGCCTTTTCTGCCCCCCACATGCCATCCCCTGGGCCTTCTATGGGGCACTGGCCCCAGAGGAGGCCTTTTCCGCCCCCCACACGCCATCCCCTGGGCCTTCTATGGGGCACTGGGCCCAGAGAAGGCCTTTTCCGCCCTCCCACACGCCATCCCCTGGGCCTTCTATGGGGGCACTAGGCCCAGAGAAGCCCTTTTCCGCCCCCCACGCCGTCCCCTGGGCCTTCTATGGGGGCACTGGGCCCAGAGAAGGCCTTTTCCGCCCCCCACATGCCGTCCCCTGGGCCTTCTATGGGGCACTGGGCCCAGAGAAGGCCTTTTCCGCCCCCCACACGCCATCCCCTAGGCCTTCTATGGGGGCACTAGGCCCAGAGAAGGCCTTTTCCGCCCCCCACATGCCATCCCCTGGGCCTTCTATGGGGGCACTAGGCCCAGAGAAGCCCTTTTCTGCCCCCCACACGCCATCCCCTGGGCCTTCTATGGGAGCACTATGCCCAGAGAAGGCCTTTTCGGGCCCCCCACACGCCATCCCCTGGGCCTTCTATGGGGGCACTAGGCCCAGAGAAGCCCTTTTCCGCCCCCCACGCCATCCCCTGGGCCTTCTATGGGGGCACTAAGCCCAGAGAAGGCCTTTCTCCCCACACACTGCCTACTGCCCCCATAGAAGGCCCAGGGGATGGTGTGTGGGGGACAGAAAAGGCCTTCTCCGGGCCCAGAGAAGCCCTTTTCTGCCCCTCTTCCCTTCCCTTCCTTTCCTCCTTTTCCTTTCTTCCTCTCTCCTTTCTTTCACTCTTCCCCCTATTCCTTCCTTCCTTCCTTCCTTCCTTCCTTCCTTCCTTCCTTCCTTCCTTCCTTCCTTCCTTCCACCTCCCTCCCTTCCTTTCTAGGGCACGTTGTCTTCCACCACAACGGGCTTTGCTCCCTAGTATATATATAGATCAACAATCTGGTATACTAATCACATTGAATGAAATCTTAAGCAGAGTTACCATTTCTAAGTCCATTGTTGTCACTGGAAATAGAAAGGTGCAACACTGTTTAGGATTAAACTGTTCAGCTTTTTTAAAAAGAGTTTTCTAAAAAAAATTACTGCCCAGAATATATATTAAATAGTAACCCCCTTTCTATGTAATTAATTGTTAGTCAATAATTTGTTTGTTTTTCTTTGGTATATATATCAGCATATTCTGCCAATCCTTTAATGTGTTTTTGGAAATGAAATTAGTAATTTTTGATAACTGGTTCCAGTCTTTTTCATTAAGTTACTATATTATTTGAACATGCAAATTCAATAGCCCTTCAGTCCTTTTCACTGGCCCCAGCAGCTTTGTATTTCAAACCCTGCTAAAAGATTGAATGTTATTTATTCTGTTTTATTTAGATTAACTTTATACCCAGAGGTTTTACCATAGTTCTCATGCATCCATTGAACTGTAATAATTAAATATAATGTAAACCATTGGCAAAAAGATTTCAGTTTCAACAGATGCTCCTCAGTGTTTCCCTAAAGCTTTTTCATGTACTCAGCCCAGTAACATTTGTCTTAATGCTACTGAATCTATGACTTAAAACCGACTCCTTTCTGAAAATCATGCCTAAGTATGGAATGATGCTATCTTTACAAACAGAGGCAAAGTGAGATTTAGTTGATATTTCCTAAGCTACCAGATATGAAGCTATGACATCATACCTTCCATCTAAGTCTGCTTTAAAAGGCTGTTGTAAACTGTCAGCATAATATAATAACTGGGTGTTGTGACAAGTTTTTATCCTGTTATTTTAATGGCAAAATGAACTTAGGTATCCATTAGCTAAGAGTTTCTGTTCACAATGAGAAGGTAGCAAAGAAAAGTACCAGAAAGCTGGAATGGCATGGAGTTCCATAGGATTTCTGAAACTTGTGATTTTGATTTTTGGGGATGGTCTTTTCTTTGTTTTTAGTGGTTTGTTTTGCTTTAGACATGGAAACGGGGGGGGGGTATACAGTCACTCTTCCCTTGTGTACTTATGAGAATAGGGGGAAATATTAATGTATTAATTCAACATGATTTTTACTGCACAGTCTTGGGTTTTACTGAAAAGAAAAACTCATGGCTGTGTTGGGAAGGAAAAACATAATAAAAAATTAAAGCTTTGATTTTAAATTTCTCATCATCAAATATTCAACACATTTCAAATATATTTTATTCTATGAATAATGCCTAGATTTTATATATAATCATGTGTACCTATGCATACAAACATATATGTCTATATCTGTTCTTACACAGCTACCCACTTTCTTTTGAAACATTGGTGCCCTGAGACACAGATAAAGTAGAATAAAAAATCTCTTTCATTGTGCCCACCGATATCCTTTCTATAAATGTTAAATAATTAGTGCTGCAGCTATAAAGCTTATATATCCCTTGTCAATGACACCTTCAAGGTCTCTGCTGCTGCCTACTGCTTGACCTTGGTTTAAAAGCACACAGAATGGAAGCCTTGAAACCAAGATGAACAAGATTCATTCTGACAGAAACCAGATGCAGCACAACAGAGAAACACACACACACACACCAATACACTCACACTTAATTTCAGTCATTCTTTTTAAACACCCCTACTCTTTACCAGTCTGAACATAGCTTCAGTACAATTTGACCTTTTAGTACACAATGACAAGTTTTGATAATTCAATTACAGTTTACAAAGGAAGTAACTGTAGCAGCTCTAGGAGTTATTTCTAAATAATGACTATGCTTGCATATGAGAGACAAACCAGAGGATGCCTCCATTTCAGAGTGAAGCTTCTTAATGGAAAGAATCCTTATTACACACAAATACAGCAATGTTATATAAAATTTGAACAAGAGGTTGTATACTTGCAGTACCTTCAATTCTGCCATTAAAGACAGTGATTGTCTTCAGTTCCAATACACTCTTTGTCAAGACAGCTAACCTTATGTAGAATTCAATGTGTTCCTTATAATGAAACTATCAATGGTGGATCAGAAACTTTCAGGGGGTTTTGTGTGTGATTTTTAGTTTTCTGGTGGGGAGGGTAGGAGAGCAGAACACAGTTTAATTATTTCTTGGGGAATGACAGGTGGTTATACACTCAAATAAAATCCACCCCTCCCCAAACAATAACTCACTGTAACACCAATGTGAGAATGTGGGTATTTCATTGTATTGAATAAGAACACCCCTAAACAGCAATTAGACAAAAATCTTTTTAAAACATGAGATCTATTCTGAAAGCCAAATTCTATTCACAGAGTTCATATACAATGAACAGTGGCCCCAGCAGCTTCTCCTCTCTCTAGCCATAAACACTGTGTATGATTTACTTGTAAAGGCTGTGTGATCACTCACGCTGAATAGGGGACTGATTTTTAGTGTTGCTGGCATGCTATAGAATCATAGAATTAAAAAACTGGAAGAGGCATAAAGACCATCCAGTCCAATCCCCTGCACCATGCAGGATGACCTAAAGCATTCCTGACAGATGTCCTGTCTCCACTTAAACACATCTAAAGATAGGGAACCCACAACATCTCTGAGCAATTGATTCTACTACTGAACAGCCCTTATTGTTAATTCCCATCCCCAATATCCTGCCAAGATCTCCCCACCTGTAACTTAAACCCATTATTATTGAGTGCTATATCCTCAACTACCAACTGCAATAGAATCCTGCCATCCTTTAAGTGACAGCCCTTCAAATAACAGTAAAGCTCTTTAACATCCAAGCCATGTAGAGCTCTTTCAGATGGGGATGTTAGGTGTAGGAAAAAATACAGGCAGTGAGGCTGATTGTGACAAATGGAGTTTGGAGACAATCTGAAACTATAGACTATGAATTTAATTTTAACATTTTTAACTGTGGATGGGCACGGACCAAAAAAGATGGTTCAGTTCTGGAACCGTGGCAGCCCATGGACCAAACCCCGAACCAAACTGAACCGGCTTCACATGAACCAAAACAGTCTGGCAAGTTCAAGATGTGGCAGAATGGAGAGGGATCTCCCAGGAAGGGACTTCCCTTCCCCCTTTCCATGGCTTGTTGCAGCCAGGAGAAAGGGGGGAATCAGCCAGGAAGAGGCCTCCCTTCTCCTTTTCTCCTGACATTGCCTGGGAAGAGACTGGGGGATCGCCCAGGAAGGGGCATCATTTAATCCTCTGGTTTTGCTCCCCCCCTCAAAGTGGTGGGGAGCAAAACAGAAGGGTTAAATGGCTGCCAGCATTTTAAAAAACATTTTTACATTACATTACAGCATTTTTACAGACAGAAACTTGTTCGGTTTTCTCAAGTCAAGAAGAAGGTGGATACCTTCATCCTTTATGAGAACTGAAAAATACTTAGAGTATAAATCTTTAGGGATACAGTATGCAGGAACCAACTGGACAGCCCCTTTAGACATAAGGTCATATACAGGATCCTTGAGCTGGTCAGAACAACCTCCTTCCTTAGCTAGAGGAGGACCCAAGGGAGATCATTGCAAGAATTCCAGTTTGTAACCAGTAGCAATAATAGTGATGACACAGGACTCTATAGTTATGTCTCACCAAGCGGGCAAAAACAAGGTAGGTGTGATGTTGACCATTAAATGAAGACAAGGAAGGAGCACCCCTGTGGTACCTCTGGTGCTGCTGGAAGTGCTCCCTAGGCTGGGAGGGACTTCTGTCTGAAGGGTTGTGGAGGGGCTCTTATCACTCAGAGTGACCTAGCATTCTGTTTATTATTCTTAATGTTATGTCCTGACTGGTGAACTGACTGTATTCTTTTCTATGTTAAGCTTCAAGTCAGGACCAGGATTGTAAGCCTTGACTTGAGTGTTGTAAACCTGCACTATTTGTAACCAATCAGAACTGTATAAATAGTTGTAGAGGGAACAAACCTCATTGGTCTTTATCCCTCTAATGTTATTGGCTGTTAACTTATGAAGGGGCATGGTTTTGCTAGCCCTCACTGTTTAAAAAGGGAGCTGTGCTCCACTGTTTTGTGTGTGTTGTCTGATCGTCTTGTTGAGTTGAATAAAGCTGAAATCACTGTTGAAATCACTCTCTTCATTAAGTCTCATACTTAACAATTGATGATGAAGGTGGGATCCTAAGAGCCGGTAGGCAGCCCCGCTGAACCAACGCAAAAATGGCAGACGAAGACACACACCCGGTCAAGCCAGCGAAAGCACCACCTGCTGTAGTGGTCGCCCAACCTGCTGCAATGGCTGCCAACCTGGCATTTGAGGTGTTCGAACCCAGCACAGAGGATTGGGGCTCTTACCTGTCACGATTCGAGTTTCACCTCCAGGCGAATCTGATCATTGAGGAGGCGCAGAAGAAGGCGACACACCTCAGTTCCTGCGGCAAGGCCGTGTTTGATGTCACCCGGTCCCTGGTTGCTCCAACTGAGTTTAGCGAGGCTTCGTGGGAGGACATCACCAGCAAGCTGAAGGGCCATTTTTCACCTCAGCCATCCCGAATCGCTTGTAGGCATGCATTCAACAAGTGAGGTCAGGGCCCAACCAAGACCATAGCTGAATATATCACTGCCCTGAGAAAGGCCGCCTGGCCATGCAACTTTGCCAGCCTTGAGGAAGCCCTCCTCGATCATCTCATGTGTGGCCTTCATGATGAGCGTCTGCAGCAGTGCCTGTTTGCCAGATTCGAGCTGACCTATGCTGTGGTGTACACTGAGGCCATTGCCGCCAAGGCTACAGAGAGGTCAACGCGTGAAGTCCGTCAGCGCCAGGTTCTGAGCTGAAAGGATCAGATGGTGCACCAGCAGTTGACCAGCGAGTCTGAGGGGGAGGCCGATGATGTCTGCAGGACATGAGCTGCATGCCCTTCATGGACCTCATTGAAGACTGCACTGCAGCGCTCCTGTGCTGGTTGTGGTGGCAGGCATGAGATGAATTGCTGCTGGGCGCGTGACATCGTTTGCCAGTCCTGTAGTAAGTGTGGCCATCTGGCGAGGGTCTGCAGAGCCACAAAAAAATCACCGCCATCATCTCCACATGTAAAGCCTTGTGTTCGTGTTCGGGATGGCAACGGAGTGGCCAATTGCCACCAAACTGACACCTGCAGTTGCCCATTGACAGTCCTGACCACCGGAGCCAGGCCAAGCAAGAAGATCCTCATCACACTTTGCTTGGACGGCATTCCCTGCATGATGGAAGTGGACTCTGGATCATCCGTCACCGTCATCTCAACGCAGACTTGGCAGTGCATGTTCCCACAGAAGAGTCACCACCATTTGGCACCTGTTTCAACCCACTTGTCCGATTTCCAGGGCTGGCGCATTCCGCAACGGGAAGGGTGAGTTTTGAGGTTGAGTTCAAAAATTGGAAGGTAGTGCTACCCCTTCTGGTTGCTGAGGGCGATTGGGTCAGCTTATTGGGCCTGGATTGGTTCGAGGCTCTCAGCATTGCTGTAACTGGTATAAATCAAATATGTCTGAGTAAAGGGGAATGTTTGTATGATGAGTTTCCTGAGGTTTTTGGTGGAGGGATTGGTTGGTATACGGGGCTGCCGGTAACTTTTGACCTAGACCCCTGTGTAAGGCCTGTCAGGTTGAAATATCGCAAGATACCTCTGGCTATGAAAGCAAAAATAGAGGCAGAGCTGGATAAACTTGTGGCGCAAGGTATACATGCAAAGTGGGAAACACCAATTGTAACCCCTGTAAAATCTGATGGCTCTGTACATATATGCGCCGACTATAAGTGTTCAATCAACAAAGCTTTGCAGCAGCACTCCTACCCGGTGTCAGTTATTAATCACATGCTGGCATCACTGTGGGGAGGCAAGGTTTTTGCAAAGTTAGACCTTGCAGGCGTACCAGCAGCTCCCAGTGGACGATGTAGCTGCTGAGGCACAAACTATTGTGACACACCAGGGGGCATTCTGCATAAAGAGGCTGCAATTTGGTGTTAACATTGCCCCTGGTATATTCCAAGGCCTCATGGAGGGGCTACTCAGGGGACTGCCGGGGGTTGTCCCCTATTTCGATGACGTTCTAATCGCAGGGGCTACCGAGAACAAATTGATGGCTCACCTAAGAGTGGTATTGGGCCAGTTCAGGGAGGCTGGCCTCAAGGTAAAATGTTCAAAATGTTGTATTGGAGTTGATCAAGTGGAATTTTTAGGGTTCCTAATTGACACTGATGGTGTTCACCCCAATGCTGACAAGGTGTCCACTATTCAGAACGCACCCCCACCAAAATCGGAAAAAGAGCTGCAATCATTCTTAGGAATACTCAATTTCTATCATTCCTTTCTGCCCCACAAGGCATCGGTGGCAGAACCATTGCATGCGCTTCTTCACAAAAATGTACGGTGGGAGTGGGGTGCAAGGCAGGAGCGGGCTTTCGCCGCTGTTATGGAGCTCCTGTCCTCCAAGGCCGTGTTGACTCATTTCGATGAGTCAAAACTTCTAGTACTGGCCGCCAATGCATCCCCGTACGGGGTGGGTGCTGTGTTAAGCCATGTAATGCTGGATGGTAAAGAAGCACCCATTGCATATTATTCACGGTCCCTGATGGCCGCGGAAAAAAACTATGTTCAAATTGACAAGGAGGGCCTCGCCCTCATAGCCGGAATAAAGAAATTCCATGACTTTTTGTATGGGTGCAGGTTCCTCCTTGTGACAGATCACAAGCCGCTGTTGGGCCTTTTCGTGCCTGACCACCAGATGCCCAACATCAGGTCACCACACATGTTGCATTGGTGGCTTATGACTATGACTTGGAACACCAGCCTGGAAAGGCCATTGGGCATGCAGATGCTCTCAGCCACTGCCCATCTCCATTATTTGGACACTGACCCTGTTCCCGCTTGTGACATCTTGGCTATCGACGAACTGCCTCAAGCCCCAGTCACCTTCTTGGACATTGCTGCTGCATCAGCTAAAGACTCTGTGATCGCCCGAGTCCTTAATTGGGCATGGAGGGGTTGCCAGTGGGGCAGGTTGAACCTGAGTTCAAGCCATATTGTACGTGGCAAAAATGAATTATTGGTCAGCAAAGGGTGTTTGCTCTGGGGGAATCAGGTAGTAGTTCCACAGGTAGTAGTTCCACCCAAACTGCGGGGGAGGGTCTTTGAGGCTTTACATTCTGGTCACCCTGGTATTCTGCAGATGAAAGCCCTTGCCGGGAGCTATGTTTGCTGGCCTAAGTTGGATGCTGTAATTGAAGGGTGGGTCAAAGAGTGTATGATATGCCAACAATCACAACCAGAGCCTCCTCCGGCTCCTGTGCAACACTGGGAAAGTATGCAAAAGCCTTGGTTGCAAATCCAAGTTGATTTTGCTGGGCCTTTTCAAGGCCAAATGTTTTTAATTGTGGTAGATTCTTTTTCAAAATGGTTGGAAGTGGTTCAAATGCATGCAACAGGTACAAATGCTGTTATCAATGTGTTGCATCGGCTCATAGCCACCCATGGGCTACCGGACATCCTGGTGTCCGACAACGGGCCCCAATTTACCTCTGGGGAGTTTGCAAAGTTTTTAGAGGACAATGTCATCCAGCATATTACGTCAGCTCCATTCCACCCAGCCACAAACGGGCAAGCTGAACGTATGGTTCGATCGGCTAAGGAGGCACTCAAATGCCTGCTGAGTGGGGACAGGGGGCAGAAGCTAGCTTCTTACCTCATGAGGCAGCACATTACACCCTGTGCAGCCACGGGAAGGAGCCCCACAGAACTGTTGATGGGCTGCAAGCTTACCACCCTGCTTGACCGGCTCCATCCGGACCTTACCGAGTCTAAGCCCCAGCGAGCCAAGGTCCTGGAAAAGGTGCGATCATTCAAAGTTGGGGACAAAGTGTTCGAGTGCAATTACTCAGAGGGTCATTTATGGCTTCCTGCCATAATTTCAGAAGTCTTGGGTTCCTGAATGTATGTGGCGCAGCTTCCTGATGGAAGAAGGGTATGGCGCCACATAGATCAGCTCAGGGAACAGTGGGCTGGCTCCAGCCTAGAGTCGAGCCCAGAACCTGAGAGGATCCCTGAAGAGCAGTGAGGGCCTCCAGACGAGGAGGTGAGTGTTGCTGAGCCCAGGACTGACCATGAGTTTGGGCAGGCCCCCACTCTTGAACCCGGTCCCTCTGTATCTGACACCCCAGACTCACTGGACAGTGAGTCCACCAGGGCCCCCGAACCTTTGGTTGCTCCAGAGCCACAGGAGCAAAGACCTCTGTGCAGGTTTCAAAGAAATAGATGTGCCCCCTCCTATTTAAAAGACTATGTATACAATGGGAATGTCTCATCTTAGGGGGGAGGAATTGTTATGTCCTGACTGGTGAACTGACTGTATTCTTTTCTATGTTAAGCTTCAAGTCAGGACGAGGATTGTAAACTTCGACAATCCTATTGGTTGTTGTAAACCTGCACTATTTGTAACCAATCAGAACTGTATAAATAGTTGCAGAGGGAACAAACCTCATTGGTCTTTATCCCTCTAATGTTATTGGCTGTTAACTTATGAAGGGGTGTGGTTTTGCTAGCCTGCACTATTTAAAAAGGGAGCTGTGCTCCACTGTTTCGTGTGTCTTGAGTTGAATAAAGCTGAAATCACTGTTGAAATCACCCTCTTCATTAAGTCTCATACTTAACACTTAATCTGAAGGCTTGGACTTTGTCCTTACCTTCTCGGGGGGCAATTCCAACATGCTCTGGTGCCAAGGAGTTGGATCCTAAGATCTGAACTGATCTCTATAAGGCTCCAGTGTTGGAACTGACCACGTGGAGGTGATTTTGTAGGTGTAGATGATTTTCTGCCAGGTTTTCCAAACCCTATAAGATATGCTCCCAAAAGGCAGCTTTTAGTTGGGAAGTTCTATCAGATCAAGCCTTGGGCATAAACCACTGACAGTGTTGGCAGGAATCGACATGGTGGGAAGTGGGACCCCCCCAGACAAATAACACTGAGAGAATGCTCATCTGTCTGAGGAATTTTCATACCACACTGGAGGCCCTTTTAAAACAAGGGCTTCTGAGCCATTATGAACCTCAAGCAGTCCATGAAGAAAACAGCCAGGCAGAAATTTGAAGACACCAGTGATGAAGAACAGACCGAAAGGTAACTAAGAAGGCATGGAGCTAGAGAGATTGTCTCAGCTTGGTGGCAAAAGAAGAACTGAGGGAAGATGGTACCTCACAGGGTATCTGTTGTGGGGAGGGGAAGGGAAAGGAGTTTGTAAGTCGCTCTGAGACTCCAAGTGAAGGGCGGGGTATAAATCCAATCTCTTCCCCCCCCCCCATCAGCCTGTGCTGCTTTCAGTACAAAAAAACACTATGTGTGCACCAAAGGGGAGGGGCACTCCTTTTACTCCTAAGAAGCTAGAAATTTTTCTCCATTGGCAGGCCTATGCATCCACAATTCCAATGTGTGACTGCACAGAAAACCGAAGATGAATTAGTGATTTCCTCATTGTGCTTAGACTGTCATCCATTGGTCTCCTCACCTGCAAAAGTTAGATATTCATTGTAAATCAGCTTGGCCTCACAGAAACTGTGCAAGGATGTTCAACCATTAGTAGAATGACAACCATCTCTCAATCTCACTGCAATGCAAGGCTGGTCCAAGGGTGTTTGGTGTATTCAGTGAATTCTGTGTGCCTCCCCCCATTTAATACAGAGAAAAATGAGAAGTCTGTAGATACCATGTTAATATATTTTTAAATGGAAAAAATAAATTCAATTCCATCTGATTTGGCCTTAAATCTTCATGCCCTGGTTGAATACCTGCCTCATCTATACGGTTAGGCAATTCTTGCTGTGAAGAAGGTTTACTTTTGACTTCAGAGAGACTTCACCATTTTGACCAGGAATGGGAATCACCTTCAGACCTAGTAAAATATCATTTTGGGTGTGCTCCAATTAACAGTAGAACAAATCCTGACTGTTCAGCAACATTACAAATTGTGCAGTTGCAGTGAAAAGCTACGGAACTGAATTATCTTTTTAAATTACAAGACTCTATTCTTTTACTGTAATATTGGGATTAATATATGCAAACTGTTTCATGGATAGATCACATTGTGACTTATACAGTGGATTCTAACGTAATGTAACATAATGTTACATTCTAATGTAAAAAATTTTTTGACTCAGTTTGGAGCGTTTGTATACAGTTGCAGGGTTTTCTGGATGACGCTTCCGTGTTAGATCCCTTCCAGTCTGGCTTCTGTTTGGGTCATGGGATGGAGATGGTGCTGGTCACTCTGACTGACGACCTCCGGAGGCATCTGGATCGAGGTGGAACAGCAGTACTGTTGTTATTAGATCTGTTGGCTGCGTTTGACACGGTCAACCACCAGTTACTAGTCCACCGCCTCGTCAATGTGGGGATTAGGGAGCTCACCTTACAATGGTTTGCTTCCTTTCTTCAAGGTTGGGGACAAAGGGTGGCGCTAGGGGAACAGCAGTCCAGGAGGCACCCACTCGAATGTGGTGTGCCTCAGGGGGCTGTGCTGTCCCCAGTGTTATTTAACATCTACATGTGCCCCCTTGCCCAGATTGCCTGGAGGTATGGGCTGGGATGTCACCAGTATGCTGATGACACCCAGCTCTATCTGATGTTAGGCGGCCAGTCAGACTCAGACCAGATGATCTGGATGGCACTTTGCAGGCCATGGCTGGGTGGCTCAGACTGAGTTGGCTGAAGCTGAATCCAGTGGAGATGGAGATCTTTTGCCTGAGGCAGGGCGGTTCGGGGGTGAGGATCCCATTCCTGACCTTTGGGGGGGCCTCTCTGGTCCCTGCATCGGAGGTTCAGAGTTTGGGAGTGCTCCTGGATCCCTCTCTTACCATGGAGGTTCAGGTAGCTACCACTGCCAAGTTGGCCTTTTATCATTTGAGGCTGATTAGGCAGTTGGTTCCCTTCCTTGACCATCCTGACCTGGCTACAGTGATCCACATGATGGTTACCTCGAGACTAGACTACTGTAATGTTCTCTGCATGGGGCTGCCGTTGTCACGGATCCGGAAGCTGCAGCTAGTGCAGAATGCTGCAGCCAGGCTGTTGATGGTCTCCCGAGATGGGAGCACATCCAGCCTGTGCTGAGGACACTGCACTGGCTGCCAATAGCATGCTGAATCTGCTTCAAATTGCTGGTTCTTACTTTTAAAGCCCTATATGGCCAGGGTCCAACATACCTATGGGACTGCCTTTCCCTGTATATACCCCAGAGACCACCACAGTCTGGGTCTCAAAATCAGCTGACCCTCCCTGGCCCGAGGGAGGCCAGGCTAACTGCTACTAGGGCTGGGGCCCTTTCGGTGGTGGCCCCTACCTGGTGGAACGAGCGCCTGGAGGAGATCAGGGCCCTGCAAGACCTCTCACAGTTCCGCAGAGCCTGCAAGACAGAGCTCTTCTGCCAGGTATACAATTAGGGGCCGCCACTGCCCTAGTGCATGGCTCGCAATGCTAACATCAAGCAGCTGCCTCAAGAATGAGCAGAATGACGTCCAAACTTTTTACGTGGAATAACATCGAAGAAGTTTGTTTGACAGCACTCTATTTGATTTTCAACTGCCACCTGATATTTTGTAATGTGTATTTTAAAGGCTGTGTTTTAACTCTGTACTATTTATGCTTTTATCTTGCACTAGGAGTAAGGCCCGTTGTGGAAATAGATACAACGGGCTCTAGAAAGAGGCTCTGGGAGAGTGCCCTGGCTTTGGGCACACAGTGTGAATTTGCTGTGGCGACCTCAGCAGGGTATAATGACAGAGACCACCATTTTCTCCAGAGGAACTGATCTCTGCTACCTGAAGAGCAGTTGTAGTTTTGAGTGATCTCCAGCCCTCACCTGGAGATTGGCAACAATTGTTACCCAGGAGGAAATGGCTGGTTTGGAGGGTGGAGTCTATGGCATTCTATGTGCCTGAGACCCCACCCCTCCTCAAACCTCACCATCTCCAGGCCCTACCCCTCAAATCTCCAGAAATTTCCCAGCCTGGAGTTGGCAACCCTATCTCCCTCCCAGCCAATTGTCAACCTACTGTTATCTGCCCCCTGACTTCAGCTTTCCATCTCCTCCCCCCTCCCTCCTGGAGAGCAGTTGTAATTCTGATTGATCTCCAGACCCCACCTGGAGATTAGCAACAATGGTTCCCCAGATGGAATGGCTAGTTTGTTGGATGGAGTCTATGGCACTGTACCTGAGGTCCCACCCCTCCTGAAACCTCACCCTCTTCAGGCTCCATCCCTCAAATCTCCAGGAATTTCCCATCTGGAGTTGGCAACCCTATCAGGACTGGCCCCAATGAATTTTCTCTCAAAGGCCAAAACAGGTGACAGGACCAAGCTTGGTTGCCTACCAACAGGCACTGAGGGGAAAGTAGGGTTGCCAGCTCTAAGTAGGGAAATACCTGGATTTGGGGGTGGATCCTGTGGAGGGCAGCATTGGGGGGGGCAGAAGGACTCAGCAGGGTATAATGCCATAGGGTCTACCCTCCAAAGCAGCCATTTTCTCCAGGGGAACTGATCTCGGTCATCTGGAGATCAATTGTAACAGCAGGAGATCTCCAGGTCCTACCTGGAGATTGGCAACCCCAGGGGAAAGACAGCTGCACAGCAAGGGGTGGAAGAGAATGGTTTGATGGCCACTGGGCCAAGATTGGCAACAATAGTTCCCCAGGAGAAAATGGCTGGTTTGGAGGGTGGAGTCTATGGCACTGTACCTGTCTGAGGTCCCACCCCTCCTCAAACCTCACCCTCTCTGGGCTCCACCCCTCAAATCTCCAGGAATTTCCATACCTATAGTTGACAACTTTATCTCATCCCCTCTCAGCAGCCTCTTCCTAGGCAAAATTCTGTCTTTCTCATTAGCGGGGAGCAAAACAGTTTACTTCATTCTTTTCGGCTTTGTGATCTGTACAGCAACCCTGCAAGGCAGGTTAGGCAGAAAGTCTCCGGCTGGTCCGAAATCAGCCAGGCAGTTTCCATATGGATGCTCCTGCTGAACAGAAGCAAGCAGCCAGGCCTAGGGTTGCCATTGCCAACAAAGACAAATTGATGCAAAGGAGGATGGAAAAGTCTCCATATCTCTATTTTGCCTTCAATTGGTTTTGATGCCAGCAGAGTGAGAAAATGCCAGAGGTGCTCTGGGTGGGTGCCCCATGGTAAATGCACCAAACAATTCCTAAAGATTTTCCACTGTGTCGATAAATCATTTTCTATACTCACAGCATCCCCTGCCAGAATTAGTACCAGAGCTTTTTTTGCCTTGTGGTACTCTGCTTGTGGTGTGACCTGTCTTTTTTGTGCTGTGGCATGGTTGTGTTATTGGGTTTGTTTCTTTGGAAGGGGAAGTGTTGTGAGTGAGGACATATTTCACCTCAGAATACAACAGGTTGCATAAACAACTGAAAATTCCAACTGTCTTGCGGGGGGGGAGTTTGAGGTGCAAAAATGGAGTGAAGTCCAATCAGCTTCCATATGCAAATGAGCTTGAAATGCTGGCCCAATCAGAGAAGAGTGGCCTAGGCTGCAGTGGGTGGGAGAGAACTCAGGCAACGCAGCTGGTGGATAGGGACAGATTCTGAGTGACATACCAGGGAGCAAATTGATTTTGCCAAGCATAGAATCTTGCCAGACCACTACCCTTTTATGTAATAGGACAGGATTATTATGTCTGTTGCTAGAAGCCACCCTGAGCCTGCTTTGCAGGGAGGGCGGGGTATAAATTTGACTGTAAAATAAATAAATAAATAAATAAATAAATAAAATAAGCACTGTCAAGTCATGTCCAAAAACCTCTCCAGTGTCTTCCTTTTTAGGCCAACCTTGGTTTAAACCAGCGGAAGCACCTTCTACCTATAAAATATGGAGAAAGGCCTGCATTTATAGACTATGCGATGTAACTAAAAAAGTGGATATTCTGACTAAAGCCCAATTAGAAAAGAAAACATCACATCTTATCCCCTGGTTTGAGTATTTACAAGTGCAGAACTTAGTAGGTACACCAGAAATAAAACAAGGTTTATCGAGACCACTTACAGATTTTGAAAGATTATTGCGAACGCCCAATTTACAGCTTAAAGGAACAATTTCTAAAGTATATTCAATTTTATTGAATCTAGACTCAGTTAAGGTTCCAACTTATGTCAAAGCATGGCACCGCGATTTAGCCACTAACCTGACAGAGTCACAATGGCAAGAGATCTGGTCCTCAGCAGCATATGCTACGAACTCTATAAACATTATTCAGCAAAATTACAAACTTTTGTCAAGGTGGTATATAACTCCAGTTCAACTCCACCACCTGAATACAGCCAGTTCTCCTCTATGTTGGAAATGTGGAGAACTAGGTACTTTCAAACATAATTGGTGGGACTGCAAGGTAATCCAGTCCTTTTGGAAGAAAATTATTGCACATATAAAAGACTTGACTGGCCAGCTGCTTCCCTTTAATCTAGAATGTACTCTATTAAACTGGTGGCCTAAGGACAATACTACTAAGGCTAATGAGGATTTGTTAACTATTTTATTAACTGCTGCTAGGACATCGATAGCACAGTTTTGGAAAAACCCTCTTCCCCCTTCTATAAACCTATGGTATTCCAAGGTTTGGGATTATTATGTTATGGATAAGATTTCTACAACTATTAATGTCAAAAATACATATAAGGCATACCAGATTTTTCATAGTAAATGGAACACAGTGTTGGAAAAATTGGATAATAATCCTATTAGCAAGTCTTCATTTGAGAATCATAAATACTTTGAGTTGATGAAACTGCCTTGATTATGATACTAAAATTGCTGTGAAGTAAATGGTTGAAGTAGCAGTATGGTTTAAGAGATTTAGATTTTATACATGTAATGTTTTATAATTCGTCAGTTTAGTTTTATGGAGTGTAGCTTTGATTGATTGCATTATTTTATGTTAGAACGTAATTTTAATGTTTATTAAAAATAATAATAATAATAAAATTAAAAAAACCCTATGAATTAATGACCTCCAAAACATTCTATCATTAATAGCCTTGCTCAAGCCTTGCAGACTAATGGACATGGTTTCCTTGATTAAGTCAATCCATCTCCTGTTGGGCCTTCTTCTTTTCCTGAGGCCTTCAATTATTTCTAACATTAATGTCTTTTCCACTGAATCTTGTCTTCTTATAATGTGACCAAATATGATAGCCTCAGTTCAATCATTTTAGTTCAGGGTGATTTGATTCTAGAATCCACTTATTTGTCCTTTTGGTGGTCCATAGTATCTGTAAAACTCTCGTCCAACACCACATTTCAAATGAATCAACTTGCTTCCTGTCAGCTTTCTTCATTGTCCATCTTTCACACCCATACATAGTAATGGGAAATATTATCTTGATCTTGGTCACCAGTGACACATAGACTCTTTTTAGCTCCTTCATGGCTGCCCTTTCCAGTCTCAATCTCCTTCTCATTTTTAGTTGCAGTCTCCCTTTTGGTTGATGAAGTACTTTTTTGCATATATTTGCCTTGCACAATTTTTCTGTTATCAATTCCACACTGTACTGTATTGTGTAACAGTAGCCATCTTGATGGTTTCAAACATAGTTTATAATGAGATTAACCTAATAGACTATCATTGGTGAATTTAGACAGTTATTAATGATAAATAAGGGAAACAACCACAATAAGAGTGTGTCCTAACAGCCGCCGCAGGACCCATTCCCTCATGAATGCCCTTAAGAACAATCACAATGCAATCTGTTTAGGACTGCAGTGTCGGTATCTCAGCACAATTCAGCATGTATAATATGCAGTTAACATTGGGCAGGCTTACAAAACAACTAAGAGTATGTATGTGTACTTTTTTGATAACTTAAGCAAAGCACTATAAACAACTAGTTTTTAATTTAAAAATTATATCTCACCTTTCAGTAAGAATTGCAGTTTGTGACTGGAAATTAAAAACACACATTTTAAAAACATTTTTTAAATGATCACAATACTAATAATGAAAAGCAAGTAAGGAGCCATAATAATGCCAAGACAATCTCAAAAGACAAAATTAACACAATATTTCAACCACCAATCACCAACAACTCAGCCCAAATATAGGGTGACAAAGAATGGTCTAGGTAGTATGGTGTATTTCTTCAGTTGTCTGGGATGGTTTGGATGTACTTAGTACCTGCCTTTCAAGGTCTATTTGTGCATGTGAGGATGGTCTATTTGTGCATGAGAGAATGTAAAGTTATCATGTCACTGAAAAGCAATGAAAAGTGAATTCACTCATATGGCTACCCTAACTGCACTGGAAACTGGATTCTTGAATAATCTTGCTCAGGGATTTTGTTGCCAAAATGACCTGCTGTATACACTGCACTGTGGTACAGGACACAGGATATGCCAATAAGGTCTGTCTGTTGGATTCAGGACTCTGGTGAACCCCAAACAATGGATGGATTTTGCTGAGTACCATCTATATAATGGCATCTAATAAACAAATATTTGCATCTAATCTCTCAGTTATAGTATCATACAATATCCACCCACTCCAGGCAGAGCCTTTTGAAATGACTGAATTGTTCTTTCTCATCCTTCAGCCTTGCGACTCATAATGCACCTTAATCATGTTTAACCTTCAGAATTGCACTCTTTGTCACTTCAGATTGCTTAACACATAGAGCTCAGGGGAACAACAGAGAATCTTCTTTTTAAAGGTTTAAGTAAAATCTCTTATTTTTTTCCTGTGCAAGCAAAGGTATTATATAGGTAGAAAAACCCATGATACTTCCTGCCAGTAGTAGCAATCATAGTAGTAGTAATAATACTAAGGCTGCGTTCAGACGGCCAGTCAATCGCGCCATGAGCCCTCCTAAAATTTTATCCCGATTTTTTAATCCAGCCTAGCACAACCAGACGCCCCCCCATGAAATAGCCTCACCGCGCGTTGTTCCCACCGTGATTTGTCTACACGGCATCCACCGAGGATTTTTTAAAAAAAAGTTTTGTACATTCGCATAGGCAAGGCTGCGCCTCCTTGGAGAACTGAGGCGATCGCGGAGGGTTTTCAGCAAAGTCCCGGTCCTCCCCCTTGCCATCATGATCAATGGAGGGACTATTTTGCAAGTTAGAACAGTCCTTCCCCCCTCCATCTCCCTTCGCGGTAACGTCTTGTCCCTAAAAGAAATAAGCATTACATTCCTCGTAGCGCTTATCGCTGAATGCGTTTCCTCGTTAAAGCGCACATGGGGTTTCAATTTTTTAAAATCGCGCCCCCGTCGGCTCGGTCTGACGTCAGACCAAGCCGACGGGAGCATCGCGTGCTAATGGAGTGACCAGACGGAAGAAAGTCTGCAGTTGTTGCGCGGGTAAGCGAAAACCCTACATTGAAACTGCTACTTTTTAAATCAGGATTGGAGGCGCAGCAGAACGGGATGCCTATGGGACCGGAATATTTCGCAGATGTTTCTGTCTGGTCGTGCATTTTTGATCCGCAAGGGAGTCGTTCCTATGGCAGATCAAAAGATCCGTCTGAACACACCCTAAATGATCAACAATTTTCCTTTTCTTTAATGGTGACTGTGGCCTGGGATGACCACGTAACAGTACCTAGTGGTGGGGCTAGTACAACCTGCTGTTGTAAAACAGTTCAACAAGACCATTTATATCAGTTCAGTTTCAAACTGGACAATAAAGCACAATTCTGACCCTAGAAGAACAGTTATACTTTTGGTGATAATGTGAAAGCTAAAATGAATGTTGATGGTTAGCATACTTGTGCCTACACACACACACAAAATCTGTTTCACTTCTCTTTCCCCCACAATTCAGTGTATTCAAGTTTAGAGCCAGGGATACAAAGGCCCTTTCCGCACTTGGACCTCACCCTGGGTTTTCTCTGAGTTTGACTTGCGGCCATTTACTTTGCAGTTATCTCTGTTTATCTGTTGTTTCCTGTATTAATTTTGTCCCATTCCAATTTGTTTGCTTGCCTCGGGTTATAAATTTTGCATTGCAAACAGGGGTGTTTGTCCTAGAAAGGATGGGGAGGTTCAAAACTGAGTTAAAAATTCTACACTTAAATCTTAACCAGGGCCACTCCAGATCGAGGGAAAGCCCGCAGCCAACCTGGGTCCATATACCTTGAGGCAATGGTGGTCTGAACCCAGGGTGATCACAATGTAATAAAAAGATAGATGAACTTGAGTGTAGTGCAGAATTGCTAATAGGAGACAGCATTGACCCAGTGCAGAAAGGGCCAACATTTCTTTTAGGTCAATCAGATCTTGGCTGCTAAGAAAGCTATTGTCTTCCTGCTGTAGGGGTGGTCTTAGTGACTCTGGTGCCCTGGACAACAATTTGGGATACAACCCCAGAATCAATGCCACCCAACCGCCAACCCCCCCCCCCTTATCAAGACCAAGCAAGGGGTAGCCCTCACCCCATGCCAGGTGGACAGGAGTCATTGTGGCCACTGAAAGCCAGCCATTCAAACACCAAATGAGACAGTTACAAGTGGCAGCAGGAGCCTGTTCTTTTTCTCCCCTCTTTTGGGGGGCAGGGCTGTGGGTGGTTGGGGTTGCCCCAAGTGTGGTGCCTGGGTAAACTGCCTCTATTCCCCATTGGCTGAGATTGCTATTGCGTTGCTGTGTTTATGGAGCTCTTTCTATCTTGCAGAAAAAAAGATGGCCCACACAGCTCTGATAGTGCTAGGAAAGGTGAAGGTGGACCAACTGTGCAAACCTGAGGAAACTTACCCCTTTCTAAACCCATTACCTTCAATGGATTTAGAAGGGTGTAACTCTTCTTAGGATTGAAGTCCCGACTTCAGTAACAACAGCTGTTAGAGCTGATGATGCTAACAATTTATTTTGTTACATAAAGCCAAATACAAGCACCATGCACAAAATTATAACTACCCAGATGGGAAGATATTTCCCTCCCATTTTCACATACAATACCAGAAACTTGTCTCAGTATAATTCTTTGTAGCAGTTACTGTATTCAGTTTGAGGGAAAGCATGCATGCTAAGTGATTAATATGCATCTTTTTATGGCAAACTTGAGCCCAAAAGTATGTTTAGCTCAAAACTAGAAACTTTTTATACAAAGAGGAATTAGTGCCTATGTCTTTTCAATGAAGCAGCCACCTAGTATTACTTGGGAGGGGGGATTGATAGCATGCTTTAAAATTGATAGCATGCTTAATAGCTGTTCTAATAATAGAGGTCCGCGTTTTTTCAGCTGTCATAATTAACTACCTTTGATCCATATGTCCCATAAAATACAGGCTGTCCACAGCATTGTTTTTGAGGGCTTGCCCGCCATATACTTTGTCCTATTTGAACTACACCTATGATTCCTCTCCTCTTCTTTTAATGCATGGCACACTTTATTGATATATCAGCAATACAAACATAAACACAAGCATTAGTCATCATATATAGTACTCCAAAGTTGCAACCCATTCTTCAGACAGGACCAGTTGGCAGAGAGGGGAGGACAATTTGTTCTGTGTCTCAAGGTCAAAGGGGGCCTCAAATTTAGACTCTTTTAATTTCTTGGCATTTGATAAGTTTTGAAACTTCTTTTCATGTACATTGTGTGTCATCATTTTTTATTTTTATTAGCAAGGGGCCTCCAAAGCTAGACATGGTTCTGGAACTCTGATAGGGCTTGTTTATCGATACAAAGCAGGAAACAAGGAGTTACCCTTCCCTTCAAAAATAAGTAGTCACTTCACTTCATTTCCTTTTCCCAAGCAATGAGGTGAATTCAGACAGTTTGGCATAAGTGAAATGCTGAAGCAACCCTGAGCTCAAGGCTAAAAATAAAACTGTTGTTTCATCTGATATTCATTAAGATGTTAATTAACTAATCTAGTCCATTAAACAAAGAGCAGATCACATTTTAGTCAAGGCTTCACCTTGAGCAAGAAACTCTGTCACATCCAAAAGGACTTGCATGTAAAAAAAGTGTACTCATCAAACAACCATTTTATAGGCATTTAGTTTTCTCTGCTGAAAGAAAAAATGAATGGAAAAGAAGCTTATTTACAATAGCTATGGAGTTTTCTGTAGTAAGTATTTTGGAAAACATCTATGCAATTTAACAGAGAAGAACATTATTTTGAAGCAAACCTTTTAATGCAATAATATATGCGGAAACAAAATCAAGGTTGAATATTCTTATGAACAAACATGGATGAGAAATTGTATAGACCACAGCAGATTTTTATGATTTTATGTATTTAAAGCACATTAAATATTTAAATCAATGTATCTAATTCTCTACGGGACCCCATAAGTGGATACTTAAATCCAGAAACTGGAGCCATGAACAGATGAGGCAGATCTTTCTATAAACCTAAGAAATGCCCCAGATTTGCACAAAAATCTGAAATATAAAATAAAATGGGGGGCTAACTCCCCCCAAATAATAGAAGCAACACCTGTACCTTTATGAGATCTCAGTAGCCACTATAAAGGTTGCTAAGCAACCACAACAGCCTTCAAACCTTGGTTTCTGCCAGTAAAAGGGAAGGGGGAGTCCAGTTCTATTTTGGCCTCTCAGTCCACCCCTGCTCCCCTCCCTTGTGCCCTGGAGGAAGGACTCCTCAGAGCCAGGCCCAGCAGCAGCTACAGGGCAATTTGCTACCATGCAATTTGTACAACTCATCCAGGTCCAGCAGTACCTACAACGTGATGCCACACAACTTGCCAGGGCTCAGTAGTAGTCTCCATGCAACTTGTGTACACTTGGGCAGGCCTGGCCTGAGAGACTTGCTAACACATGACTTTTGAAATTTCACCAGACTTTTCTAAGGGAAAAGCTGACAGAAGGAGGAAAGAAGGAAAAGCTGAAAGCAAGTGTGGTGTAGTGGTTAGAGTATCAGACTAGAATCTGTGAGATCCAGATTCCAATCCCCAGTCTGCCATGAAAGCTTGCAGTGTGACCTTGGCTCAGTCATTGTTGCTCAGCCTAACCTAACTCACAGGGTTGTTATGAGGATAAAATGGAGGAGAGGAGAATGACGTACACTACTTTGGGTCCCCACTGGAGAGAAAGGTGGGGTATAAATGAAGTAGATAATCAAAACTGAAGATTGGGGTGGGGGCAGATAAAAGAAAGTAAGGTTGATGAATGGAAAGAAGAGAGTGAAGCAAGGAATGGGGACAGGATATGGGAGTTGCCAGGAGACCAGAAAAAGGAAGTAGTGTGAGCATAGTGATATAGGGTCCCTGTGGGTTCCCTACTTGTATTTCTCTAATGTGGGGAGGGAAAGTGGCATGGTATAGCCCAGTCTCATCAGATCTCGGAAGCTAAGCAGGGTTGGTTCTTGGAAGGGAGACCACCAAGGAAAATTCTTCAGAGGATGACAATGGCAAACCACCTCTGCTTCTCATTTGCCTTGAAAGTCCTTTGCTCGGCTTGCCATAAGTTGGCTGAAACTTGATGGAACTTTACACGCACATACACAAACATCTGTAACATAAAGTAATAGTGATATGATACACATCAGAGTGAACCATAAACCCTAAAGCATGGTTTGAAGGGAAAGTGTAAAGTGTAAAAAAACGCTATTGGTGGATAATTCAGAGGAAATGTATTTGCAAAATATGACTATTCGTTGGGGATGCTTGATCACCTACCTATTGATTCAGTGCACAGTCTGTTTACCTGTTGCAGCTAGCACAGTTGAATGTTTGAGAAAATATTTGCTGGTGTTTGAAGAGTTCAAGCATGTTTGATTGTGCTAAAAATTGGGCTGTGCACACACAATCCCATATTGCTTTCCTGCAGTTTCACTCTGGCTACTGCTGCTGTCTTTTTTACTGTTTCTGCACCTGGTTCACCATATCCTTAAAATAATTATTAAAAAATTAACAAATGTTTAATCGTGACTTACAAATGTATGGTACTTCTACATCCTTAAGGACTGCCTGACTCAGTGTCTGTAGATGCCAAAGTCAGGCAAACTGTTCAGATGTGGATGAATTCAAGCTTGTACATTCTTGCACTGCCTCATGGAAACTGTAGCTAAAAGATGTTTCCACTAACAAAGGTTCTTGGCCCATCATGTTTGCATGAAGCAGTGTTTTTAAACAGGAAACACAGGTTAACTGTTCAGATTGGGAATATTTTATGCATGTACATTCTTGCACTGCCTTATTTTAGGGGGAGATCTATTGTTCCTGTGGTAACAGTATGACTCTTGTCCTGCATCCTGACAAAGAGTTGTTCTGATTGGCATGCTCATGATCCTGCAGCATACACAGACATTTATTCAGGAAAATCTGCAGAAATGGCTGTTATTCAAACACAAAGCTGCTTAGACACAGTATTCAATTCAAACTTCAAACAAAAACCCCTTCAGGCAATCCAGTGATAGGCTGGCATATGAATGAGCAAATCAGTCATGGTAAGTTTGAATGTTGATCAAGTTCATTTCAAAGTATTTGCAATCCCTTCCATTTATCTGGTGTGTGGGGTCTGAAAGAGAAGAAGAAGAAGAAGAAGAAGAAGAAGAAGAAGAAGAAGAAGAAGAAGAAGAAGAAGAAGAAGAAGAAGAGGAGGAGGAGGAGGAGGAGGAGGAGGAGGAGGAGGAGGAGGAGGAGGAGGAGGAGGAGGAGCTTACAATCTCCTTTCCTTCTCCCCCAACAACAGACACCCTGTGAGGTCGGTGGGACTGAGAGAGCTCTTTCAAAAACTGCTTGTGAGAGAACAGCTCTGAAAGAACTTGTAACTGACCCAAGGTCACACCAGCAGCTGCATGTGGAGGCGTGGGGAATCCAACCCGGTTCTCCCAGATGAGAGTCTGCACTCTTAACCATTAAACCAAACTGCAAGGCAAGGATCATACAAAAGCAGTATTTAAGCATCTCTAGTGGCAGAACAAATTAAGCAAACTCCAGAGCATGATGGAAGACAGGAGGGCCTGGCATGATGTGGTCCATGGGGTCTCTAAGAGTTAGACTCGACTGTGCAACTGAATAACAACAAAAAGTGGCAGAACATAGAATTATTCATAATTATTGAAATTAAGAGTGAAATACACTTTTTAAAGCTGTTAATTCTGAGAATACTTGGGAACGTAGCCACAAGAAGGTATTGGGGGCCAAGTTCTCTCCATATACTTTCCCAGGCAGTTTGGGTTAACCCATAGCACAAGCAGAAAAATGATAAAGATCCTAATAACCATTTGGGGATGGATTGGACAGTGGCATAAACTGTGACTATTACAAAGGTATGGAAGATGCCCCAGGAAAAGAGCTGGTTGTAAGAAGAATCATCAATAAACCATTGATGTTTGCTTTGTTTTTTGTGGACTCACAATTCTGCTTTCTCCTTTTGGTCAGGCCTTCTGTGAGGTTTGTATTCGAAGTTTTGCCACTAAACATCACATATTAATTATGAAAAGATAATGAAAAATGTGTTTCCAATTGTCGGAAATGGTGTCCACTAAAAAACTGCATACCTGCTTCCCAGGCTATTTATCATCTAAAAAAGAAATTAGCTTGTGGCTGACCTTGTACACATTGTTTTTCTTAAATGTCCTTGAGTCTGGCTTTTGGCTTTAAAGCCAAAAAAATTCAACTCTTTCAAGACAAAGCTGAAAAGTCCATTGACAAATATTGTAACTCTTTTATTCCCCTTCATAAACTATTCTGCTTTTTAGAATTGCTGATGTACCAGGCTAGCAAGGTTATCAGACCATATGCCGATTGGCTTGTTTTGACTTGCCAATGAAGTGTTTTGTTCAAGGAGCAGAACAGAAAGGAGTAAGAGTAAAAGGTGGAATGAAGAGGAGATAGGGTGGAGAGATGAGGGTCATGGACTGGTCAAGGTCTCCACAGTGGTGGCAGTAGGGCTGCAAATATTACCTGTAGCCTATATAAATGCAATATGTGTTCTTGGTGACAGGCACTGAATAATGTAACAAAAGTTGAATGTTTCTGTAGAACTAATTTATTTAATCTAAAGATCAGACTATATGTGGGGTGGGTAGATCAGGCCTGTAGTACAGGAACAGTTAACTACCCCACCTCTATTTGCCTTGTAAGAAATCACATCTGACTGCAACAATTAGCCCTTGTAGAGGAACAAGTACCCATATTGTGCCTGTCTCCGTCCCCATCAGCACTATGAGCAACTCAATTTGTGTGTTTCATTTCTCTCAGGGAAATAGTATGGGGGGGGGAGGCCATCTGCATCCACGACCCAAATTTCTCCTTTCTGAAGTACACCGATATAACCCTGCCGTTTGGCCCTAAGGCAATACAGTGAATAACAACATGCCAAATGGGCCTTTGTTCCTCTCTGCCTGTGAAAGAGCTATATGGAGTTCAAACCCTTACATGGGATTTGCATTTTCAGCAACAAGGGTTTTTTTTGGTGGTGTTGTTCTTTTCCACCATCAGGGGCTCATAGGGAGCTGTCAGAGGTGATTTTGACAAGGAAAACCTTAGCCTACTGTGTATAATATTCCTGCTCCTTAGTTGTCTGGTGTGGTTCTCTGGTGTGTGAGGACATGGAAGGGTGCCATCAGGTTTTCTCTGGAAATGATAATCATGCTTCTCAAGAAATTGCAAGAAGCTCTATGGTAAAACCATATGTTTTCTGGCAATTCCTAGGATAGACTGATGTCACTTCCACGTCTTCCCCAGAAGTGATGTTACAGCATCACCAAATGGCATTTTTAAAAATGTTATTATTCTCCCACTGACCACAGGAACAGTGGTGGGAAATGGGAGCTGGGAGTGGGGGATCCCAGTGGGAAAATGCACACCTGATTAGAACACTTGTTATATATTACACAGGAGATTAACTTCTCAAAGTGTGCTAGGGAACAAACACTGTGAATAAGCTTGCCAGGTCTTCCTGGTTTGTTGCTCACCTGATGCACCAGCAGGAAGAAATTGGGGGAGGAACAGGGCATTGTGCTGGCATGCTGACCTCACTTCTGTTTTTGCAAATTGTACAGCATCCTACTGGAAGCAATGTCAGCACACTGGCACACCAGTTTATGCCCCCAGTGGCTTCAACTGTGACCTAGCAATCCTAAGCATGACACACCCAGAGGGGCCAGATGCAGCTGGAGACCTGGATCATTGATCTCTAATCACTGTGCAGAAGAGAAGGTGCAGCTTGCTATGAGAAATGCTGCACCTGCTGAAATTCCTCACTTTGTACAAGTATTAGAACATATAAGAGCACTGTTTCAGACAGTGGCTTATCAGTTATTCTTGTATTAGCAGTACAGAACCCATACCCTGTCAAAATGCCATTTTCCAGGCTAGTTCCCCAAAAATTTAAATGGCAGAACCTCCAGGTTTGTTTCCTCAGCCCATCTCCATTATCTCCAAAGGGACTCTCTGGAGGCTCTGCCCACAGGGGGGGCCCCACTTGAGACCTGCCGGGTTCACCCTCAGAGACTTCAAAAAGAACCCAGTAGCTATTAAGGGGTGGGGCAAGTTCCATGTGCAATACAAAGACTGTAATGGACTTTTGGACTTGCTGGTGGTTGAGGGATGGCTCATTAGTTTGCTGGGACTTTCATGGTTTCCATCCCTGGGACTCGGGGTGATGGGGGTGCACCATGTGCGGCCTGTAGACATTTCACAATGTCTGTGATGAGTTCCTGGGTTTTTCAATGGAACGTTGGGCTGCTACACTGGTCTGGCCATTTCCCTGACTCTCGACCCAGCTGTCTGCCCCATCCGCATGAAGATCAGGTGTGTCCCATTTGCACTTAAGCCAAAGATAGATATGGAACTGGATTGCCTGGTGGCCCAGGGAGTTTTGGAGCCTGTGCCACATGCCCTCTGGGAGACCCCCATAGTTGCCTCCATGAAGCCCAACAAGGACGTCCATATTTGTGCAGACTACAAATGCACCATTAACGAAGCCTTGCAAGACCATGCTTATCCCATTCCGGTGGTCGTCCATGTCCTGGTGTCCTTGGCTGGTGCCAAGGTTTTCAAAAAACTGGACTTGGCCCAGGCATATCAGCAGTTCCCAGTAGACAAGGCCACCACAGAGGCTCAAATGATCGTGACACACAGGGGTGCTTTCCGGGTGCGGCGGCGGCTATAGTTTGGGGTCAGTGTGGCCCCAGGGATCTTTCAGAATCTCATGGACTGTCTTCTTAAAGGTATCCCCGGAGTGCAGCCATTCTTTGACGATGTTCTGATTGCCACTCTGAAAAGTACTGAGACTTACTAGTGATTTCAGCTCTCACATACTTTATTAGATGAAGAACAAGACAACTGAGCCGGCTCGCAGGCCGGCTTTTATTCCCAAGTGACCCACACCCCAAACACACACACACCCGGTGATTCGCTATTTACATTGATTGGATTAACTCCTGCTCCTCCATTGGAGGGGAGTCAGGATCCACTAGTCCATTGTCCTTCGGGGCGAAGCTCAGGCCCTTCGCCTGGCCACATGGTGGACCGGTTAGAACCAGTCCAAGCACATGGCTGTCCAGAGCCCATGTTCTCCTGTGGATACATTACACCCCTCCCCCTTGGTCCGATAAACACCCGCACACATAGTCTTTCAAATAGCTGGGGGGCCGCCGCTCTCGCGTGGAGCGACGGGGCTCTGGCATGGGGGAACTGACAGCCTCCCGGGCGGCTGTGGGGACTGGTGGCCGCTCTGGTGTTGGCGGGGCTGGGCTCACCATCTCGGCCGGTGTGTCATTTGCGGTGGCTGTCAGTCCGGAGTTGAAGTCCCCCGGGATTTCTTCTGTTGCGTCCGCCCCCGCGTCTGGTTGAGCTGGCTCGTCCCACTCCTCCCCCTCATCCGGCTCCAGGGGTAGCACCCGGCGACGTAGCTGATCGATGTGGCGATGCAGGATCTGGCCGTCTTCCACCGAGACTTCGTAGGACCGGGGGCCACGGACCCGGACTACTCGGGCGGGAATCCACGGGGGCCCTCTCGCGTAGTTCCGTGCGTATACCGGGTCCTCTGGGAAGAACCCTCGCGCCGCCGCTGGCGTTTCCGTGCAGGGCTCCCGCTCGGGCGCTCGATCGGGATGTAACCGGTCCAGCCTGGTGGTGAGGCGTCGGCCCATCAATAGTTCCGCCGGGCTCCGGCCGGTTGTCGCATGGGGCGTCGTTCTCTGGCCGAACAGGAAGTGCGCCAGCCTGAAGTCCCAGTCCGTTCCTTCGGTCCGACGGAGCGCCTCTTTGGCCGTCCGCACCATGCGTTCGGCTTGGCCATTGGTGGCGGGGTGGAACGGGGCCGACCTGATGTGGCGAATCCCGTGCTGGCGGGTGAACTCCTGGAACTCCCCAGACGTGAAGGCCGTCCCGTTGTCGGTGACCAGGGTGTCGGGGAGTCCGTGCGAGCTGAAAATCCGCCACATCGCTCGGATGGCCGCCCGGGAGGAGGTGGATGGCACCGGCTCTACTTCTAGCCACTTACTGTAGGCGTCTACAAGTATAAAAAACAGCTGCCCCTGGAACGGGCCCGCAAAGTCGAGGTGCAGGCGCGACCAGGGGCGGTGAGAGGGATTCCCAGGCCCTGTCTGGGGCCGTCGGGGGTGCGGGTTGGGAGGCCTGGCAGGGTTGACACCTTTTTACAATGTCCTCAATATCCCGGTCTAACCCTGGCCACCAGACATACCCCCGCGCCAGAGCCTTCATCCTGACTACCCCAGGGTGGTGCTCATGAAGGTCCCTCAGTACCCGTTCCTGTAGTGGTTTCGGAATGACCACCCTGCCTCCCCACATTAGGCACCCCTTATAGGTCGACAGCTCATCGCGCCTTGTGACAAAAGGCGCAAACTCCGGGTCTTGTCTAGGCTGTCGGCCATCCCCTCCCCACCCAGTTCAAAACCCGGCAGATGAACCCTGTCGCGGCCGCGTTTACCAGGTCGCAGGGGTTTACCAGGTCCTTCAGGAGGAGGTGTGCCTCGATGCCGCAGTAGCGCAGGAGATAGGCCTTCTTCGTACCCGCATCCGTGATGCCATGGATCTCGAAGTGACGCTCCAGCGTCTCGATCCAGGTCTCCCAGTGTGCGGGACGAGAGATGTCGAAGGCGGGGAAGCTCTCGTTGCTAGCGGCCATGGTGCTCACCCGTGGAGGTCGCGGTTCAGGCGTAGAGTTGGCGGCGTTGGAAGCGAGGCTGCTCTCGGGGTCAGCGGTGCTAGGGAGCGGTGCGGTGCCCAGGAACCGAAGAGGCGGACACGAAGCTCGGCGGCGGCGTTCGGTGCTTTCGGCGTTGGGGCGGTCAGCGGTGCTCGTCTCGTGGTCGTTGTTCATGGAGGGAGTTGGCATCCCACTTTCGTCGCCAGTGAAAAGTACTGAGACTTACTAGTGATTTCAGCTCTCACATACTTTATTAGATGAAGAACAAGACAACTGAGCCGGCTCGCAGGCCGGCTTTTATTCCCAAGTGACCCACACCCCAAACACACACACACCCGGTGATTCGTTATTTACATTGATTGGATTAACTCCTGCTCCTCCATTGGAGGGGAGTCAGGATCCACTAGTCCATTGTCCTTCGGGGCGAAGCTCAGGCCCTTCGCCTGGCCACATGGTGGACCGGGTAGAACCAGTCCAAGCACATGGCTGTCCAGAGCCCATGTTCTCCTGTGGATACATTACACACTCCCTCTGCCGAGACCTTTGCCAAGAGACTGCAGGCCGTCTTACAATGCTTCCACTCTGCCAGCCTTAAGGTGAAATGAGAGAAATGTTTCCTGGGGGTTCAGCAGGTCAAGTTCCTGGGATTTGCAGCTGACGCACAAGGCATCCACCCAACAAGGTCTGCGCTATCATCTATGCCCCATCACCGCAGTCTAAGTCAGAACTCCAGGCTTCCTCGGCGCTGCTAAATTTCTACAATTCATTCTTACCCCACAAGGTGGCTGTCACAGAGCCCCTGCACCACCTGCTGGACAAAAATGCTCCTTGGGTCTGGAGCCAGAAACAGGCCTCGGCTTTTCAGGCCATCAAAGACCTGCTGACCTCCAACGCCGTCCTTGTGCACTTTGATGTGTCCCTCCCCATCGTCCTCACCTGTGATGCTTCTCCGTATGGGGTTGGGGCTGTCCTGGGTCACCAGCTGCCTGACGGCTGGGAGGTCCCTGTGGCCTATTACTCCCAGACTCTGTCCTTGGCTGAGCGCAACTATGCACAAATTGACAAGGAGGCTCTGTGGCAGGGTGAAGAAGTTTCATGACTACCTTTAATGGCCGGCCTTTCACTGTCATCACAGATCACAAACCCTTGCTGGGCCTGTTGGCCCCAGACTGCCACATGCCACAGATGCTGTCACCCAGGGTGCTCCACTGGTCCATCTTCTTGGCCAGCTACCAGTATGCGCTTATTCATCGACCCGGAAAAGTGATGGGTCACGCCGATGCTCTCAGCCACCTCCCACTGCTCTCCTGTGACCCGGACCTGGCTCCTGCCCACCAGATAATGCTCCTGGAGGACCTGCCCAACCGTCCCATCCAGGCAGCTGACGTGTCCCGCCACACTATTCAGGACCACCTTCTCTCTTGTGTTTTGGACTGGGTGGGGAGGGGATGGCCCGGAATTCACCACATTCTCCTCCTGCCAAGATGAACTGTTGGCCCACAAGGGCTGCCTGCTATGGGGAGGCCAGGTGGTCGTGCCTACCCCACTATGCTAGTGAGTCCTAACAGTCTTGCAAGATGCACACCCGGGGATCATGGGAATAAAGTGCTGGCCTGTAGCTATGTTTGGTGGCCAGGAATGGACAGTGAGACAGAGGACTGTGCCAAACACTGTCAGACATGCCAGGAGTCCCAACCAGAGCTACCCCGGGCCCCAGTGTGACTGTGGGAATCCTCCCACAAATTCCTGGGCCCGGCTGCACCTCGACTTTGCGGGCCCCTTCCAGGGCTAGATATTCTTCATCCTGGTGGATTCA